>VACF01001748.1:0-177330 GCA_006891605.1 Pleurozium schreberi | reverse complement strand
TTTTTGTCTCTCCAGTTTCCGAAATTCTCCTCAGCATGTGTGACTCAGGCATGAGGGTGTGTCATAAAATATTTCCTGTGGCAGCATGGTGCAGGTGGTATCGAAGAGTTTAAGATGGAAAATGCGGGCTATCGATTGACTGCTTCTGAGGAATATTATCGAATACAGTGGTTGAGCACGGTACGCACTAGACTGCAGAAAAGTAATCAGTTGGRTCGAGCTTTTTGACATTGTGCAGAGAGCGATCCCTGTTTGTCATATAATGTGATGTACACTGAAATTTAGAGGATTATGTTGAAAAATGGATAACGTCTAAGTGTAAGGTAGTTGAATCTAAAGCCGACACGTTCTGTACTGAGCATAGCTCCTACTACGTTCAATTCATTCTTAGTAGAAATTGACCGGCGAATCCAACGCACTGAAGTATCTATTTAGACACCACATGCAATTATTTATGGGGGTTTAAAAGTTATATTGGCAGTGGCCTTAACTGACACGAATTGTCTAATATCCAGGTGCTGTAAATTCTCGCTATGAATACGTACCCATAGTCCATGATTTTTTCGGTGTCGGAAATTGAATCCTGACTTAATTGGATTCTCAGCTTTCTTCTAAGTGATTATGCAATAATAGTAATGGAATTAAACAATATTTTGCATCATGTTTTTGACATCTTGGACATGGGGCTTTCTCTTGATGTCTATGTTGTCCATGTCATGGGCTGCAGATCTATGTGACATTGCAGATGATGAAGTTCGCTGACAATGAAGCATCGAGATCCTTTGTCACTGAGAACCTACAGCTTGTACAGATTATTCACGTAAGTGAACCTCTTGGTGTGAACCTCCCGTACTTCTAGTAAYTCCAGTTTTAATGTTTGAAGCCGCATGGAAGGTCTGGTTTCAGTAGGGTATGTACGCAGCGTACTGTTTGACAACCTGCAATGGTAGAAATGATTCTAACGAGCGACTAATAAAATATTGATAATTTTCTTGCTTGACTGAATAAATGCTGTTTCTACGGATGTTTATTTATTTCAGTAAATTGGTGAAAAAATTCAAATATTAATATTTTGAAAAATATAATATGTACATAAAACTATATCAAGAAGAATAATTATTAGAATAATTAAAGAATAATGGAAAAATTTGAAAAAAAATATAATGTAATTTAAACTTGAAAATCAATTTTAAAGGAAAAATGAAATATTCACAACATTGTATTAGTTGAAATCTAATACACGGAGCTTCCAATTGCAATAATTCATTGAATTTGTGAATCTTATCAAATTTGTGAAATGGTGTAAATGTACAACTTATTAGGCTTCATTTTCTAACTTTAAATCAAAACAAAAAATGATTACTTTGAAACTAACAATCAAGTTTGATATGAAGATACATCCATTGGAAACATGCAAGACTAAGGTAGAAGGTTCTAAAAGTGCTCATGCACTAAAATTGCCAACCTCTCTAAATGAACACTATTTGTACATGTTTTTTTGTAGCCTTCAACAATGTGCACAAATTGTACATTCCACGAGGTGGGTGATTTTAGAGCCTCATGCCATTTCAACTTCAAAATTTCATAACTAATTCCACAAAGCTCCAATAAATATGAAACAACTTGGAGATGCCAATGCCACTTCTCTTTCAACCACTTCTCTTTCAAGGAAAAAACATTTAAAGATTTAAAGAAGTTTCACCTCCCCAAAATTCAGTTTCAGCTCTCAATTGATGGACCTCCTACCATATTAAATTTTCTAGAATAAAGCAAAATATGAGGTTGGCAACTCAGAACCCCAAAATAGGAGGGACACACCCTTACAGACTAAAATCTGTCAGAGTACGATTTTTGCCTTTGGTTTGAATGTTGTGCGACAAAAGGACTCAGCATCATAGCCCTCTTCCAACACTCCCATAAGATGGAGGCAACTATTCCCGACAATGTAAGCAATTATGCACAATTGGAGGCGGAATCAACACAAGAAATCACCTGTAGACAATCGTAAAAGAGGACACTACAATCCTTTGTACATCTGTGAACATACACAAAGATTCCCTGACCCCAAGTGACCTATAAACATACTGAAAGAACTTGTCATCACCTACTCAGCAAGAAGATGTTTCAAACAATGACTACCTTCAATGCCCAGACAAGTACTAAAAACGATACTCAGTCATATTCTATGTGGAGAGTATCAAATTCTTGTTGAACTCAACCACGATCATGACATATTTAAAGGAGAGAAAATAACTACGCCTATTGAAAACATAAGGAATTGAAATTTACATTAAAAGCTATTCTTCATCAATGCTGCGACCATTCGATGCTCTTCAAATCGATGCCTTCCTGTACCATCTCCCATAGAGGACTCATCTGCCTCAACTTAGTCACTTGATCAACAGTTAAAGCAACGGCCCTGTCAACTTCCTCCTTTAAACTAATAAATGATTTCCATGGAATCAAAATGGATGCTTTCCAGTTTCCATAGTCACTAGTCCGTCCTTTAAGGATTAATGGTAAAGCAATGTGGAGTTTGAAGTGCAATGTAGACTTGTAGGATTATGTGTCATCCTTCCTCGGTTAACTTTGGAAGGACACCAAGGATATTTTGTCCTTAGGATGGTTTTTGCATGTCAAGAATGGATGTTTTTCATTCAATTGGTTGTGTGCATTTTTATTGATACTATGTTCACATCATTGAATTAAGATCAAGACATTTTAGTTTTTTTTAATATCAGTATGGCATAGTTTCTCAAAAGAATGGTACACTATCCAATGTATTTCAATACTTTGATTTTCTTTTCTTTGAAAATTGATTTTGAAAATCAAAACAATTTCTTTTGCTTTTTAGCAAAAGTAACAAAATGAAGTTAGTAAATTGGAGTTTCCACACTACTTGAAAATATTGAAAGATTCCTTAGAAGAAGCATTTTACTAAAGTTTAAARTTAACGTTCTAAATATGGAGTGACAAGGACTGAGATTTCTTTATATTACAATGTTCTATATATTACAATGTACTTCCATATTGAAAATTTTAGATTTTTTGAATATGGTTTGTATTAGATATGAATTTTTTAAATTTTATCTTCAACGATTCATGATAACTTGAATTTTTTTTTAAATGGATGTTTTTTTGACAAATATTAGATGTATGATTTCATCTCTGCAAAAAATATTCACTAATACATAACAAAAACATAGAAGATACAAAGTTAGAGACTTTCAAGTTTAATTACACGAYCATAGATTGCGTCCTTTAAGAAATAAAATGTTCAAGAATGTAAGATAATTGCACCTAATTGTGACTCCTRTAGATTTTTGCCTAAAATACATAGCGTCTTTTTATAAGGGTTTACAATTCATTTTAGATTCAMCTTTCTTTAGTGTTCTAAGAATTCATAATTTATTCATTTGGTATCTAAAAATTGTATTAAAAAAATCAAGAACATTTTTTTGACTTCAAACAATKCAATCATATATTTGGCAATTTAAGATTAGGTCTACTCTTGTTGCCTCCTTTCAAAGATAGACTCTATGTCAAAAACTTAAGACTAAACTACATTCTTCATTCTATTTATATRGTTCCGTGACTACWGTATTTGAGATAATTCYRTACAGTGGGTGGGCCTTTGCWTGATTCAAAGAATGTACAGTACCATATTCAATGATTGAGTTTGTTTGTTTTACTTTCAATAGTATTACAATTACYTGTATMAAGAAATAATGTGGTCTTTGTAATTTATGGTGTTTGCAATATATAGGATGAAGTATAGTCTCTAATAATTGATAAAAAAAAGATCTACTTAGTATGTGGCCCTATATTTGTAGGAATAATACTATTTGAGAAGCAACACCAAATAAAATAAAKAGTATATTAACTAATAATCAAAATTTGTATCCAATGCCTCAYAGTCACTAATTATTGTTCAATCTTATTTGTTTGGGTTTTAGTGTGTAATTAGGTCATATACTCTTACTTTCTTAGACATAATCTTCTTGATGGTGCCTAACCACCTTACTATATATACTAGAAAGCTTCTAAGTCTTCAATTGTATACCAACCACAAAAATTTGACTCATAAATGATCATTGAGGTTGTTGCATTTCTCTCCCAAAGTTTTTGAAGAGAATGAATGTAGGTAGCCACACTTCTTTTCTTTCCTATCAAATCCTAGAGAGTGGTTTGTGAATGGAGTTATATAGGATGATTATACAACTTTTTTTATCTTCTACCTCATCATTTTTCCTTCAAAAAATTGCTAGAAATGTGGATACACTTACTCTTGAAAATTCATCATTAGATGTTTTTTCAGCCCTGCAAGTGACTGTTTTGGGGCTGTTCCTCAAAACTATTCCCTGCGCGCAGAACCAGCAACAGCTGGACTGAAATTTTGAATTTTGAATTTTTTTTTTTTTTTTTTTTTTTTTTCAGAATTCTTAGAAAGTACAAAGAAATTGAAAACTAATTTATTAATTAATTAATTTGACATGGCAGTCTCTGTGCCACGTCAGATTGCCTATGTGGCAGAGTTCCCAGAGTTCCCAGAGTTCCCAATGTGTTCCCACAGCCTGGGAACTTGCAGTCTTTTAAATGGTCCAAAAAACATCTAATGAGACTTAAATATCAATTGTTTATCGTATTTGGTATCATTTAGGATTGCCAAAGCTAATAATGATCTTCTCTTGAACCGAGAACACTAGGCCACCTTGTGTTTTGGATTAAAAAAAATTTGGGAACATTTGGCTCTACTTCAATCTAAATGAGACTATGTTCTTTTAGTAAAATAATGCTATTATTGATTTTTAGTACATAAATCATTGTAAAGGCTCATTCAAAGGGTACATCTCAAACATTGAAACACATCAAGATAAAAGATAGAGAAATGCACTATTTTGAATTCATGTATTGGCTCTAGAATAAAAGAAATGAAGTATTCTAGTAATACATTTAGGTGTTATCAGTAGTGTGGTGCAAATTTTTGTATAAAATTCTACAATCAACATTTTTAGCTGTTCAAAATCTTACTCCTAACTCGAAACTTCAACTATATTAATTTATCCTAATAGTGTGTATAACACTAATTTACTAAAATCACATTATTGTGAATTAGTACACATTAAAACATACTTTCAGTATTGAATCAATAGCCAAAAAAATGAATTATTGGCGACACTAATTTTTGAAGGTGATGCTAAATTTTCCTTAACYATTAGGAAAAATCAATGTAATATCTTCAATATAATAACAAAATGAAACAAGTTACTACATAAATCTTATGGCACTAATTTACTTTTTGAACAAGCGCCTATTCAAATTCTTACATTCACAATAGTTGTAGCTTTCCCCTCTCCTAAGAGCACTAAATCAAGAAATATTGTACTTTTGATCCACAAAGATCAATTGGGGAATCATGAATTATAAAAAACAATATAATTACCAAATTGGTAGGGAATGTTCTCTACACTTTTCACGACACACTTTTCAAACATTTTTTTTCGACACCATTTTTGACAATAAAGTGTAAAAAAAAGATGTTATTTAAAATTTAGAACATTTTGAGTTTTTTTGACACAAAGGTGTCAAAAGTAATGTTGAAATTTTCTATTTAGATGAAAAGAATGTTAGAAAAAATGTTAAAAAGAGTTTCAAAAAGTGTGTTGGAAAAAGTTCTAAAAAGAGTAGTGGAAAATGTGTTTGAAGTTTGTAGGGTCGATAAATTTAAAAAAATAAGGTGATTCACTTTGAAAACTCATCACTAATTCCACAAAGGTCCAAAAAATATGAAACAACTTGAATTTGATTAGGCTTCTTGTCTTTCAAGGAAATTTAAGTAAAAAGTATTTTGAGTTATACACCTTAAAAGAAGTGGTGCAAGAAATGCTATACAGATTCAATTTCTCATGTAAGTAACCAAAAATAATCCAATTTCACACATAATGTAAAATACTAAGAAATCACACCATTAACCATTCAAGTGAAAAATTCAAATGCCTAAAAATCTTGGACATCCAAAAGAAGGGCAAGCGACCTAGGCACCTAGGCAATCAAATTGCCCTCCCAAAATTCAAATTTTTTTAATTTTTTTTCCCCATTATTCAGCTTTATTTTTAACAATATTTTGACATTATTTTCAATACTCTTTCCAACACAGACTCTCAAGTACGTTAACCAGGATATAGAAAAGAGTCACAACAAAGTGGTAGGTTCAAAAGAAGCCTCAACATGCACATACMTTTCTTAGAGCCTGCAGCTTTGTCAGCAGAGGCAGTCTCTGCCATTAGATCCCTGCAAATCAGAAGATAGTTCATAAAAACCATGCAACGAATGAAGCAAACAAGATTCAAAAGAGATCCAAATCCATCAACCGTTAAAAAGTTTTCTTCAATAATGAAGATAAAAACAAAAAAAGCATTTGAGAGTTGGTGACATAGCAAAAGAAACATACATGATCTCAGGTATAAATCGAAATATCATGCCACACTAAGTGCACAACTATAGCACGCAACCATCACTGCAATGGAAAATGTCTTGCACCTGAGACAGTCAAGAAGCACAGATACAGTGCGGCACTGGTCAGTRTGCCCACATAGAACAGCTTCCACAGCTGAACTCGCTGCTGAACGCTTCCGAGCATCTGGWGAATACACTAACCGAACCAACTGTGGCAACGTGAACGAGGGGTCTGCACAGTGCCAAAATCATGAGATGAACGCAAGTCCTCTGAATTGAAAGCTCAAATTCACGGACGAAGATCATGTTCCTTATGGTTCGACTAATACATACTACACCAGACCACTCGGTTTCGATTTGTCAATTATGCAGAATCAAAGCATAGCACCACAAATCAGTCGAATATTATTTGTGAATCAATCACGATTAGGATATTGAAGTACATATACACAAATCAACAAGTATCAGATGGAAAATTGTACCAAGCTTTGCAAAGAGTGCAGACGCCTCCACCCGATTGGTAAGCTCTTCATCGCCTAGACGGTCGAACAGATGAACAGCAATTGTGCGACTGCCTCATATGTAACAAAATGACTATGTCATGGAAACGCACATTTCAGACCAGTAACAATTAAAGGTAAGTAACAATTTGATACAGTTACAATAAAAATTAGAGTAGATATCGCATCTTTTAGAGCATAAGAGTCAAATACGATAAAACACAATGACAAAGCAGACAGGAATATGACACCGTGAAATAAGAAATCTAACTACAGCGAATGATTTCAACAGATTTACAGATCGAACGTTGGAAAATTCAAAACCTACATAAAGTCCTATCAAAACAACCAAAACTAAGGCCGAGGAAAGACAGGAACCTCAACAGGGTGTCCACAGTTTCCGTCGACTTAGTAGTGACAGACACAAGGAAAAATCCGACGGCAAACTCGAAGTGCAGACGTTGCTGCGCGAACAGTTCCGCAGTGCGCCTTGCAGTTCCATTCTGGAGGAGGAGGACAGCGCTGGTGCATATCCAAAGCTGCTAAATGCGATGAGCAGCTGGAAGGTCTGGCTGAGCAAATTTTTGCAGCACTCACATGTTTAGTCATCTAGGGTGGCAGATTTTGCATTTTGCCACACAAATCAATCAGTTTATGAAGGAAATTGATACCTCCATGCGAGCTTCGAGTTAGGAAGTAGTCGATCGGCAGTGCTGTAAACAATGTACAGTTCAAGAGATTGTTTGATTCAACATCARTTACCGCATGTCTCAGTCTCTGTAAAGCGAAATCTTTACCCTGAATTTGAAGATTACACTGTGAAGATCACACACAAACCGTCTCTACTGGATCTTTCCTACATTACAGATTCCTTCAAAGCACTTGAATGTTTGCATTGACCATGCCTGTAAACATTCTCTCTGGTTGTTGCAAATTGGTTGCCTGTCATGAAACATGGTGGTGGTAAGGTAGGAAGTCCATACATACGACGATCGAAGAG
Source organism: Pleurozium schreberi (assembly GCA_006891605.1). Lineage (NCBI taxonomy): Eukaryota > Viridiplantae > Streptophyta > Bryopsida > Hypnales > Hylocomiaceae > Pleurozium > Pleurozium schreberi. The sequence goes on along the minus strand of VACF01001748.1, from coordinate 169,374 downwards.
CTGGAGATTAATTTGGGGGAGGTTAAACTTCTTGAAATATTTTTCAGTAAATTCTCCTTGAAAGAAAAGTGGAATCGGCATGTAACCCAAGTTGTTTCATATTTTTTGGAGCTTCATGGAATTAGTAATGAATTTTTGGAGTTGAAATGCAATGGTCACTAGAAAGTGAACCTCTACATTTCCCTCGTGCTAAACGTTCTAGTTCACCCTTTTAAGGCCTAGCTACGAGGACCAAGAGGTTTTGACCATGTAAAGTGTTTATTAGAGTCTCGAGCATCCTCCACCGATTTTTTTCAGTAACCCCAGTTTCTGAATCGGGAATCTGACCACGTAGTCTGGTAAGAAGACTCTTACACATTCACTACAACTGCAAGAAGACAGTATGCACAAGATTTGCTGATAAAAAACTTTAGTTGTTCAATAGCAGTGACGGTCATTGTTCACGAACCAAGAGAAAGGAGAGTCACAAGTAGAATGACAAACATTATTTTCAGATCCAGCACCGACAGCATGCTGAATTCATGCCGTGAATGCCCTCGCCATGAGGTTCCAGTGAGACCTCTAAGCTACACCATGGATATTTAGTTCAAAACTCACACTTTGTTTAGAGACTCAAACATATGAAGCTAGTTGTGTACAAATGTGAGGATTCGGAGTTCAACAAGTGAGAAATTAATATACTTAGAGCTAGTTTCAAGAGTTATCAGCGTAATAAGCATGAGGCTTCTGTCAAAGTACTGACAGGGCGGTAGATGACTTTTGTTTGTTTGTTTTTGTGTTGTTTTTTACACAAATGAAACGGAATTTCATTGCAAAAAAAGGAGAACATACCGGCCAGCCGCAAGCGGCCTGGCGGAGAGGCAAAAACCCAACCCTAAAACCCAGACACAGACAACGAGCACCCAAGACATCTCCAGAAGGGCGGTAGATGACTTAGACTACAATTTGTAGCTCCTGCATCCTTAACAGGAATATTTCTGGGCACTGTCAACTGCAACAGGAAGTACTGCAGATCAGTCAGGAGCACTGTATCATTTAATACCATTAATCTGTTATAATTTCCWCTCGTAGTGTCGATCTTTCACAAGTATAGTTTAAACAAAAGAACGTGCAGAAGTGTTCCACTGCACTTTTATTGATTAGAAGAMTAAACAATGATCGGTGTAACTCCACTCTGTTCCCGAGTACCGAGCTTTTACAATGGGGGAAGTGGGGAACAAGAGGGTGCGCCTATTGAATCAATTGAATACGTGTACAAAAATAAAGAATTTGTCAGTGGCCGTTTTGGCCATCCCCTACATGTGACATGAATTATCAGAGTCATGCTTCATCCTGCCACACCCAACCACATAAATATAAAAATCAATTAAGTACTGGTCTATATAGTCTAAGCAACACTGAAAAAAACAGCTCTTCTGGCTTTCAGATAAGCAAAAAGAATGTCAAGAATTCAAAGAAGACCAGCACTGCTGACGAGCTAGAAGAGTAGCCTCAGCCATGACTTACCAGGGACTTAAGTGTTACATTGTTTGAAAGATAGGCCGATAACTACTGATGCTTCGTGGCATTCGTGCTGCACAGAAAAATGCCACACCATCGCCAAGAGGAGTCAGCTCATTAACTGAGTGGCAGCATTCTCACAACATTACAACAGAAGCAGGAGCACTATGTTTTGGCTTAGGGTTAGGGTTTAGGGTTTAGGGTTTGGGGTTTAGGGTTTCTTCTAATGAGGATTCACGTCAACCAAGACGCACGAGCATCTGCGTGTTCTCTGCGCAGTGAGCATCATTCCTTTATTCGTGTCGTAGCAAAAAAACAAACAGGAAATGCAGACGTGCATACCTGTTCAAGCCCATGGTCAATCCGAATCCGAAAGGGAACAACGGGTCGTAATGCTTATCCCCGACATTCATGGGCAGTTGATCCACACTTCGAAACCACGTTCGGGACAGCTTTCCCGAAAACTCGTAGTCCCCATACAGCACATCCGCAATCCCCAGTCCAGCCTCCGTGCCCGGCAACCAAGCAGCCACAAAGGCGTCCATTTGGTGCATCTGGGGAGCCACCACCAGAGGCCTTCCYGACATGAGCACCACCACGCATTTCACGTAACGGCATGTGTTTCGGATGGTGTGGGTGCCGTGAAGCGGGATGGTGAGGTTCAGGTTGTCGCCATGGCCTTCAGCATAAGGAGGTTCCCCTACCACCACCACCGCATAGTCGAATCCCTGGTCCTTGATGAGGCTCTTCTTGGCTCGTTCCGAGTACACCACCTCGGTGGTTTCAGAGACCGCTTGTTGGATGCCCTGCAAGACTGTGGTGCCTGGAACACACATAACAAACACACGCATGTGTTAGTTCACGGCAAGGAAATTTTCTTGGGAGGTTATTTAGTTTCCAACAACGGTTGCAAACTCCGCGCATCAGCTCCTAAACTTCACAATTTTGGTCTGTTCAGTTTCCCAAGTAGTTTATCATCAATAAGTCAAAAAGTTATGGACATATTAAGATGTTTAGGGGTGAGTCTGTGTCAACAAGGTGTTTTATGTTGGGTACAACCACTGGTATAAGTGAAAGATGGATGCCTGAGGACCACATGACACTGAGAAATTGTTATGTAAAGCTTGATCCTGTTATAATAATGCAATAAGCACTTGGACCGTAACTCCTACAGACCGACCAAGGATTCATGGCTTGAATCTGATCGATTCAATTGACCATATTGTGATGCTATAATTCAAGGTTTTTTATCACGAAGAACATTGCATGGGTTCAGTGGTAAGAAAACTGGACTCCTTATACTCCGAACTGCTAAAATAAACATGGGGCGATTTCGGCCTTTTGGTCTTCTATTTAGGAGTAAGGTTAATCTGCAAGTTTGGCAAAGTGAATCTCCTGACCAGGGAAAAATTTGAAGTGAGGTTAGGGTTGAGTTACCGGGGGTTAGGTCGCCGAAGCCTCCTTGCCAGTGAATTGTCCATCCGCCACATTGCAGACCGATGTTATTAGCGTGCGAGCCGACCACAAGAATCTTCGACGCATTTTTGCTCAATGGTAAGAGAGGAGTCTGAGGAGTTTTTCCATTCTTCAACAGAACAAGAGATTTGCGCACTGCCTCCCTGCTCAAATCCCTGTGCGACTGCACGTGGAAATAGAATATTAATTTCAGCAAAACCAACGATCAAGATGAGGGCAATTAAGTCACTCAAACCTGAACATTGTAGGCCCTGAAAGTTTCTACACGTGAAAGAATTCTCATAGAGATGTCACAAAGTGTACCTACACACTGGAAATCACCAAGAAATGAAAATCAAAAGGTTCCACACCAAGGCGCACTCAGGAGATTGCGAAGGGGTGGAAGCTAGTGAGGACTRAAATTCTCACCTCTTGACCCAAAGCCTTGGACAGCTTCATATCCGCGTAAGGACGCTCAAACAGGCCCATCTGGAACTTCACACGCAAAATGCGCGTCACCGCATCATCAATTCGCGACATAGGGATGGCGCCACTATTCACCATTTGCGTCAAGTTCGCAATGAACTCCTCGTACGCAAAAGGAACCATGATCTGCAACCCCAAAACTCCTTACACATCAATCCATCTTAAACCTTTACCTCTGCGATTTTAAACCTGAAATCTGAAATTACTATTTTATATCAAGAAAACAAAGAAGCCAAACTTTACCCAGGAAGAAACCAGAGGAAGTGGACTTCATTGGACATTCTAGTTTTCACTGATTGAGACCCAAAATCATTTCAACACCACTGGCAATCAAAAGCTAGCTAGCCATCAACTAAACAATCATGCAAGCAAAGGAGTAGTAACCTATTTGTCTCTCCAAATGAACATCCAACAGCAAAGAAATAATAAGACGAGCATGAATGAAGAGTAGTCCTTCTAACTACACCGAATGAGCACTGAGAGCAAGTGTTGCCCAAAGGTAAGAGCATGTATTTGAATGACTATGGGGGTTTATATCATGGCCCGCGCGCGTCCTTGTAAAAATAGAGAAATAGAAAAATAAAAAACACTTCAGTGGAAAGTAAAAGATTGGGGAATACCTGTAAAAATAGGACGCGAATTGGAAGTAACAAGCTCTTCTCCAGCAATCGACGGATTGCGGATACTGGTGCGGCGAGGTCATACTAATACCCAGGCCGAGTGATCTCCAGCTCGGCCGTCTACTTGGGAGCTCGAAGACTGCGAAGCTGCAGCTGCAGCTGCATTCCTTCTACCACTACTTCTGCGTCGGAATCCACATTGACGATCGAGGAGCCTTCTGGTGAATATTCATGTGGAGACTTGGACGTTGTGAAGGCTTCTGCAAGCTAAAAAAAAAACTCCAGTTCTTCAGTCGTCACGTGCTGATTGACAGGCAAACCTAATGCGACAAGAGAAGAATTGCAGAGACACCGCTTCCGCAATGAGATTAAGACACCACACTCACCAGCAGCAGCAGCAGCAGCAGCAGACAATGCGGCGCCTCAACCACATTGCCTTGCTACAGTTGGAACGTCACTACCCAATGCGCACTCTGGCCTTCATTTGATCCAAACAGTACAATAGACACACAGACAGGCATGCAGGCACACCGTGCGCAAAACTAAGTTACCGCAGTGAGTTACAGGTGTTGAGCCAAGACTCGCAAAGGTTTGACAGACCGTTTCAGTTGGAGGAGGACGTAAAGAATCTACGCAGCAAGATATGCAGCTGGGTTGACATGAATCTGGTCATCACTCCAAGACTACTCATTTATTGCTTCTCTGTGCAGACCTGCTCTAGCGATATCGGGGTTCCCAATTTCCAGGGCATTCCTTCATAATTACACATGCAGGCCGTATGTGTATCTATGTGAAAGGCTAGGAATGCCTGCCTGCACCGAAAGAAGCAACCTTATACAGGAATGGTGACGCAGCTTGGCAATTTGTGCTTCCAAAGTTACGAACGCTAAGCTTAGCGTAGTGAGGTGGGCGTTTTTGCTGATGAACATCGTGTGTGTGTGTGTGTACAAGTGAGGATTACTTCATGATGTGAAAGGTAAGCGTCCGTCACGTAACGGCGTTACTCACCCTCTCCTTTGAATTGAAGTGAGTGAGACTGTGTGAGAGAACCGAAGGTGATAYTTTCGTCCTCTTTTGCGTCAAGTTAAGGGAAGTCTTCAACCCCTGTTTGAAGTGATAATAACTTACTGACGGTATTTGGAAGCTGAATTTGGTTGCGTTGGGGCTGGTGAGTCCATCAATCACTATCAGAATAGGTTTGCCTGGACAGTGTCTTACGCTACCCAGAAACTCGATCAGGTACATCCGAACCTCTTTAATATCACATTAACCTCTTTAATATCACATTAACCTCTTTAATATCACCTCTTTAACCTCTGTTCTTGTACCGGTACCAGTACTTCGGAGTTTGACGTGAGTTTAGGTTGAGATTTTTTGAGTTTAGGCCACATTACCAAAGAATAGGTGAGGTTTTGAGTCCAGGACCGGTTTGACAACATTGGTTTATGGAGGTTTATTGACTTATAGAGAAGCGCCTTAGAGAGGTTTTACTGTACTAAGCATGATCTTCCCTATTTGCACAAAATCCCAAGGATGAACAATTGCACTTCCGTCCTACATACTGTACAACTGAAGGATTTTTTGTCATCCATCGGCCATAAAACGGCTGCAACGTCATGGTCAACAGTTTCCCCTGTCAACTGCGCTCCAAAACTGTGCCATTAAAGAAAACCTGGCTATGGCCCTGCTACCTGAGGTACAAGGCAGCTGACATGGACTGTCAGGTTTCCAGTTAGACAGCACCTTGAATCATGCGTTAAGCAGTTACCGAGCCAGGTGTCCAGCAAGGGTTAACCTCACCTATTTTTTTCTCATGTAATTTTTTTTTTTTTTTCTTCCCTGACACAATTGAAAAGGAATGCATTCTCATGTATCTGGTGACATGCATGTAATAATAATACCCCTCATCACTGAAGGCCGGGGCACCAGAAGTGTCCTCACATAAGAAGCACCTAAAAGCGACACTTGTTTTGAATTTGCAGATCTTTGAGGGTAGCTACAGAATAAAATGATGTGTGCTTGTTAGGGAATGGAATAGGAAATCAACGAAATTGTCTTTGTATTTTTCTGAGCTTGATGAATACAATACAAATTTTTGAAAACCACTATGTAGATGCACCTATTGTGGACACTAAACTAACACCAAAGTGGGCGCGGAAACACCAAAAAGCAATACACTCTAAGCTTGAATCTCAAGCAGGTGATTGGCCACTTCTTGGAACCCCACTTCTTAGATTACAATGAACTTCCCCTGCTTACAACTTCTTCTTAGAAGATCCATTATCAATAAAAATAAATAAATAAAATTGGAGGTGGGTGTGTAGGGAAGTTGTGCATACTAGTCTAGTTTGTATGGTTAAAATTTCACATCAATACAAGGAGTTATGAGTGACTGGCAAGCATTTGGGTAGAAGGAGGTCCAGCCATAGATGTGTTTTTTGCAACTTTTTTTGCACTTTTATGACATTTCAATACAATTATGGAGACATAATGTCGGAATCAAATGATGTTTTCTTTCACCAATGTGTTTGTATGTTGGTTTTGAATCACTTTACAGTTTAAATTTTTTCATTTGAGTAGGTTTAGAAATCAAAATTTTACCTTCTAATGCCAATCTAAGAAAAATTAAGCATCTTTTTTCAACACAAAAGCATTATAATCTTGCAATCTATGTAGACAAATGACTCCAAATTTGATTCATGTCATCAACAACACACTACAAGATTGTGCTGTTGAGATTTCCATAACCTAGTGTCATTTAGACTTAGAACACATATTTTGAGCCCATAAGTCTCCCAAAATCCATCCACTTCTAACTTGTAACTTGTAAAGATTTGGGAGGAAATAAAAGAAAGTGATTTGCTTTTGCAACAAAAAAGAATTTTTTTTATGATTCACTCAATGGTTAATGTGGTTCATTTAAAAATTACCTTATATCCATTCTACAACTATTTATAAAGAGACATGCCTTTTATAGCACACTTCTCTACTACAGACATGGTTTTCATTACCCAAGTGTAGGGGTTGAAGATAGCTAAGCTTATGATCCATCAAGAAAGAAGATGGTAGGAGGCCTTCCATAATAGAGAGTAACATTATTAATCCAGAAAGGATACACCTATGATTATTGATTTCAAGCTCCATTGTCCATTCCTCTATTTGCTAACACTTTGCAACTAGATAGGTATGAAAAAATTTATATTTATCTTTCAGAGATGAAATCATATGCCTACAAGTTATATAATTTTCAAATTTTATGAGAAAAATTTGAAATTATCATGAATTTTTAAGAAAAAAATTAGAGAAAATTCATATCAAATTCAACATGTATTGAAAAGTCTGAAATTTTCACCATAGATGTATACTATAATGTATAACATCACAGTATAAACCAAAGTTAAATTGTCACTCTAAAATTAGAATATCAACAAACTTTGGGGATTGGCGCAAAGTTCATATTTCTATAAAATATAGAAATTTACAAATTTTCCAATATTTACAATCAAAGTCGAAACTACACTTGATATTTATCAACTTATAAGTATTTACAAAACATTCTTGATCCTTTGTAAGAGGGCCTTTTGAATCTCTACAACCAAGGATCTTCCAATAATTAAGCAATGAGACTTTTACATTCTCATTGGCTATTATCTTAATKCCATATGAGGTATTTTCACTGCTACGCAAAAACACTCCCTAGATTTGGGCTAGTGGACAATGTGTGGATCCTAAATGCCTCCAAGCAATGGACTTCAACTCACATCTATACATCCTTTATAGACTCCCAACTGATGAATATGAATCCTAGAATGTAATTTTGGAGGAATTTAGAGCATCCTTCCACAAGTTGCCAATAACTTTGAAAATGACACTATAAATTGCTCAACAAAAGCAATTTGTACAAGCTAACTGAATCTCAATTAAACCTTTGCAAGACCAATATGAATTGTAATTATTATTACATTTAAATTCAATTGGAATTACAAGAACAGTATAACGTACAACACAATTCACCACCAATAGGGCAATTGACCTTTTTGCGCCAAATCAATTGCTTTGTTTTTGTAATTGCTCCAAATTGAGCAATCTCTAAATTGATTATCTCCATTAAGAAGTTTGAGTAGGATTATCCTCAGAAAACAAGTCAGTCTTCTACGAAGAGAGACTCTTGTAGACGGGTTGCCTGTTCAAGTGAGATTATAATGGCTAGAAATCACAATGTCATTAATCAAGCCCTTTAATTAAAAGAAACATGGTCTCCATTGCCACATGCTTGTGGACCAAGAAAACCACCCATGAAAAGACCCACACAATAAGGTAATGACCCCATTACTTGCCAAATGGGAGCAGGCCCATTGCAAGTAAAATTCTAATGGCTGTATACATTCAAGTTGTCATCATTACACCACCATTACTATTTTGCTAACAATGATCTTGCTCCCATTGTGTTCATAATGGGGTAGTTTATCTTAACCCCTTAACGCCCGAGGGGCCCGAAAGTGGCCTCACCCAGTCTGGCAGTCCACTTTGAAGTGCTATAACTTTTGCATCCAATGTCTGATTTCAATAAAACTTGTTGGAAAAGTTGCGCATACTAGTCTAGTTTTTATGGTAAAATTTTCAGATCAATCCAAGATGTATTGAGTTTGTGAAAGTCATTTGAAGTTCTCAGGTTCAGTGTAGGTTTAGTACACTGCATTGTGATGGCTTCAACTTTGGGGGATTGTATCTTTTTCATCAAATGTTTTTTTTCAATAAAATTTGTTGGGTTTTGTTTCCATCAAGATCTAGTTATTGTGGTAAAAGTTTCATGCCAATCCAAGTTCTTTTGAATGTTTGGGAGCAATTCAAAGTTCAAAATCCAAATGTTTTTGCATTTCAGTGAACTTTGGTGACTCATAACTTCTTCACATATGATCTTTTTTCAAAACAAATTGTTGGAAAAGTTGAGCTTACTAATCTAGTTTGTGTGGTTAAAATTTCATATCCATCCAAGACGTAATGAGTAACTGAGAGGCATTTTAGTAGAGGGAGGTATAGCCACAAATGTGATTTTTGGTTACTTTTTTCACTGTTTTTTGACATTTCAAATCCATTTTGCAAACACAATGAGTCATTTATATGATGTTTTTTCCACCAAAGTTTTTATATTCTGATTTTGAATCACTTTCTAGTTTAAAGTTTTTTCATTTGAGTCGATTTAGAAATCAAATCTCACCTCCAAATGTGTTTATGAGAAGATTTCAGCACCTTTTTTCAACACTAAAACATTATAATCTTTCAATCTATACGGTCAAATGACCCCAAATTTTTTCCGCAACATCTACAACATGCACACTACAATATTGTACGGTTGAGATCTTCATAACTAACTGAAGAGAGGACTTTTAACACTCGCAAAGGGAGGATGCTTTCAAGCATGGTTGGACCTTGGGCGTTGAGGGGTTAACTTGCACCAATTCAAGTCTCTTCATGAGTCCTTTCCAACTTGGTCTTCTACTCGGCTGAATAAGGTATTCACTACACTAAATAGTGGAATTAGGTTGCCCCTCACTAATTTCTCGACATTTTACACTTTACAAACACTTATTGTTCATGTACAAGAATGCACTACTTTTAAATTCTTTATTGATGTAGCTGGAACTCATGAACCTCCATGAGTACAAATGGAAATATTTRTAGAAATATTTGTTGGATTTGATGGTTTGTAGAGTAACTTTTTTGAAGGTAAGGCAACCTAATTGTAAAGGCAACCTATTTTCACTATTTAGTGTACTAAGTTACTTTAATGTAAGGCTTGAAAGAGGAAAGTACAAGGAGATAATTGTTGTTACGTCTACTCTCGACCAGCCCTTTTATGGGGGGGCGAAATGGAGCCAGAAAGCACCATTTCATAGTGAAAATCTTTTTTTCGCCAGAAAGTTTCAATCCAATTTAAAATATGGATGAAATTGTCAAATTTGGATGAAAAAGTGTATGAATTTGATTGAAAAGTGTTTTATGGTACAAAAGATATCCGGATGTACTAAGAAATAAAATGCTTCACCAAATTTTAAGTGATCGCCATCCGGGCACTTTTTCAAAAACCAAAAAAAAAGGGCTGCTCTCGACGTAGATTGGGGTGGATATCCCGCCAAGCTAGCTTAATTACTGGGCCGCGGACAGATGTCACTTCTAATGGCACTTTCATTTAGTCCTCCATGGAAAGCAACCAATTGCCTGCGGAACACGGACACAAGGTGCACATACAGTGTGTGACACTTCTATTGAGGCGGACGGGTGCAAAACTCATCCATCTACGAAACCATCATCATCCTCCTCTTCACGTTTTGCATGAAGGATGTTGATGTCCCAAAGCCAATGCGGGATGCCTTTTGAAACACATCTCAAAGTTGCAGACACTTATAACGTAGTTGTCGTCAAGGTGCACATTCTTTACTGTGTGTGACAATCATGTACAATATGATGTGAAAGTGGGGACACAAGAGCACAAGATCATGGTACAGTACTACAGAACCACCCGGAACCGACTGAATAAGGAATTTTGGACAAATCTCGAGCAATGCGATGTAGGATAAATATTTTCACGGTAATATTTTCAGAGATGTGTTGATAAAAATGATGGGAATTGCAAAAAACTTTGACAGTTTTATTGCATGAATCAAAATTACTATGAATTTTGAAAGGCAAAAGGGCTCTGGATCCATAGCCAATCTCTAGACTATTCCAATTCCGATCATTCGAAAAACTACTTTTCCACTCACTGCTTCCTACTTTCTTTTGCACAACTTTGGGACATGTATCATGAACTTTTAGTCCCAACCTTGAAAAGGAGAAAAAAAAACATTCTAACCTTGGTTTGAAATAAGTCAATCTACAAGTTGGCTATGGGACACTATTCGGGAATGGGTGGTTCTACCTTAGTTGAGTTTTTGAGCGTGAATTTAGCCCAAGTTGGGAATCTCTTGAATCTCTTAAAAGTTGTATATATTTTACATTGTATATCATTTCATAATTAAAAAATAATAATTTATCATGTTTGAAATGGCCCATCTTATTGCTTCCTTTCATATCTTTGCTTGATTCAAGTTGTAGCCAAAAAAACCTTTAGTTCTATCAAAGCAATATTCAATCTACCTACAATGTTGAAGCCCCCCTTTGCCCCTCCAAATCTAGGGACTACCTCAACATTATTATTGAAAGAGTGCCTAACAACTATTACAGAAAGAAATTCTCCAATATTTGCATGAAAAGGGTGCCTAACAATTGTTGTATAAAAGAATGCCCCAATGTTTTCATTGATAGAGTTCTTAACAACTATTGTAGAAAGAAATGCCCCAATATTTTCATTAAAAGAGTGCCTAACAATTATTGCATTGTGGGATGCTCCAATGTTCTTATTGAAAGAGTGCCTAACAACCACAAAAGAATGGAGTGCCTTAACCCCTAAAGTCCCATTGTCCCCTCGGAAAACAAATTGGATTTTGGACAGGTTCCTGTGACCTTGATTTTTTATGAAACTTTTTGAAACTTTCTCATAAGATTAAAAAACTGATTAGCTTTGTGGGAATATAATTTTTATTTCAATTGGTGCCCAAGAGAAAAAGTTATACCACAAAAACCCCAGAACTAAACTTGGCGGGTAGTAAATTTTTTTTGCAAAAATTCAAAATTAAATTTTTAATTTTTTTTTTCTAAAACGATATATTTTTTTACACGTGAAGCTTTGATTCATTCTATTTGGGCTGGTAATGAGAAAGTTATTGACAATCTTGTTTTTCGGGCAATCTGAGCATCTTCTTGAAAAAACCCGTTGTAGGATTCATTTCTGAATGCAATTTTCACAATTTTTCAAAAACAATTGTTGGACAAGGTGAATTTTACTTTCTAGAATAATCTTACCATTGGGATTATTGTGTTTCAATCCCATCTTAGAGCTATTAACCATTTAGTTTTTCTTTCAATCTTAGACCTACTTCTACTTGACAATTTTTTAAGGATTGAAAATCAAGTGTTTTTTTTTTTGAATTATTTTTCTAGACTTTCAACTCAATTCTTCAACATAAAAAGTTTTAAATTCAAAGTCTGTAGTGCAAAATATTTTGAGAAATGGCGGTCAAAGTCATCTGAAATTGCAAGCCAGTGTTCAAAAAAGCTTTCTTTTCCCACTTTGAATGCTACTATCTTTCAATCTATACGGTCAAACTTCATGAAATTTTTATTGCATGATCCAAGACAAGTTAAGTACAAGATACTACGGTTAGATTTTAAGAAAAATTCTTTTTTTGTTTTCTTGGGTGAATGCAACAAAAATGGCATTTTTCAATGGTTTTTGATAGAAAAATGGCCTTGGGACTTTAGGGGTTAACATTCCTATTAGAAGAGTGCCAAACAACTATAATGGAATAGAAAGTTGTATCCTATGAAGTATTGTGAATTAATTTGATTTCCCAACAAAAAGTATATTGGTGGTGATATTCATTTCACCCAAGAGAGTCTACATAGGGTTAAGCAATGCTATCAAATCCCATGCTAGATTTGGAAAGAAATCCCATGCTAGATTTGGAAAGGTTCTTGCCACCCTAAACCAATCACAAGATGACACGTGGAAATTTTTGGACCCAAATCCCTAAATTTATGCCGAACCCGAGTCTCGCGGAGGGTAGCAAATAAAGGAAACGCAAGGCGCTAGCGTTAGGGGGCCCTTCTCTCGACGAGGACCCGTTGATCAAGCGCACTCTCCAGTTGCCCGCGCACAATTCAAGCGCTTCCCATTACATCTGTTGTCACTGCTCGCAGTTTCTCCGTCCCCTCTCCTCTCCCGATTTCCACAATTTCCTTACACCATTTCGCAATTGCTCAACTGCACCGAAAATCCGAATTTAATTTACTGCCGTGATCATGCTGCTGTGATTCTCCATCAGCTCCATGCTGGTGTGCACGCTGAGATAGTTTCGAATTTCGATTTGGTGGAGAGGTGGTGATTTTAGGTGCTGGGTTTTGGGATTAGGGTTAGGGTTTGTGCTGGGGGGTCGAGATGGAGGGAGCATTGGGCAGCACGCGGATGGGAAGCCGCTCGTCCACGCGCCATGGCCCAGCTTCCGTGTTCCAAGGTCGGGTGCGACGATGGAAGAAGTCGTGGGCGCCTGTGGCGCCAACTCTCACTCCCTCCGCTGCTGCTTGTCGAGTCCTTCTCTACAAGTGGACGCCCGTGGCGCTGCCCACCGCCAATGGTGCGTTTTCAGTTWTCTGTGTGCAAATCCTTGTTCTTAGAATCGAAATAATATTGAGATGATCGACGTATGATTGGATGAGTGATTGTTTGTTTGTCTTGAGGTGTATGCACCTGAATACGCCATTTTGAAGCGTAGTTATTATTATTGTAATGGACTATTTTTAGAATAATCTTGTTAGCAAATTTTAGAAGATTTCAACGCACCAGGGAATGCGTTAGTTGTRAACCGTATGCATTGTAATGGTYCGAAGTTTTATTGGTAGATGACCTAAAATCRGGACGATTTATTGTGCAAGATTTTGTGCTTTAGGGATTAGGCTTGTGGTGCCATGAGGTTCTCTACCTTTAGTCACAAGCGGCTTCTCCTCCATGGTTATTGTGTTGGTATTGAAACAATAAGTTGACTTGAACCATCTTCTCTTTCCAGGTACMAAAGAATCCACCCYGGAAGAGCTATTGCCAGTTAAACCCGTCAGATTTTTGCCTGTAAAGTTCTCTCCCAGACAATGCATTCTTTTTAGAATTTGATCCCTTGAATTTCATGAGCAGTAGGTTGGCGACCTGCGATGTTTCTGTTCGGTGTGTAAGAGTGATCTCACTCTAGAGTTTCGAGCACATACTCTGATGGCTAGCTACAATGTTMCTTTGCCGGGCACAGGTTTCAGTATTACTGCAACAGAGGAAAGAAGAAGCTCAGAAAACYGCTGAAGAAGCTGAAGCCCTAGCAAGGTTAGAACAGGAGGCAGAGGCTGTTACGAATCCAACTGTGGGAATGGATGGAGCTGAAGCGACAGAAGCTAAGCAGGTTTTATTTTCAACTGAAGTAGCCCATATCATTCCATCTCATCTGCATTTTGATTTTGATTTTCTATACTCTATCGTCAAGATTGGTCTACTTTTGAACTACTATTTGCTTGTGTTATCCAGGTAGTGGTCGATTATTTGGATGCACACATAGGCAKATATGTGCATGTTTTGCATGTTTGTATCCAGAGAAAGTTTCTTGTCTTTTTTGTCTGTGTTTGATGAATCTAAAGGCGAATTCGCATTTCTTTGGAAATGTCTCGAGGAAAAGCAAAAAGCTGAGGCTATGATATGCTAGTTGGAGTCCAAGCGAGACGTTAAATATGTGATTAGGTTAAGTGGTCCTGTCCTGCGGAYCATTTTCTAGGCTGATAGATTTTGAAGCACTTCCAAAACGGTCAATGGGACAAGACCTTCTTGAAAGTAGTGTTGCCATTTTGACTGTATGTCATGTTTTTAATCTACTTCCAAATTTCTTTTCCCATGAACTACAGGACAAGTTGTAGTGCCTATAAGGACAATTTCTCATTTCTTGACCAATCACATTCTTGGATGTCTTAGAAGATGGAGAAAATGTCTTGTTCAGTCATAGTTTTTGGGGGTAAATTTTGCCATATTTTTCCATTTTTTGGTTACAGCTACAAGCTTATAGGAAACGTAAGGCTAAAAAATGTARATATGCTGTATGTTCAGAAAATGCATTGTATGTCCCAAAATAACGAAAATTTTATGCAAAATTCACYAGAAYTGGTAGCCTCGATCAAATTCTTGGAGTCACTTTAGCGAAAAGCTTGAAATGTAAAAAGAGTCATTGGCTTGTTCAAAAAAACRTGTACATGCCCYAAGTGTATTCAGTGTAGTATTTAAATTTGAAATTCATGGTATTTTTGCAGGACACAAGCATGGGTGATGCGCAATCGGRAGAAACAGCAAGTGCAARGGTCACTGAATCAGCAGACCAAGGGGTTGAGGGTGACGCACAGGCAAATCGAACCGAACCTGTTACATCATCGCAGGTACAGAGCTTGCTCCATCTTGCTGTTATCTTCATGTTTCTTATCGTAATCAGTGCCTGCCTTGGTTGCTTATGAGTTATAGTACTCGCTGTCTGTGCTTGTGAMCAGATTGAGAGCACTGCTGCACCCGAAGAAGCGGAGGCTGCTTCCATGGACGTGGACCAATCWAAATGATGGACCATCAAATTGCTTGCACCACAATCTCATACAARTATCCAACGCATTGTTGCAACGGCACATTCTGCATTTCTTTCCAGGTTCAGCACGAGACACAAAAGCTTCTACTTGTAAAATGGTTTACTACAGGTGATTGGAAAGCCAGAGATGRCAATTTCTCCCATCTGCGTGAGAAAGTTAGTGATGYTGAGCGCGCAGATTTGATGGGGTTGGATATATCGCATAGCACGTTAGGTGACTGAGACATGTAGATTGACGGAGATGTACTGTTCTTGATACGGTGAAACGATGCTGTACATGTTCTAGAGAAATATTTAGATGAAGGGCTGGACTCATCATTGCCTTTTGAGTTTTCAGTCAATTTGAAAATGTCATAGATTGAAGTGACGAATGACATTCAAGTCTCTTCCGAGTTAACTCGGACAGATTGCTCTGGGAAGTCTGGAACTCTGTTGAATACCAGTTCTGTTCCTGTTTTCTGGTCTCAGGTCAGAGAGMTCTTCAACATTTTGCAGACAATGTWTTTTCTGCTGAATCTCTGAAGAATTCAGTGACACACCATGGTCAGAATTTGAAATAAARCTGATGTTGATAAGAACTGAATCATGCTGCTGGTGKCATCTCTATTAAAGAGWGGAAGRAGGCCAGGTTCACCATTCACGCAGCCGTGGCRTTCCACATCCATTTCCTCACCAACCCACGCGRAAGGTGGGTCTATTTGTCGAATGTACACCCAGCCGTGAATGCATCAACATCAGCACAGACGAATTCATTCAAAGCTTGTCTTGCTGACCGTCCTATGTTTTGCACATAAATTTGTACCATTTCAAAGAAAATTCAATGTCAAGCAAGAAACTAGCAAAGATACACATCGATTGCTAATAGCAAGCATTTTCTTCAATATCATTATGCACACGAATCAACACCACTTGAGAAAGGGTTTAGTCAAGCAAGAAACAAGCGAAGGAACATTTTCCGATAGCTGAGGGTGAGCAATTTCTTGCACACCATGCTCACTGCGGGAATTCACACACAAGCAGACACACCCTTGTTTCTAGGCGACTCGGACCTCGCAACACAAGAGAGGGTTTCTCTTAAACGAGCTCCCAACCCGCAACACGCGTGAACGCTCCCAACCGCAAAACCCAGTTCATGTCCTGCACTTGTAATTCACTCCTATCGCAATGGAACCAACAATAAGAAGCTCAGACAGGTCCCCAAAAAACTCCGATTACTCTCAAGCAATCCCACTCGCTGGGTACTCCTGGCTCTTGCTGATGATCAATCGTTCATCGACGGCACTGCGCAAGGGCAAGAGAAGACAAACTGAAAAGAGAATTCAATCGTTCACATGCTTTTATGGCCTTGCGAATATGGCCCTAGTGGATGTGGTTGGACTTGAGTTCATATGCCGTAAGGCGTTCTCGAGACCTTAAGTAGCTGGCCTCGCTCTCTTCAATGTTCTCTATCGAAACCCTTGCTTGCTAGTTGATATTAGAGGACGACATAACCTGCGGTTGGCAGATTTCTTCTAGGGTGCAATGCTGTGTTATTGCTTAAGATGGATGTGTTGCAAAAAAGAGAATTCAGTCGTTCACATGAGGTGTGTGAGAGACGTGCATCTTCGGTGTAATTGACGGACATTCTGTTGCAGCGGAACTTGTCGCAATCTGGTCCCGTTGATTACGGTCTGTAATCAATAGAGTTTACATGGCAGATCAGAATACTRTGTTCCTTCATTACTGAGTTTGAGGACATGAATTGCTATTTTGTTTCTAAAGAGGGTCGATAGGGTGTGAGCATTTTAGGACTGGGGGAATTGCTGTCTTGATTCAATAGACTAGAAAGGGAGAATTTTAGATTCGGGTTTGAGTCTAGAAAGGCTTGTGGTTTAGTTTCAGTGACKTTCGCTTAGCYRTGGCTGAGGCACAAATGGCTGAAATRTTTCTGRCGATTTCATGTGCACAGGTGCAGTAGATGCAATCACGATGCAACCACGACAGCAGGTCTTTTATCTCATGGGCAGTGTGCACGAGTGCTGCGAGTCTCGCGCAAGCTTGTATGTGCCATTTTGTTCTTCAGCAATTGGGTTTGATTTTTATGTAGCATTGTTTGGATGTCATTATGCACTTTCACTCGATGTCATTCAACCCCTATTTTTTCACCGAAACAAGCTCAGCAACCCCACTTCACTTATACTAGATCTAGTATGTTCCTTCTTTTTTTGATTCTACGTTTTTAGGGTTTCCTTGAATGGAGTTCATTAGGCTTGTGAATTCTGGAATTGAAGCTTTTTCCCCTCAAGCGAGATCATATTCCCAGATTTCTGTCAACTTCTTCAGGAAGTAATATTAGGGTTAACGGTGCTCATTTTTTATATGTGAGAATTCTTTTGCCCTTGGACAGGGGTCTCTGCAGCTCGGATCACCGCAGCTGTGAATGTGAAGTGCGCCCTCCACCTTGATTCAACTCCCTACGAAATTTGAGCAGGTGACTGCTTTGTACAACAACCGTAGGGATTCAGTTGATGTTAACGTCAGCACTAATGTCATGCTAATGTCATTTGAAAACACAGCAATTAGAAATCAGGGCACCGCAAATTTTGAATGCGGATGAGAATTGTACAGGCAAAGAAAGCCGAAATGAAATTAGTAGGATGCCAGTTTAGTTGAAACATGATTTAGGTCAAGTTCATTTACYAGACATGAAGGGCAGAATTGTGAACTGCTTGAGCAAAGCAGGCACTTCCAGATCATGTAAGTCTGAAGCTTCTGGAGATGTTGAAAATGTGTGGCATTGTTGAACTGAATTTGACCAGGGAGTGCTTCGTCGTCTAAATGGTTGCTGTGTATTTAAACTGAATGATCAAACGACTTGTTTGCAATGCAAATCTAGTGCGGCAATGGAGATTGAAATTAATTTTAATCGTAAGAATGGCGAAATTGCTTCAAACTATTAGCTGTGATGCGTCAAGGTGCACAATAATTATAATCTGACAGAGATGTACTCTTCAAGTGATGAACCGTATCTTGGTATTTTTCTTAGCTTGTGATAGTATAAATTTTCATGGTCTTCTATTCTCTGGCTTACGCGAAGAGGTGTGTACATAGATGTATGCATTTTCATATTCTTTTCTATTTTCATGTGATTCAAAATCTTGTGTTTATTTTTTGGAGATTGATTTAGATTTTTGATTTGGTTTAGGGCTAATCTCTCTATTTCAATGCTTCTTTTGGTTCCTTCTGATATTTTGGAGTTCAGTTTCTCTTTTGGGTTCAGGATATGGCTGATTCTTTCATTTGAATGATTTTTAAGGTCTCTTTGTTCCATTTTTGAGTTTAGTTTGTCATTAGGCTGCATATTGTGGATGGTCTTTTCACATATTACTGACAATGAGCAATGAGCCGAAAAGAGGCATCCAAGCCTTGTCTGTACCCCCCCCTCCCCTTGCCAAATAATGTCAACCGTTTGATCTTTAAAAATAAATAAAAACCACCCACAACATCATTGATCTCAATGGTAGATGGCGCCGCAAAAGGCACTTATTGTGAGCCGTTGATGTCATTAAGAAATCTAGAAGGTTGGAATTCTGCATCAAAACATCTTTGGCGTGGCATCGGGAGCGTTGGGTTTTGTTAAAGAAAGTTTTCGGCGTACGTGTATAGCCTATGTAGCCTGTGTGGACGGTATGAATATTATGTTTGTATGTTGTTCCTGCGTTGTGCTTCCATGACAATTGTGAATGGGAAAGTTCTAGGGTTGTGTAACTTATCGGTAGTGGCTGTGTCGGGACTTATCATCTTTGGTATGGAGGTTTTGATGATTAATAACAAGGCTTGGTGTACACTAGTGAGTTGCTATCCTACTTCGTGAGAGTGTTTGATTGAGGAACGCAAAGCTAGTTTTAGAGTTCACCACCTTGATTGCTTGTTTGTGATTTTACAATGTAGCAAAAAGAGGAAGTTGGGCTCCTTCCCACAAAAACTACTCTCCCCCGTGCTAAAAAACCCGTGCATCGTTGATTGAAGAGTAAAATTTAAGCACCCCCCTAGTGCCGTAGTGCCGTTGAATAGGGTCCGCTTAGAAAATTGAAGGCCGTTCGATTGCTTCGATTGAAGCCATCTGTTGGGTGGGCTAGGTTTTCTTTCAAATGTGGGCTAGGTCTTTGGGGTGGAGCAAGGGAGGCGCGAATTTCCTTGTAAGTTTCAAAAGAGATGAGAGCTTCAAACCTTGTGAGTTTTGCTTAAGTTTTGCTTTAATTTTGCTTTAGTTTTTGATAGAGGTCTCGATTGGTGTGGTCCTCATGTTCTCTAGAAGAAATCAACATGAGTTCCAAGGAATGCTAGTGAGTTAGGGTTACTAATATGTGGAATGCATTGCAAGTCGGCTTTAGTTCCAAGGAGTTTGAGGGAGTAAGCCATGCCATCAACGTCTCAGCTTTTGAAGGGAGCTGCTCGGAAATACAAAAGAGAACTACAGAATAATTTGCTATTGTAGTTTGTAGTAGTGAGGTCCTCAAATTCTGGGTTTTTTGGACACTCGTTTCTTGGAGTACTATTGTCACACTTTTTCATCTTTAAACAATTTTTTGTCAATTCCTTTGTAGTTCCTCCAATTTGGAAAATGTAAATTCTCAATTGAAATGCCTCATGTACCACTGTACAGAACTTAAGAGCGAATGCCATTGTGCCACGTGTAACCCTTATGAGAAGGATTAATAATAAATGGGATTTCCCACTTGAAATGAAATTCACCCATAATAGGATCAATAATGGGATCAAAAGAGGCAGCACCTGCCTACCCGACCTGCCCAACTGACTATTGCGGTTTTATGTTTCATTTTGGGCTGCAATTAGTTTGTCATTAGGATGCACATTATAGCTGCGATCTCCATTTGAAAAATTCTTGTGGTTTTCATAGTTTAGTCTTAGAAATGAGTTTGTGATGAGGTTATGAGGACTCAATTTAGAGACGATCTTTTAATTATTTAATTTCATTGATTGCTTTCGACTCTTTCTTAATTTCAAAGGTAAGTTTGGAATTGGAATTTACTTGGGGTATGATCTCTAGTGCCATTTTCAGTGGTTATTCTATTCTCCTGCTTGATTTGGGAATTATTTTTGTGATTATTCATTGTGATTTGCATGAACTGATTTGTACTTTTCACTTTATTTGACCAGACAGGAATAGCAATGACAATGTACCCTAAAGAGGCAATCACTGCCAAAAGAGGCAGGCTACTCACTATCCCTCCAAAAGAGAGGTACATCCTTGGTTTGCATTTGTTGCCTCCTCCGTCTCTCAACAAAAGAAATTACAAGCCGTTGATTGTTTTTCTTTTAAATGCTTACCTTTGAAATTGCCGTTGATTTCTCAAAAAATCACAAACCGTTGATCTTGTGAGATTTAATCTGAGCCATGCAAATACGGATACGGATACAATATTGTATACAAACATAATAATACTATTTATGGATGCGGATATAGATATGGGTACAATACTGAATACGGGTATTGAATATGGATATTAAATATGGATATGGGATACTTGATGAATTGTCCCATATCGATTGTCAATTGAAGTGGTTTCTCAAAATTATACGCTGGATGGAAGGGGGGAGGGGTATGAAAAAATTAAAAATTAAAAATTAAAAATATTTTGAACGCATTGTGAGGCTTCATGGTACCTCTACCTCACTATGCCTTCAAAACACAAAAGCGTCAAAGTGTCAATGAATTCTCCAAAACATTAGGAAAAATATGAGCCCCCCAAAAGGTTGTCAAAATGAATCTCCAAAACATTAGGAAAAATATGAGCCCTCCAAAAGGTTGTCAAAACGAATCAGCCGCAGGACCCTATGACATTATAGAATTATTATTATTATTTTTATTATTACTATTTTTTAAAAATCATATATATATATATATATATATATATATATATATATATATATATATATATATATATATATATATATATATAAATATATATATATAAAATTTGACGTGGCACTAGTAGTGCCATGTTGGATTCAAAAAAAAATTCCATAATAGCACCGCAGCCTTTTTGAACTCACAACCCTTAGGAGGGCTTATATTTTTCTTGATGCCAGTTCTTTAAACCACCTTCTAATCAAATGGCACAAGAAGATGACAAGTGGTAAACAAACAATTTGTCTTCTACAAGAAAAAAACATGAGGTAACTTAGGAAAGAATCTAAAATGACGTTTTGTTAAAATGGCACCATTCTGCACATTTGGCAATATTACAGCTAAGATTGTGTGGTCTGAAATGTATACAAGTCCCCGATGGCACTTTTATGGTTTAGACGACATGGTTTGAAAATGTTGGGAAGGAATATTGCCATTTTAACAAGATTCCATATAAATGTATTGTAAGGCCTCATTGGCTTTGATTTGTAGTACTTATTATATGGTTAAATCATTGATTTTGTTTACTTGTTTCCTTGAATTGTGTCAATTGTTAATACTTGTCAAAGCTTGTGAAATTAAGTCTTTATTTAGAAGAGGTCATGCATTGAGCTCAAGATGCTAAAGACTATGGGGTTATGATAGACAAAAGTTGTAATATTTCAGCAGTGGGTAACTTGGTCATATTTGCCACATTTGTTGTCGATAGTGAGTCAAATTGGAACTTATCTTTTGAGTGGAAAGTCAATGTTGTTTTCAATTAGTTCATGAATGACTTAATTGTTTTTGTAAATTAGAATTTTAGCCCCCCCTCTTAATATTCATATTTTTGAAAAGCTCTTCTGGTGGCATTTCTTATGAGATATTGCCACCACACGCATTCAAGACCATATTCAGTAACTATATAGAAATCTGTATTTATATTTTGTATCATATTCAATATAGTATTTCATTATAGTATTTAATATTCATATTTTGCATTATACCCCGTATCGTATTCCAATATTCCATACAACATTTTAGTATTCATCTTCCCTATGGTTTCCGTGTAGTAATCAATATTTGCACTCAATATCAAATCTAGGGGGAGGCACTGTTGAAAAACGTAGAAACTACATGCAATAAAATAAAGGATCTAATATATTCATTTTACATAAAATTTGTAAACAAATTACAAGTATCATAGGATGCTGTGAAAGTGTAAAACATGATTATATGTAATATAGGGTTAGGTATAATACCATAGAATTATGTGAACAGTATATGTAAAATAGCATACACAAAAAGAGATATTGGATTAAAAAAGGGTATAGGTTATAGAGTCTCTAAAATTATGAATGGGCATGTGAAATCTGCTTTTTAATTCTAGAAATATTTTGGACAAATTAATCTAACAAAAACAGCCTCAACTTCATTATGGGGTAACTATCCAATGTGGGGTATCCAAAGTTCTGTATCCAATTTTGGTTGTTGTTTTTGTTTCCCACATGTATAAGGAGTCCTTGTATTTGCTTGTCTAAACCTTGTTGCCTTTGTATGCCACTAGAATCTTTCCTTCTACTATAGATGTCATTGAAGCATGCATAGTTTGTAGCTTGTCATTGATGAACAACTAAATTATACACTGAGATATCTAGTTTGTTGATGGTGTTTGTAATCTCTTGGAAAGCGAGTGACTACTTGGTCCAATTAATTGTTGATTGGTACTATAGATATATGTCTAGATATGTGTTCGCTGAATTGTTTGTACATGAAAAATGTTGAATTTGTTTGCTAAAATTTTAGACCCTTATTAGTGAATGAGCTTAATGTGCCAAAACAATTTGATATAAGTAAAATAGGGTACTTTAATGACCCCCTCAATGAAATATAAATACCAATAGGATTACACAAAATACTAAAATTTACTTTTATTTTAAAAAATAGCATACCTTATAATCTATTCCAAAAGGTAAATAGACCCTCATTAAATAGGATGTTATTAGAAGTGTATGCAAATTCTACAAGGAAGTTTCCCCCTCCCAAGTATTGTATTTTTTATGGTAATCCATATCGGTGCTATCAATGGGCACTGATTTTTCCTCAGATCAACAGCATGGAGCATGGCATTTAATCTAACCCCTAAAATGTCTCATTGGTCCTACAGGGGCCAAAATGCGACTTCTTATAGTCTCAATATTCATTGTATCTTTTTGAAACTTTTTGTGAAGCTAAAAAATCACATAAGCTTTTTGGAAATATAATTTTTAATTCAAGCAATACCCGGGAGAAAAAGTTATGGCATAATAAGCCAAAAATGAAGGCGGGTGGGCACCACAACAAATATCACAAAAAGTCAAAATAATTTTTTTGAAATTTTTTTCCGAAAATATTTTATTTTTTTGTACATGTAAAGCTCTAATTCATTCAATTTGGACTAGTAATGAGAAAGTTATGAACAATCTTGTTTTTTGGGCAATCTAAGCAACTTCTTGGAAAAATAACTTATAGGATTCATTTTTGAATGCAATTTTCACGATTTTTCAAGAAAAATTGAGTGACAAGGATTAATATGCTTGCTAGAACAATCTCATTGTTTAGATTATTGTGTTTCAATTCTATCTTAGAGCTTTTTACAATTTAGTCATTTGTTCAATCTTAGACCTACTTCTACTTAACAATTTTTTAAAGAATGAAAATCAAGTTTGCTTTCTGAAATTTTCTTCCTTGACTTTGACTTTCAAGTCAATTTTTCAATATAATTTTTTTAAATTCAGAGTCTATAGTGCAAAAACTTTCCATAAATGGTAGTCAAAGTCATCTAGAATTGCAAGACAGTGTTGTTAAAACTTTTTTTTCCAACTTTGAATGCTAATATCTTTTAAACTCTATGGTCAAACTTCATGAAAATTTTACCATGTGATCTCATATAAGAAAAGTAAAAGATCTTACAATTATTATTTTTTTTAAATTCAATGCTTTCTTGGATCAACACAAATAAAATGGTAGTCTTAAGTGGTTATTGGCATAAAAATGGCCTTAGGAATTTAGGGGTTAAAACCAAATAAATGGCTATGCTTTCTTTCTTTAGAGAGGTGTGTGTGTGTGGTAATTGCAATTACCACACATCATCACAAGAGATAGTGAGTAGATTTGTCTTTCTTTTGGTCTTTTGTAAATTTCAGATGGTGATAGACACTTCTTTATATTTTGAGACATTATGCACTACTTTAACCCCTCATAGCCAAAGGGACCCAGAGTATCTTTACATAGTTTGGCACTCCAATCCAAAGTGATGTAACTTTTGCATCCGATGTCTAAAGTCAACAATACTTAGTATGGTTAAAAGAAAAGCCGAACCTTTTCCATGTCTATCAATTGCAT
This sequence comes from Pleurozium schreberi, assembly GCA_006891605.1. Taxonomy (NCBI): domain Eukaryota; kingdom Viridiplantae; phylum Streptophyta; class Bryopsida; order Hypnales; family Hylocomiaceae; genus Pleurozium; species Pleurozium schreberi. Next base: position 144,787 of record VACF01001748.1, on the reverse strand, counting down.
TTCACATAGAACTACCCTTGTAGCGCTTGAGATTGCAAAAAAATAGCTCCATGCCCCAAATGTTCAAATACATAGATGCTATGCTAAATAATGTAGATACATTCTTCAAGAAATCTTCAAATTGAAAGATTGCAATATAGGCCTTGTAAAGAGAGATAAATGATGCAAAGGAGTTCATGTTAAAGTATCAAAAAGTACATTGGTTGTCATGTTGGCAAATGCCAAATGGTTACTACTTTGTGTGATTCATTAGAATCCATGATTGTTTTATTTTATAATGTATTAGAACATTACATGAGAAACAAGGCCACTAGAGGGCCGTTTCAGGCTTGTTCCCCTTGCTGTTCTCAATGCAGTGATGGAATGGCTGGCTGCTGTCAGAAAAGTAATTACCAAAAAAAAAAAAAAAAAATTTGGTCTTGAAATGTAAATTTTTTTTGTTTTTTTTTTTTACAAAAAAAAAATCTGACGTGGTAGTCGCTTTGCCACGTCAGGCTGCTGCTGCAGTGCTGCGAGAACGCAGGAACGCAGCAGGGAACTCGCAGCCCTCTCTGAGCCTCAAAAAGCATGTAATGGGTGGGTTTGTTGCTGATCGATTATTAGGTCATTGTATACAAAATGAGGAATTTCAAGTTCATTTATTTTCTTTATTTCTTTGTAGAAATTTATATTGCCTTTCTATACTAAGTAGGCTTTTTCAGCTAAAGTTTGGAGATGTGGCAACTATTGATTTCATCATTAATTAGTACAAAAATTGCTCAACTACTAATGCTATTTGTAACTAAGACTATTGATCTAAACACATCATTCAATTTTTAGTGGAGATACAATAGGGGTCTCTTAGTGGCTACCTAAAGAAATTGTCTTCAAAAATAATGGGAGGTAGGTTCCATGATGTTGACATGCTATAAGACTAGACTCAGTTCTCATTTCAAAAATGTTGTAATTCCAATCCCTAAAATTCAATTTAAAGACAATGTTATCATAAGGTGTTTTTACAATACTAAATCTTTGTAACATGCTTGCAAGGTAAATAGGTTTAAATTCATGGGATGTGACAAATTTAGAGTTGATTGGTGGGTCATTGCAAGAAACACCTATCGTTTTTTGGACACTTTGGCTACAATACTCATGATTTTTTGGGAGTAATATAAAATTAGAAGAAAAAATTTAAAAAAATATGAGAAACATGTTTAATGTATATACGTTTAAGAAGAAGGTACCCTAGGAAGGAAAAGCATGGAAATTATTTCTAACTAGGTGAACTAGAAAAGTGCAAAATCTCATGAAAATAGGTACTTTGACATTTCAATTTGTAAAAAATAGGAAAAGAATTTTTTTCAAAAATTAAAAATTTGCCATTTGGGAAGAGTGCATGGTGATGAGATTTCACCAAAAAAATGGTCTTGAAACCTTCATCAATGTTTTGAAATTGTGCGCAATGGGAGTGTTGTTTGCACTCATGTGGAGAACATAAAATAATAAATTTTTAGATTCCCTTTGGTAGGTTTATGCTTTTCTACTATGTTGATAGACCATAAAAATTTCAGCTCCAAATCATTAAAATTAGTGACTCACAACGTAGTGAAAAATGAAAACCTCTAAACCTCAAAGTGTGACAAATTAGCAAAAATGAATTTTAAATGTAAATTTATTTTTTAAATTTTTTGAAAAATGAAAGATATGATTATCATCAAGTTATGGATTTCTAATAAAAATTTCAAATTTATGGAACTTATGCTTCAAAAGTTATTGAAGTTTACAACAAACAACATTGTTTGTGACTGAGAATTGGACTGGTGTTTCTTGCAATGACCTTGGTATTCACTTTAGTGTTGAACGTGCTGTTGGAGAAAAGTTGTTTCCTATTATGATTGATGTTGCAATAGCTAAGAAGGAATTTCTTTCTTGCAATTTACAAGCTGGTAAAGAATGGCAAGACAAATTCTTTAGGGGTTTAAATGGACAATGGTAAGTTGGAACCCTACTTTACAATTGAAAAATTCTAATTTTTTGTTGTGACAAACATTGCACGTGTTCAATGAATGGATGAGTACTGCACAATGCAAATGAGCTTTTTAGTGTTCAAAATTGCATCAAAGCTAAGCTCCATAGTAGGTTGAAATAAAGACCTTGGAGTCTACTATATATTATGTGGTTTGCACTTGAGAGGCCTACATGTGATGTTGAGCCAATTTTAGCAAAGGCTATATGAAGATTTGTGAAAAAACTTTATAAAATTTCAGTATTTATTTTCTAACCCTGAGCAATATCTTGTTGGCAATTCAAATGTTGATGTTGAGATCTTCCAAATGCCTAAGTTTTGTATGTGAATGTATGTTGGTGTACATGGAAAAACCCTTCCAACATACCAAGCTCTTTCATTTTAGGGCTTGATATGTTGGTAAGGTAAATTCATGACCATCAAGTGGTTGGTGGATTGCTAGATTTGAATCTAACCAGAGACATTATAATAGCATGCTAACCAGCTTTAAAGTTGAAATTTCAAGATTTTAATCAATTATAAATGTTAATGTTAGGATTATAAATGTTAATGTTAGGATTTGAAACCGGTTGAATAGCAACTTGAAGGAGAAAACTGAATGAAAATGTGTTAAAAACTTTGGACTTGATCAAAATTACAAACAATACACTAAATAGTGAAATTCGGTTGCCCCTCACTAATTTCTTGACATTTCACACTACATGAATATTTATTGTTACTATACAAGAATACACTACTATTAAATTAGTTATTGGTGTAGTTGGAACTCATGAACCTCTATGTGTACAAGTGGAAGTATTTGTAGAAATATTTGTTGACTTGGTGGCTTGTAGAGTAACTTCCTCGGGGTAAGGCAACCTAATTTCATTATTTAGCGTAGGCTCTAGCCGGTTCATGCAACTGAATACATGGGCCTGGTTATCCAGTTTTAGAAACGAGGCATGGTACTGGTTATTGTGAAAAACTCCCCCCATACGCTGATGTGGCTCCACAGGTACTCCCCAAATGGCATCTAATCCACATTATTGATAGAAGGCAGAAATCCCAATTTTTTTCTCAAGAGTGGCCGCTCAGAGATACCAAGTCATCAAATGGGCTGACGAATGTTCAATTAACCCTTAAACGCCAGGCGGGTCACACTGGAAATCATGAATTTTGATAACACTAGAGTCATCGGTTCAAAAAAAATTTAAAGTAAGCATTGGAAGTCAAAGTACTACAGAAGATCTTCCCTTTTCACACAAAATTCCGTGGATGAATAGTTGCAATTCTATCCTACACATAAAGATTCACACAAAATTCCGAGGATGAATAGTTGCAATTCTATCCTACACATAAAGATGCTTGCTCATTCATTGACCAGAAAATGGCCTCGGCGTTGTTTCAGGGTTAAATGAATTGCACGTTATCCTGATATGATCCTTTTCCGGTCTTCCCTGCAGCACAGTAGGAGGGGTAGGGACTACAGCACGTTTACAGAAGTGAGGTAATTCCAAGGCACTAATAACAAGCTCGTGGACTTTCGGAAATGTTTGCAACGAGGACTGACCAGATCTTATTACAATGCATGTAACTAAATTGAATTGGAAATGCACCATACGGGTACTTTCTTCCAAAGACTGTTCAAAMATGTTGTAAGAGGTGCTGTTAGTCCAGCTTGGCGAATGAAGCTGATTCCACCAAGTTACAAATCCACCTTTTCAGTCTCTCCCCCAAAAGAGACTAATTCCAAAAAGACTTTTAAGTTCAATCCACCTATTCTCTTCTTCAAGGAAAAAAGGGATTCCATCGATGACACACATTTCTGATCTAGAAAGGTCCAACTGCAACTATGGTGTCGCTGTAACTATGGTGTCAGTGATGTCGCACAGGTAACTGACCATGGGCAATTTTTTTGCTCCATCGTAGCATCACAGCTCGAGAATGAAACTATAACCGGAATGCAAACTTCAGCGTGGAAGAATAAAAATTGTTTTCTTGTGGAGCTGAGGGAGAGAAAGAGACACCTGAAGCATGAAACTCCTTTGATGAAGCGAGGTTGAYCAGCAGCAAGCCAGAGCCTCCCACGAACGGTTGAMATGCCTTCCATTATCAWAGCAGTCATGACCAMATTATTGCGATTCAAGACAAACCCTGCTGACATCCAATGTACGAAGGYAGAATCGCAATTGCACTGGATAAATTACAAGGACGTGAACTGAAGCTTGCCAAACCTGGCGTCACTATGCTGCTGATGGAAATCTTTCATAAARAAACGAGGATGGCACGAGTAATACAASTGGAGAACTCGCTACAGTTAACTCTACAATTTTCCTTAATCAAGGATGGTGWGRCAGTTTTAAATTGAACTAAAAAACTCTAACCCCATGGAATAACAGGGTAGCACTCTGCGAAGGTAGAGAGGTAACACTCACTCACTAGGCAATCACATACATGTTTTGTAAGAAATAAGGAGCAGATAGAACTGAAGAATGATACAATGAGTACATCTTACGGGGCTCTCTAAAGGAAAAACAAAAGGTTACAAAACAATAACGCAATCAAACAGGCGATTCAATCTGTGACCGCTTGAAATCGCAACATGAATACTGACATTGAACTTGCACGGCTCCTTACAGACGTATCCATCGGCCGCTGTTCAAGATGTACTGGGAGCAAGAAACCTTCACGGCTGTGGCAGTGTGTTAGTCGTCTTTGATGTTTGTTGGCTCGCTTAACACATACTTGGGTAGATCATATTTGGCACCTGGCATGCGCACATATAGCATCAGCAAGACCTAAACCCGTGGTCTACAAAAGCCTTCCTAGCCAAACGATTTCGGTATGCCTCTAGGAGGCAAACCTAAGTGACCGCTAAGGGATACTTCAACCACCATTCTAACTGARGGAAGCGATATCAATCTTCGTGGAAGACAGCGATCACAGAATTTCACTCCAGGAATCGCCTTAGTGGTAAAAAAGAAATCAAAAGGTATGAAGCTCACCTCTTTCATCATAGCAGGTAGACAAGTCTTCGGATTGAACAATAATTCCAGCACTATCAACAATTAATTGTGCCAGGTTAATTTCAGCTTCTGCCGCTGCTCTGAGAGCATCCCAAATTTCTGCACATCCAACAAGAGAGTCGGAGACTCAGGAACCGGGATGCACCAAACTGCAATTCAAAACGCGAAATAGGGTATTTAAGGTATATACATATCTGCTAGTGTCATGACGTGTACCGACCTTTTTTCCCACCATAGTGAGGAGCTGTATCCCAAAATTCATCCCTCATCTGCTTCAGCTGTGCACGATCAATGTCTTCAGTGTGTTTCCACGGCTTCGGCCTTTTAATCTTCTTTTGGTGCCCTGACAGAGAATTTAGCAGTTGTAACATGTTAGAATCCTCCTCCTCCTCAGCAACAGTATAACCATCTGTAGACTGCCCGCAGTTCCGGAAGATAAAGATGAAAAGCAGCATGGAGATACAATGCTTTCGGTCCGCATGTCAGGTATCTGACATTAAGAGATGTTATACGGTGGCCATTACGAATTGAGTACACGGCACKACGGCAGTGMCTATSAATTACCCCTCAGAGCACCAGAGGAAGACTCATACAATGCAAYTCCACCTTCTGATTTTAATCACGCRTGCCGCATAGACTTTCGTGAAGGGCACCGTCATTAATGTTCAGACATTAATTGTAAACGAGACMCGAGCAGATATCGCCTCGTTTACAACGAATGTCGGACCATAAATGACGATACATCGTACTACACAGACCTTAATGCCCTCGTGCAAGTTCCTGCCGTGTTATCAACTTATCATCACAGCAAGCCTGGCGACCCGAATAATGACCCCTCACTGCACCACCCTAATGAATGCGCTTTTGACAGGATATGTTGGATTTATACAGAGTAAAGACAAATCCCAAGGCTTTTGGAAGGAGATGAATAGGATTAGAGCGCTTACGATCGACGCCTTTGACTGATTTTGATCCTACACAACCCATGATTCGCGTGTCCAGCCAGCGATTTCACATGGCACTTCACTCCCGAATTGCATGTGCGCTCCTCTTATTTCCCCCCGCAGACGCAGAGCATTCCTCAACCAAGCCTCTTTCTTCTTTGAGAGACAAAACACAACAGTCAAACCGCAATCGTCGGGAGCACTCCCAAAGCATAAACACTACAGAGTAGCAACTGTCGGCAAGGATTAGGCTTGAAAAKATTCAAAAGATTAGGGCTACAAATTAGCAGCAAATTCTCGTAACGCTCCAAGACTTCTTGTGGTGTTCAAAAGTGRAGTGCAAGGTCCAACCTGCGATTCTTCAGAGCAGCAATTCGATGCGCCACCAATGAGACGGCAAGAACAACACTGGCAGCTTGGACGCCCAAGGCCGGCTACACTGCTGCCGCAAGAAAAGAACAAGTCGAAGAAGAAGAAGATGGAGAAAGACGACAAGAAAGCCCCTTCGCCCTTAAATAGGCAAATAATACGCCGTGGAARAAAAGGGAGAACGCTGATTCCAGCACCACGAGGAGCACAGGCACGGGAACCAAAACAGAACCAAAGTCCCACCAGAAACCAAAACAGGGGGGGGGGGGGACAAAAGAAAAAAGAATTAACAGAAAGCCACCGAACTACCGACTAAATACTTCCGCTAATCTACTGCGACAAATACGCAAGCGCGTCTACAAACAAATGTAAAAGAAAAGAAAGCRTGCGTCACCACCAAATCCCGCCAATGCACCCCCAGCGTCTGGAGCCAGGGCAAGGGTTTGAGCGCGAATCTGTGCGAAAGGGGGATACAATACAAGAGACGATCTTTGCAACGACCCGAATCGGAAGAATCTGGAGAGAAGAAGGAAATGCGAGATACGAAGAGCATGCGCGAGCGGGCGAGTGCGCGTGCTCCGCCGTCGGCGACGAAATCGTGTTCTCTGAGAGTAACGAAGACGACTGCGTGACGGAATTGGTAAGCTTAAAGCGGGAATAGAAAAAGCTTGAATGTGGGGGAGTGAGTGACAGTTGCAAAAACGTGAGTAAGTTAGACCTGAAGAAGAAGAAGCAGACTGCCATGCAACTTAAACTCCGACTCTAAGTTAACTCACGTCCGGGTGAAAAAGAAGTAGCCATTTTTAAAGGACACACACTAATAGGACAAATAAATTTAGTTTGTAATCCAAAATTATCATTTCTTACAAATATGGGAACCCATGGTAATGTGGTATTTTTGGAGTTTTAGTCTTTGTATTTGACATAAAAGGGGTACTAATTGAAGCATTGCCAAATTAAGTACATTTGAGAATATATTTTGTGTCCTTTGGATGATTTCAAAGGGGCCTTGAGGGTGGAAGAAAATAATTTCTCATCCAATATTCTTAAGCAGAGTTCCTTGAATGCATTTTCAATGAATGGAATCAGTTATTCCTTGGTAGATTTTGACTTTTCTACCTAAAACAAGTGCTCAAGCACCTTGCTTTCCATGCAAATTTTGAACCATGAAACCAATCTTCTTAAAATTTAGTCCCAACTAATGAATCAAACTTAATGAAGTATAGATCTCAAGTTGGCAAAGTTGGCAAATCATACTTGCATAAATAAAAAAAAAATCCATTTCCAATTTTGAATTCAAAGGATTAAATCACTATCTTGACGAACTCTTATAGATTGCCAATGCAACCACTTAGGAATGAAAATCACTAGTACTTCAACATCAAAATGGACAAAGAGTAGTTCAACATGGATTGCAAGACTATAATATTTGAAGTGAGAAAAGAAAACTTCTTTTCATTCATACAAGACAGAATCAATAGACTTTGCACCTTTTTGGAATAAAATGTTTGTTCGTGATGAACTTGCATCTCACTATCATTGATTTCTAAATCTTATTAGGTGCATTGATGTGGAACTCATAAGCAAATATGCAATCTAGATTTAGCATACTCTAAATCACCCTATGATGTAAGAAGTTAAATGAACTAACAATATACTAATCATTTTTTGATGATTTCTTATTCAACAAGGAGGTTTTTTTATTTGAAATCCAAATGGTGAGAAGTTATAGACAAAATATTTGGAATATGTGAACAAATTATTGGGAACACAAATTCGAAGATAATATCGTTTGAAATAAGAAGGAAACATTTTTTCTCAAACTTGTCCAACAAAGTTAGTAGAATTTGAACCCTCTTGGAATGAGATTTGTGTGCTAAAAGTAGTCTATTCTTGTAAATCGCATACTAAATCATCTCCGTTAGAATCAAGCTTCTTTTATTGCATGGAAATGGTGGGAAGTAGTTTTGAGCAATAGGCACATAAAAAAACTCAAGTGCCAATTGTCAATTATGCCAACATACTCATGTCATACAATAATTGTGTTTGATTGGTGGTTCAACTAAAAAATAAAGTGATGTCTAACACAAATGGTTCCAACAATGGTTAATGTGACAAACTTTATCCCTCCAACAATGTCTTCTAGTCAATGAATGAGAGAATATCTTTTTGTATGGGACAACAGTGCAACTACTCATCCTAGGAATTTTGTGTGAAAAGTGAAGATCTTCTACAGTACTTTGACTTCCAATGCTTACTTATGAAATTTTTAAACCAATGACTCTCATGGTATTAGAAGTCACAATGTCCTACCCAACATTTAAGGGTTATGCACATGAGGAATATGCAAATAAAGAACTACATCTATGCAAGGAGGGAATTTGCATAAGAGAGGTTCGACTGTACCTACAAAAGTAATTCCAAATCAAGAATTTGGCAAAAGATGCCAAGACTACTTCAATTGCCAAATTTTATGGGACAACATAACTTTTGATCTAGGCATTTGACCAAGTTTTCTATAATTCCTATGAAAGAGGTGAAATTTTGAGAACATCCGTTAAAGCTTGACTTTGTATAACCCTGCCTGAGTTTTCAAGAGTCCGTCCAAAAGAGTCACTCCACAAAGAAAATATGAGTGCAGACTATGAACAAGGTCTCATAAATTCATAACTTGAATTTTGTACAATTTTAAAGGTAGCCTTCACCTGCAGATTCAAAGACAGTATTTACTCACTAGCCAAGAAAATACACTTCAAACTTCATCGCCATCCCAAAATGCGGCCTGCGTGTTTMACACAGAAGGGCACCCTGTRTCACAGCTGTACTGYRCATAACAAATAATGATAATATTAWCCATGAGGCACATGTTTAAGTCTCGTAAYCAGAACCAATATACACTCGTGCCAAGCGCCACAGTAAGTCACCTGTTCGAAATGGAAAGCTCAAATGGAACAAAAAGCGGGAAGACGATTCGAAGTCCAAATTCCCTAACTCATCCTGCARTGAATGACACTCAATTGTCAGTCTTCGAAATACATACGAAGCTGCTATTTCAAAAACCTTCACTACGAGGAAACGGTCTCATTCCTCACTCCGAGAAGTGAACATGTGGAGAAGTATAGTAGTGACTAGTGAGCTCAAAAATCAGCAGGATTGAACCGAAAAAGTCGACATAACAGCTCTCTGTGCCTGTCAATGGGTCTGCTACCCACTATCCTGTACAAATGAGTCACKAATGTCCAAATCATATGTCACTGTTTAGAGAGCACCAAAGCAAGTTCCAAGAAGTATCACATTTTAAATCACGTAACAACTGTCATATTTCAGGTCGGTAGCATGCATCACCTCTTATTGATTGGCATGAAGGGATTGATCAAGGATAAACTCTCTCCTTGTAAGAAATACACTCGGGCTGGCTCAAATGTCTCATCTTCCTGGTCAGGGGTGTCCAAGTCCAAAGAAACAGCTCGAAGCTTGCAAGCTGGTTGTAACAACCGACAGCTCTCACCATCCCTTATAACGGCCACTCTTCCTCCATGTCGCACTTGCCAGACCTGAAGACCACAGTAGAATCATAAAAATAGGGCACTCCTGCTACTGTAACACTTCCTTTTCACACAACATACAGATACGATGTGATAATTGTTGAACACAAACGTTTCCAGGAACCAAAGTAGCAAATTTACATGCTTAGAGCGAGATGCCAACCTCAACTACACCTCGCCGTGGAGCATGGATGGCTAAGCACAGTCGAAAGTTTTTCCGCCTCTGAGAGAGGAGGTATTCWTTTTGCGGGTCTGCATAATCAGCACTGCCATCCACTGGAGCCTCCAGGAAAAGACAATGAGCATCCCGGTATCCCTGCAAGATTGTTTTCTTAATTTCTGAATTTCAATTTCATACACTATGGGCATAGTATCATTAAGGTATATAAATGAACACTCCGCAATAGAAATCATCAGACCGGCAGGGTAGAACTGTGGTTCGGAGGGAGAAGTAAAAAGAGTATAACTGTAGATCAGAAGCGCTGACGACAAGGGAGCTAGCTGTTCAATTATTGTAACGATATATTGGCAGAAAATGTAGAGAAAGTACATCCTAAAAATTACCTTCCAAAGACGAACAACTACAACAGCATTCACATCAACCAGCAGCACACGACCCAAAGAGTCTGCAATGGCAGCTAAAGAGCCACCAGGAGCCACTGTGAGCCTCTCGCCTTTTCTCATGTTGTCCTTCAGACTCGTAATAACAGATGCTGCATCATTGTCCAAATGAAAGATCATTACGAAAGTCGTTAACWGTCATGATGTATTAAAAAAACCTAGAAGTACTACATGAGGCTCAGGTTTTTTCAGCCGTAAGTTCTAGTGACAGTCAGATGAGAACTTAGAAAACCTAAACTCAAAGGCTTCACCTCTAGAAAAGATTTGAGGGCTAACTTCCGTTGGCCTGTTCGACTCTGAATTTTCGTCCTTYTGCCAAAATCGTTTGGTTAAGTTCGAAATTTTTGTCACAGTCGCTGGCATCACTTTGTCCATAATTGCACCCACCAAGCTGCTCTGTTTATCTCCCGAAACCCTGGATCAAACCAAATTCTTGCAAGATTGAGGGTGCATCAAATTTCTATAGCACAGCATTGCCAAAAAGCAAGAACTGCACATACCGTGGCGACGCCGTTCTCCAGACCTCATCGGTGGACCAAACGCCTAGAAAAACACTAAAATTTCGAAAGAACGGCTCATAAGATTCCTGAAAGACCAGTTCGAAGATCGACTACCATCTCTTTGATTGCTACCTGAAAGCTGCTAGTGTGCAATCRGGTCCCACAGTCAGAGCGCAGTAGTGMCGTTTTCCCTGCCACAAACACAATCCCATCTGGACGTAAGCRCGTACTAGGAAATTTCAACAATCTAAAAATAGGAAAGAATGATTCATTATACTTTTGAAACAAAGTTAAATCGTTAAAGTGTAAACTACCTGCTGCTCCAACAGCGGAGGGGGCATTACGCCGGTCAATGCTCCATCAGCACAAACTGCTCCAGCCGTCCTATTTACATTCCACATCAAAAACGGTAGCCGGTTAGGAGCTGCCTCGCCGTCTTGCGAGTCCCCTCCAACTCTCCATCCAAGAAGCCCTTCTCCCTCCGCTCCTTCCCTTTCCCGCAGTTTCCTGTGTGCTAAAACCTGTTCTTCCAACTCAAAAAGATAGCCTTAAAGATTGACATGAAATCACAGAACTAAGGCGAAGAAATTACTAAGAAAGGATTGACTAGCAATAGAGACTGTGCATTGATAAAGGACAGCGATCATTCACCATGTGACATAGGAGGCTAACCTTGAGATCAGTAGCATCAATTCGAGCAATAGACTTTGGATATATGATGCAAAGATCCTCAGAAGAATCGTTCCCTAGACTCCCCACCGGTTCACTTCGMACACGAAGCTTGAGAACAGGATCGGAATGAAAAAACTACAACACAAAGCAATTCTCAGACAACACTCTGTAACACTCCACAAAAATTCCTGGTGAGCAGGGACCCTACCCAGAAAGTGCTCTACATGACCTGGTTTTAAGGTTTAATAATAATTAAACCTCCTAGAACACTGTCATAGTGGCTGGGTTGAAAGTCTTAGAGTTGATTAGAACAATACTATCGTACGTTCCCTTCAATATGAAATTTAAACAAAATGATAACATCATCTCATTCATCTGTTTCCAGTCCAGATTAAGGTAACATCGTACCTGCTTTAACAGGAGGGTGCCTTTCTGTGAAAAAAGTAACAAAGCTCCGAATGAGGTCCCTACAGCCAATAGAGCTGCGCCATCAAAAACCACCCACTCCATTGCAGTCATCTTCTCCTCTGGCTCTAGACAGGTTCCCACTTTACGTACGAAAGGCTTGCCGTCCATCTCTCCCTGCTTTCCCCGTGCCTACACCAACACCTTTGTGAGAAATTGCGAAAGTTTAAACTCCTGCGACTTGAGAACGAATCAAGATTCGAAGCTAATTTCATTCGCACATCCTTGTGTAAATAGCTTTCTGACCATAATACCAAAATACCAATCCATAACATACAGTTAAAACAGAGCACACTGCGTATATGGTGCAAGCTCTCATGATCAATCGTACATAGAAACACTGAGATCTATACTTGAGCAGACGTCACAAGCTTGACTCAAATCTTACAAATCGAACCACCAGTGATATGGTAATTTCAAAATGGACCTTGCAGATGACTCCGACCCTAACGCTGATGTTGGACAATGGGATTAAGGGAGTGATCTAGTCACCTGCTGCTTCCATGATAATCTCATAACCATGACCTGCTCAGTGGCCACGGCCATATGTTCTTGCGTCATGGCAACTAGAATGGCTGGATTGTCAAGCCATCTGGTTTTCTCAGCACCAATAGCCTCAAGCTCGTTGGAGGGGATGCGTCCACAGAGCTGTAAACCTCTCGAACCGCCTGGTTGAAGAGCCATTCTCTCAAAAAATGTGGTGCGTCACGTTAGAGCTGTAGACAGAGAACATCCAACTATTCAATCTTTGAAAGATGTAAATAAATAGGCTATTTAGTATGAGAAAATMTGGGTYGAARGGGCATCCAATCGCATTTTAGTAAACACTGGTGAAGATGAAAAGATTTAGCTGGTGTTAGATCATTTAAAGCATAATCCACAAAGAGCTCTTGAGAGTTTGTACAGTCTGCAGCTCAAAGAACCATCAATTTCTATCAAGACAAGTCTCCTTATCTTCCAATTCCAGTAACCCTAAGTACCAGAGCGCTCGCATTGCGAGCGGAATGCTTCAGAAAATGAGGATCCACGAACGCCGCAGCTAAATCAACAGCTCAACATTGCCATAAATTTAATTTTTGCATCGCCTGCAACCGTAAGCCTCCAACCGATTTAATATAATCTTCCAAATGACGTTCACCAGCGAAATCTTAGACACGGTCGCAGTTAGCAGACAGATCGAACATTCTGAATTTACATCGAATACATGCGAACTACACAGGCCCTGACGATTACTGTCAATATAGTAATAGCATCAGTAAATTAGGTCATCGTCATGACTCGCATTCTAATTTGCACGGGAGAAACAGGAAGCGTCTCTGCAACTCTAAGAGCCATCAATTTCTATCAGCACAAGCCTCTTAGTCCTCCTATTCCAGTAAGGCTTAATTCTAAGTATTCGAGCACTCCCAATGCAAGAGAAGTAAATACTTCAGCGATGGGAATCCAAGAACACTGCAAGTAAATCAAAAGCTCAAACACTGCCATGATTAATTTTGCATCGCCAACTACCGCAAGCCTCAAGCTCCCGAATAATTTAAAATACTCTTTGCAAATGGCATACACAAGAGAAATTTTAAACACAACAGAAAGACAGAATATTCTGAAATTACATCCATTACCTGCGAATAATGCAAAAACTCAAGAGTACAGTAACAATACTCAGAATTAGGTCACCCTCACCACTCACGTCCTAATTCGCACATGAGAAACAAGAAAGATAGTGAGGGAGTCAATTGAAGACGAGCGAGTGATCAACTTCCGACATTCAGCTTCGGTCAACAAAGAAGCAAAGCCGCGACCGATCATCACCAAATTGAGCACAAATTATTTCAAATCTCCCAAGAAGAATCGCGGAAAACAAAAGCGTAAAACATGATGGGCCGGGAGTGTACCGCAATCAAACTGTCTCGCCGTGACGACAGGGAGCTCGAACTGACGAAAAAGCAACGGAGCCTAAGTTTAACTTAGTTCCACCGGGACAGGTGCCCAACCCCAAGAGCAAGGGTTTCCCGAGAAGACAGGTGCCCATGGATAGAACAAGTTCCCAGGTTAAAGAACGCGTCCCCATGTCCCACAAGTGAGCACTGGTTCCAGTGGTGAAGATACCTCCGCCCCACCGGCCCTTCGGTGAAGGCTGATTCTGATTCTTCGCGAAAGGATTTTTCGCTGCAGAATTTCGTGACGCCGAAGCAATCCCAGAGGCAGATTTCAGTGTCCCTGGCGGAGAGCAATTTATTTTCACACTGCTCATCTAAACCGACCTTTTACGCGTCTCGTCATCACCACGCGTGTCGAAAAACCAGAAAGACTGGAGTCACCCACGGATTGAATTTTGGTCAATTTTGGCCAATTTCGGGAAGATTTCGTCTCACATCTCTGGAGAACACACAGAATCTGAGGGAGGAAATTTGCTCTTGAATTCAGGGTCTCACGGAGGCCAACCACTCCACCAGGCTGCGAAGCTTGGTCTAGACAGAACCGTGTTCTTATTGCTAAACCGTGGAGGTTCGTCGTCTCTGCACACCTCTCTATTGATACTTATTCTGATTATTTAAGAAATCGTTCAACATACCCTTCACAAGTCTTAACAGAAAGTGTTTCATGTTCTGCAGCGGATCCACTTGCTGTAAATGACGATGTTGTGACGCCGCTGGACTTGGCACGCAATCATGGTCATCTCAATGTTGTACGCATGATTGAGGTATCCCTCCGCGTATATTCCTGTACTACCAAACCGCGATTATTTCGTATGTCGATGTTCTCGACTTGCTCGTGATCATTTTGCGCCCGCTGTAGAAGCGGAATTACTACACTAATGATGTTAAATAGTGTTATCTACACCAATTGATTTAAAACAGCCATAAGTTTTTACTCTTAATGAATATTTTTACCAACTATAGGTGCAAAGTTTTTCCAACTATAGTGCTATTAGGATCCATGCCTTCTGTAAAAATAATCAGGAAGAGTAAAAACTTACAGCATTTCTAAAATAGTTAGTGTGGGTACACTATTTAACATCATTAGTGTAGTGAAAATAGCCGCGTAATATTTTGTCAATCTTAACACCATTTTAAGCATTTTCCAACTTAAACCTTGTTCTGTAGCGCGGCTAGGTTCTCTACGATACCTCTGCGGGTTGGGATTTCTACTAGTTAGTTTGAGTGGTGTTTGTTTGTTTGTTGCAAGTACTACAAATTCATAATATGCTCCATGTTTCTGGTAGATATTGCAATGAACATTTTACAAAATGTGTGCAATGGCATCATTTGCTCATGTATTGAATCGATTGTGTTTTCACTGTTTTGGTTTGAAACGATGAAAATATGCAAACGAGGTCGCGGTTTTGTTTGATTCTCCAGTTATAATTGAGCCGTCAGTGGGGAGGAGACAAAGTTTGTTTCGTTGAGTTGATTTACTGATGTTAGAGTGAACAGTTTGGAGGTGCCGGCATTGCTTGACAAATCTCTATCATTTTAAGCGTGTTTGACATTGCTCCCTTGGCCGCTGCACAGGATCGGATTGCTACATTTACTGGCCCGCTGCGCGAGATGTCAGGATTTGGATTTCTTGAAACATTTGTACGTCCATGGGTCACAAAGAAGATGTAAGTCAGCAACGATTTCTGCTGTTTTAGGTTTCAGATGAGGAGTAGGCGGACATGTCATGGTGTTTTTAGTACAATTGAGCTGAAGTTCTTTCTGTTGTAAACCCATAGTGCTTTGACTGAATTGCGGGGCTTATGCAAGCATATGATGATGGATTCAGTAKGTGTTGGGAGGCATTGTATGTGTTGATATGTGTTCTCTTCTCCTACTGCTGTGTTACAGTTGGGCTGTAGTGGTACCTAGAGAATCTGGCTCTAGAAGACCTGTCAAGTGTGAGCTGGTTATCTACATGTCTCCAAAGGTATGGCCACTACTTTCAAAAGCTGTTCTTAGTGTTTTGAAAGGCTTCCGGTTTGGGCTTGGGCTTGAAGAGTTTTGAAGTACTGGTTGCCAAGAAATATTTGAACCTGACCAATCGCCGATGTTCTTCGTATCAGCACCCCTTACCTCGTACTCTCATTCCATTAGTAAGAGTTGAGGTGGAGGAGCCCAAGTTCAACGTGCCTGACCCAGTTTTAGTTTTGACAGACAAGAAAACAAGTAAGTTTTCCAGCGCATACTCTTCCTCAGCCTGTATCTTTCTTCTGAGTATCATTTCATGGGCAGAACATTTGGTAGCGAAGTGTCAATCCTGCATTAAGAAGATCCTGTTTAAATTTGAGTGTGGTACAGATACCAAGTACAAATTCCTGGCAGAGGCACCAGGGGATAAAGCACAGATTGAGCGGTTTTACAGGGCCTGCAAAGGCGTTGAGCAGGTACGGCCTTCATCCCATTTCATGATACCAGATGCATGACCGATCATCAAGATCACCTGTATCACTCAAAACCATGCACGTACTGTCACAAAGTAATTGCAAAGTTACAGTAAGAGCTTCTAGATAGCATTAAAGATATCCTATGTCATAATTTTTGGGAGGTCTCCCTCTAATCGCAGGGAGGCCTTTCTATCATACATAGGACGGAAATGACAACTCAGACCTTAGGGAGATCTCTTCATGAACCATGCACAAGGTTCACTTCGTGATTCTCCCTAAAAGTTCCTGAAAACAAACTCTATTCAAAGTTCCTGAAAACAAACTCTATTCAAAGTTCCTGAAAAGTTTTCATTCTAATTTTATTGAATACCCTGTTGACGAGGGAGAAACGGATAAAGTGACCTTCGTGAGGCATTTATGCCTTGCACAGAATGTGCGGCCTTCTCATGTAGCTAACCTGGATTGCAGGCTCCTGCTGGTATCCCATCGCCAACTGCTTTGCAAGGAATGGCTGCGCTGGTTCGCCCAGCAGCCCAGGCACCCCCAACACCAAGTGCTTTGAGTGGTCCCAGTGCTGGGAAGCTCAAGAATCCTTCCGAGGATTCGAGGGACGAGCCTCTGAGAATGGGTATGGGCACAGCTGCYGAAGACGGGAGCTATCCGAAGGTGGACAGTGAGAAGCTTGGAGGGTGGGGAGATGATGACAAAGCGTCCAGCTCAGATTTYAATGGATGGGGCTCGTCTACTGCTGAAGCTGGACCAAGTAGCATGCCAGGAAAAGCTCCCGTGACTGAGCGTGAGAATGTGCCTGAATTTGAGAAATCGAAGCTTCCCACATACGACCAGATTACTGAAATGGCCACCACTTCGTCATCAACTCCCTTGGCACCACCAACTCCCTTGGCACCATCAACTCCCTTGGCACCACCAGCTCCCTTGGCACCACCATCTCCCTTGGCACCATCAGCTCCACCATCAGCTCCACCGATTCCACTTGACCAAGATGGTGGTCCAATCTTTTATCCCCCAATTGACACATCACCAATCGTGATTGACCAGGTACCACCACCGGCATCTTCTTCTTCTTCTTCTTCTGCACCGACACTTAATGCTGCTGCTGCYGCTGAGGAGAGGGGTGGCCAATGTGTGGTTTGCTGGGATGCCAAAGCAGAAGCTGTGTGCATTCCCTGCGGCCATCTGGCAGGTTGCATGGATTGCCTTGCGGAGATCAAGGCCAAGGATTGGGGTTGCCCTGTGTGCCGCGCTCCCATTCAGCAGGTGATCAAGGTGTACGCTGTTTGAGGCTATTGTGCACAGTCGTTCGTCACTTATTAGTTGGTTGCTGCGTATCTGTTTTGTAAAGTAGCTGTAAGTCTTCGTAGAGTAGACTGTCTCATTTGATTCTATATAGGTTTTCACTCCGTAGAAGCTACTACTATGTATTTTGGAACGATATTTCTTGGCGCGTATCCTTGTGCATTTTGGAATACCTTGCCATGCCAGTTGTGGCACTCACCGCTGCATCAGCCTATCTGTTGTGCTGGATAATCGTTTGGCTCTAGCTGCTGCAAGTTGTAGGCATTTCAAATGCCTGGCCTGGCCTGGCCTGGCCTTCCATTCAGAGGACTCTTTCTCTACTTATTAGTATCAAGAAAAGCATTATCAAGTGGACATGTGCAACGAAATGGGAAGAGCCAGATTCTCTTCAATATGTTCCTCCTTTKGAGCAATAACAAGCGCGTGAAGAGGAGGACCAGTGTAGCCGCTCACGCGTCCATTCATTTCATGAATTTTTTTTTTCAGGACGAATTCTAGAGTATACCCATTTGGTGCCGGGGTATGTTTTGACTTCTAGAATTTTTTGATGTTCCACCTTAACCCTCTAACAACGCAGCAACCTCTAGAAGTGTCCATTGGATGAGAAATCTGTCTATGTAAGATAGAATTTGTAGATGTTCATCCTTGAAATTTCATGCAAAAACGGGAGTGCTTTTGAGTTTCTTTAACCCCTAAGTGCCTTGCTCATGTTTTCTAAAATCCAGACCCTTCTCAATTCATTGCAATCAAACTATCATCTAAAAAGAGATTCACATAAATTGACTGTACTGATTGGCACTAATTGGTAGTGGAGACAAGGCTAGAGCTAGAGGGAAAGGGTCACAAGTCTAGAGCCAAGCTAGAGGGAAGGGGATGTGTCCTTTGACCGTACCGTTGAATAGATTATAATAGTCAAACAAAGGAATCATTCAATTTGGAGAGACCATATTTGAGGCTTCGGGGCCCTCAAGGGTTAAGCAAATGATTCATACAATTTCACAAAAGGATGATTTCCATAGTCACGAACTTGGCATTATAGGATTGACCCCATTTATCCATGTAGGAGTGTAAGGTTGTAGGAGTGAGCAAGTAGCCTACGATATTTGACTTAGGGCCGCTTTACACCTAGAGGCCGGGCCAATTCATCTCCAAGCCAACTGCACAAAATTTCAGCCCCTTTTGGGCTGAAGGCCTGCCTCAACTACGCATTAAAATAAGATTATAATAGGGGCCAATTCTCCTATATGTAAAGGCCTTGAGGCCATGAAGCCAGGCTGATTCAAAAAAACATAGGAAAAAAGGAAGGAGGGGCTGAAATTTCAGGGCCGCTTTACACCTAGACGCCAAGCCAATTCCCTTTGAGGCCAATTGCACAAAATCCAACGATTGAGATTTGCTGAAAAAAAATAATAATCAATGCGATGATTTTTTTTAATTGAAATCTAACATTGGCCCCTAGTCCAAGAATTGGCCTCTCATTTTTGGTGCACCCAATTCAGTGAGCTCAGGCCATGTCAAATCATGTCTTTTGTGATTAAAATATTCTGACCACCAAATTGGCCCAGCCTCCAGGTGTAGAGGGGTTGGGGCTGATTTCAGACTTTTAGCCAATCACAAGTCAAGATTCTTGACCTGTGACACATGAAATTGGCTCGGCTTCTAAGTGTAAAGCGGCCCTTAGTATAATGCTAAGAACTACCGATGTGCTTAGCGGCAAATTTGGAAGTTTTCATCTTCACCGGGAAAAAAGGCACGGCACTCGGAAGTCTCATGACCAAAGATGGGCCACCTAGGAGCCTTTTGGCACATTTCAGCACCTAGTATAGAAAAAATTGCAAAAACATCACTTGTGGTTGTCCAAAACTAGAAACCCTAATACTCCCTCTGTCCCAAAATAGATCTGGGATTTCCAAATATACTTGTCCCAAATTAAATTCGAAATTGACTCTCCACAACTCAATGGACAACAACTAAAGCTAGTTTGAGTTCCCTGAAGCAAAATAATCCATAGTTCTACACTTCAAAGACTATATAGCAATTCGATCATTGCAAATGGAATCAAAATGCAACTCTCTAGCCAACCAAAGGCAAAGAATTCAAACCACAATTATACAAAAATTGCTACTAATAAATCTCTTGTTGAGAATTTTTTGGAGTTGAATCACAATACATTGTCGGAATTGAATAGAAAAGATGTCAATGGACGTCACTCCACCAACATTGTTTAGAAAATGATAAAAATCAATACCACTGGAGCAATTCCAAAAAGGGCAAAAGAATTTCAATTTCATTGCCCGTTTTCAACATGCACAACTTAATTGTTGACCTCCATTCTTTCACACCTAATGGAACTTAGTAGAATCTACAATAACTACATAAGCTCTTTAAAATAGGAACAATTCTTATACTAATCTAGCCATTTCCAAGAAAACCCAGATTTATTTCGGGACGGAGGTAGTACCAAGTTTATGCTAAAGTTGATAAAGTAGGGTTTGAGAGGAAGACTGTCAATCAGAAATGGCAACCAATTCATAAAAATAAAAGTGAATTGATTGCATCACATACTTCGGAAGCAATTCCGACAATCAACAACAACCATACCAATCAATCCAGCAAGTGGCTCTCATTAGCAGAGCAAGTGAGAGAAGCACTTTAGGAGTAATGACCTAGAAATTGGACCTCCAGCAGAAACATCACCTATCATTGTCCCTAACATGAAACCCTAGTACCAAATTCAAGCACTTTCTGAAACTGAAAAATGCATCATTGGAGAAGAAGATCAGGAGAATAAAAATTGGCACCCAGGTAATACGAGAAACTCATAAGTTTCACACATTTGCAACCAGGAGCCTTAGCAGATTACAACAGCTTGTGCACAGAAATCGAACCTCCTTCCAAACTTAAATAGAAACATCACCTTTGATTGTTGTTAACACAAAACCAAGTCAATTTGAAAAGGAAAAAGAAAGCTTGGAACGGAAAGTACCAGAAGAAGTGGCAGCCAATTTATAAAATAAAAATCCATTGGTTGGATCGAAACCTCAGGATTCAAGCAAATTCTGAAACTGAATCGAAACACAAGAACCAAAAACATACCTGCTTAGAACCTGCCCACCAGGATAGACAGTAGCCCTGGGTCGCCTCCAAGGACATTAACCATACAGAGAGCTTATCAAGGATGCCACATTGAGCAGTGTAGAAAGACAAGTTTCACTGACCTCATAGCGTAGCCGCTCTGGCCATGGCTCAGCAAATGCTTTCTTGAAGCCCTTCTTGATATCAGCCGCTGTAGCCTTAACACCTACACACGTTTCAAACATAATTCCTAGTTGGCTTCAACAAATATGACATTGCAAAAGGTGAAGTAGAAGAGTATCGTCAAACCAAGACATAGAAGACCGGCATCAGGAAGAGATAATGACAATCCCCAAAGAACAAAATTCATGGTTCTAAAATCACAAATTTAAATGATCATAACGTGGAAAACATAACTGAGATGGAGCCAAATTTTATATCACCAGCATCACTGAAGAACAAAGCATGTGCTGATGAGAAAACAAAAAAAATGGAAACAGAAGGTCTCACTCCATGTGACCTACTCAAAACTGACGAAGACACATGAGGCCCGATCTGGGACGCTTGGTCCATTCTAAGGTTAACCAACCGGAGAGATCCTTCCGATGAATCTCACAATTGACGTACTCGAATGAGACATACATACATAACCGAATTTCAGACCTAGATCCTAGTCCAAGACTGTTCTCCAGCATTCCTAGCCCCCGGATGACAAGCTCAACGAAGTGCCCTACGGTACTCTCTCTCTCCCATTCCACGGGACATTCCACACACCATATTTGGCACCAATGCGGGCGTAGACTTCCGGCACGGGCTGAGACGTCTCCAACAAGGTGCCTCCGATATCCAGTAAAAGAGCTCCATACGGCTGCAGAGGAGTCTGGGATGATTCATYACTCCCTGAAACGAATGAAAAGACCCATTCAGTAGTCGCATGAAACACACAAGCAAAGAATGATGTCACAGAGACAGTGATCGCATGAAACACGCAAGCAAAGAATCATGTCACAGAGACAGTGATTGCGAATCATGGTGACAATGGTGACAAGTCCAGTGAAAGTGCACCGAAACCCTACTGTATAAGTACCTGACCTGAGGTGGAGGTGGCCGATCGCGAGGAGCAGGACGATGTAGGGCGCAGTCGGGCCAGATTGGTGGACAGGCGGCCCCCGCAGGAGGTGACAGCAGGAGGCCACAACAACGTCGTCACCATGGCTCGGACCATCGCCATAACTGAACTTATTACTCCAATTCCTGAACGTGCAAGCAAATATACTCCGTAACTTACAGACAGATATACGAATTGAAATGGGCGTACAAGTCGCCCGCCAACTGAAGCAGCATCGAAAGCACTCAAACACGAAATGAACGGGGGAATTGACTGACGGGTGAATCTGAAGAGCTGTGGGGCGATAACCACCAATCCTTCGAAGCACTCACACATCCACTCCACGCGACCGAACAGGCTTCGAACTGCACATTCTCAGCTCCATCTCATTCCCACAACAAATTAGGGTTCCGAAATGCGCATTGAATCTTGGCAAGCTCCCCGTTCCCCGTAGTTCCCCGTAACCAACGAAGTTCCCCGTCAGAGGAGCGTAAGCGTCTCCTGAAGGAACCTATAATAAAAACATTAATTATGAATTAAAATTTTATCTCGGTATTGTGTGAAACAACTGAACCACGAGAACGCAACAGTCAGAGCATYATTAATAGATCACACGAAAAGCAAAATCCAATTCCACAAAAAAGAACCAATAACAGAGGATTCACAAAAGTAATTAAAAGATGAAAAAGCAAAAAGCAAAAAGTTTGCAAAGAGAGCGTGAATCACAAACTTGTGGATCATTGAGTAAGTTAGAGAAGACCAACAGCCAAAGGTACACGTGCTTCACGTACTCTCAAGGTGTGCTATTGTAACTGGACAAGTCTAGCGACTCTGAGCGACTCCAGAAGAACCAAAATCAAACAATAGACATTGTGATTCATGGAAACAAAAAGTAATTGATAAGAAAGCCAAGTCCTCCCAAACCATCATATTCCGAAGTACTCCGTATACAGCAATGCAGCTTTGAAATAAGAGCAAGAAAAAAAAACTCAAGCATTCCCACAGCGCACATTACGTCGTCCGAAGCTCTCTAGCATGTTAATAGAACATCATCCAAGTCGCGATTACGGTTTAAGCCCACCAACGTGTCGTTGCTCAGCGACTGCAGCACGTCAATGTCTCTGCCCGCTTTGTCGACGTTCACGACAGCGCCAGATAGGTCTTTTTGCGCAAAGTGTAACAGTACAGCAATAAAGTTTTTATAGAGCAATAAAGTTTTTATACATTTGATGGACATGGATCCCGCGCATCCTCTGTCTCAACCGCAAAAGGATTCGACACTATCAATCACGAATACCAGCTGCTTAAAATAGCTAATCTACAACTTCAACTATTTGAAAGTCCAAACACACAATGAGGTGGTGGAGAACAGAAACTAACATCCAAAGAGCACAAAAACCTAGATTGCCAGGTGGGAGATCTCATGCTCCCTCTCATGAACTGCCAAGCCCCGGTGGTTCCCATGCTGCGGCCTGCCGGTTCGGTTGTTCCACCGTGGAGTGGTGAAGCAGGAGCTTCCATTGCTACTCGACCTAGAGTACCCCACCATGGGGCTAGCAGAAGAAAGCCTGTGAGGAGTGTCGTCCTGAGAATCAGTGGCCACTTCCAGGTCCTTGGCTTTAATAGAAACCATGAGGGGACTCTTCTTCGGGGTTCTAGGGATGGGAGAGGATTTCCACCATGCGCTCTTCTTCGAAGTCAGCACTGGAGTTAGCGGTTGCGGAGGACGATTCTCCCTTGCCTTGTTCACGGGCACTGAAGACGTTGAYTTCCTCCTTTCCTGATATGGACTGACAGGAGCAGCCGGGACCACCTCCACAACAGCCTTCCGCCTTTTATCCTCCTTGGGATTGGTAGCCACCGACTTGAAGGAAGCAAACCACTTCCACGGAGACTTCATGGGAGACTTCATAGGAGACTTCCCAAGAGAGTATTGATCATATCCTTTGCCTTCCTCATACACTCCCATCTTCCTACCATGAGCGTCAGATTTGCTTGCCCTCCAGGCGGCATTGAAATTTTCACCGTTGATCACATGCCTAGTGAAGGGGCTGCCACGGCTGCTGGTGGAGGATCTTCGGGAATCCATGGATTCAATGTCGAAGAGAGATGCGCCTGAATATCTAGCAGGGGTGACTTGGTCTTTGTGCCTCGAAGGGGTGGTTTGCTCCCATTGTGATGAAACCGAGAACCGATGCGGTGTAGTCTGYTCAAGAGTAGATGATACTGAAAATCGAGCTGGCGTGAACATCTGGTCCTGAGCAGGGGCTCCAGAGTCCTCAAGCTTTGCCCTGGATGAGCTTGCTTCCATTTTCTTCTTTGATTTCCAAAGCACGCTCAGGGTTCGAAACCCAACCATTTTCGTCATGGCTGATCCCCATGACTTGGGTATACGTCTGCCACTTGAGGATTGGAGTTTCCTCTTGTTGCGGTTCGATTCTACTACTCCAGGAGGCGCGTGATGCTGTGCAGCCCCTTCGTCTTGCCCTCCAGAACCGCTGTCTTCCGATGTGCTGACCTCCCCCTGCATGTCGGCACCATCAAGATTTAGGTCGGTGGCCTCATCAGCGATGTAAGGTTGCTGTTGTGGATTGACTAATGCGCCCATGGTGTTCCTGTTCACTCCCGGGTAGAACAAATCTGAATTATCGCCTGCTAATGCGCCTCCGCGGTTGCTCCCGTCTTCGTCGTATTGGACGAGGATGAACTGCGCTCTTCGAGAGCCCGCGGGCTTGCTGGATGATGGCATGCTCGGGGGGAAAATCTCCAGATCGATGGAGTCGTCCTCTTCATCTTGGTAGACTGCGAGCCGTGAAAGGGACTCGCGAAGACAATGTGCGCATACGCCGACGTTGTCGGCRCTTGGATGCCACTTGCAACCAAGCACCGTCATGATGACTCAACCTTTAGAGCTCGACTAATTGAAAGAAACGACACAGATTCACAGAAGGCTCAGGAAAGCCTTTTAATGAGATATATCTTGATAGTAATTGGCTTCTAGTTCAGCCTTCTCTACATGAGCTTCAATCCACTGCTTTTCACCGACACCAAATCTGCACAAAGGTTCGAAGTCAGATTAATGGAACACAGTCCAAAACGTAGAAAATCCGATTCTAAGAGAGCAGGATATACTACTGTCAACACCGAAATTACTTTCATCTTTCAGAATCTTCAACTTTTCCTCAACAAGCTCTAAACTAACGTGCAATTCCTAAGGACACGCAACAGACGCGACAACGGCATCGACAGAGCACGAAACCAGAAAATTCGATACAGTTCTAGATCACGGCCATTTCTAGGGTTCGACAACAGAAGTAACCACAGCGTCGGCGATGCGAATGACTCGAACATTGCTTCTCATTCTAGAAACAGCTCACATTGTCAGAAGACCGTCGCTAGAACCCTAAAAGCGGAACCTCATCCTCTAAAACTTAAGAAAAGATAAGACAGCGAAAAAAGACAAACCTCATCTGCTCCGTCGAATGCGGCCTTGGAACCCGAACTGGCGCGCGAGATGTACTTCCTCAGCGACGGAGTCCACCAACTTCTCCATGGTGTGAACCGCTCTCCCGCCCTTACTCAACTTCATGCCCGAATCCAACTGCAATCACGACCACCGACTGTCAACACGCAGCCCCACATGACACACCAGAGACCATAACTCCCATATCCGCCTCAATAATACGAGGTCTCGCTGCTATAGATTTGCGAGATACTGAAGCTCACCATGCACTTCAAATCCGAAACAGAAAACAGAAATGAGGTTGCAAGGGGCTCTGAAAAGATGCTCATAAGTTTCTGACAAGACGCTCCTACCATTAGAACCCTAAACAAACCCGTCCAGCGCGAGACTACACAAACCCTTGACGGCTTCCTGTGAAAAGAGAGAGAAGAGACAGAGAGAGAATTTCAAGGGAGGGCTTCAAGTAGTGCATTTGATTGGGCGCTTTAGTGGGAGGATTTATAGCATTTTGTCTCACTATGTTTTAGAGGCCGGTGAAGAGGCCATGATGCGGCCTCCAAAAGCTCCTTGTTTTGGAGGCCGCCCACCACCTACAAGCAAGGCCTCTTAAGAGGTCATCCGTTTTGTAGGACGGGTGGGAATGCTCTTAAGAGGCCTTGCTTGTAGGTGGTGGCGGCCTCCAAAACAAGGAGCTTTTGGAAGCCGCATCGTGGCCTCTTCACCGGCCTCTAAAACATAGTGAGACAAATTTCCCTACTTTTTTGGAGCAATCGGTTTCACTTGCAAAGTTGCTTTTTCACTACGTTCACCTCCAAAGTTGCTGCTCTGGAATTGCTCTGCTCCGAAATTATGTGCAACAGGCTAGGCTAGGCTACGCCATGAGCGAGGCGCTTGGCCCTCAGGGCTCGTGGCCTACATAACGATCATCCCAAGGGGGCCTGCAAAAGGCCAGGACGGGTGGGAATGCTCTAATAATTGCCCTCCTTTTCACCCTACTCCAAGGGAAAGTAGAGGGTGGAGCTCTAGTTTGTTTTCTTTTGCCTCAATTCAACATTGTCTTTTCAAAGCACAAGTAGAAGGGAGAGACCAGAAGTGAACACTTTGAGGCTAGTTTTGAAGATCCCAAATTAGGTAGAAGAAGTTAAGAAATACAAAATTTGTTACTTACAAAGTAGATAGTAGGTTTTTTTTAATTGCAGATTATGACAAGTTAGTTTTCAAGACCAAGTCTAGGTAGGTTGGTTCACCCGAACCCTAATTTCTAGGTGATGCTAAAATCTCCCCTCTTCATCAAAAGAAGATGAATAGTAGAGAACGTTTAAAGTGTTGCTTCACCGGGTTGCTGTGGGRCTGCATTTAGAACAATAATGAAACAAATCCGTGTAGTGAGGACTGAAGAGCCATACTGAAAATCAGAGCAACTTGGCTTCTGTTGCACTGTGTCTCATTATTGCAATGTGATTTCCAGTAATGTGAAAAATAGTAAGAAAAACAGTAAAAGCAGCCAGTGGCCTTCACTTCAGTTAGTTGCGTTCTTTATTGTTTTTGTTCCGTTTTCTAAAGGTTAAATAATTACCCTCCCTGTCTATWTATATTTATATTTTTTCGAATTTTAAATACGGCCCACACTTGACACTCTTTTTTATTTTTATTTATTTTTTGCCCAACCCGGCCTCTCGGAAGCCCAAAGCAAAAAGTGACGAACCAACAGTTGTGGAGTTCTGGACASATGGATCAATCCAAATAGGGCAAGGAATCCCTACTTCCGATCTGCACTGACAAGCACCAAGAGGAGCACGAGGGGGAGCTTCTAAAATTCTAAAAACCAAGTCAGARCTCAGAAGGGCTGCCTAGAATACCCCTAAATTGGGTATGCCAATAGCCCCTACCCCTAGCTTTGGGCCACTGGAGGGGGGAGGTAAGGGAAGGTAGGTGGGGCCCTAATAATAAGCAAGAGGTTAAAGGCACGGGCGGCCTGCTGGCAGGGCCATTAAGGTACGTGCACCCACAATCATCACTGCCCGCAAAGGGAACACCTACACTGAATAGGCCAATAGGGGTATTAAGGTCTTAAGGGACCCATACTAGTTAATTGACAGTTCACACTATATAAATATCTACCTTTGTTGTGCGTGTTTGGGGCCGTACACCATGTTTCGAACATTGCAGGACATTAAATTGTGCCTACCAAGGTGGGCCTCCCATGACTAGCCTATCAGAATCCCTAGCCCAACCCACAGATCCCGGCCAAGCACAAATGTGTAGGACCACGAAGCTACAAGACATCAACTCGACGAAATTGAGAAAAAATACCACCGCTGTTGTCCCGTATATGACAACGGTTTCAGGGTTTTGAGCAGTGGATTAGGGTTTCAATTTCTTTTTTAAACTATGAACCAGTTTACATATTTCAAAGTTATAGAACACAAATGTGAGTTGCAAGATGGCGTACTCTTAAATGTTTCAAGATATTTCAATATATTTCAAAGTTTAGAGTTGCAAAACACATATGGACACTTGAATGAATCATCAAAATTTTCATTTGGCTTAGAGGAGGTCTAATGTCCATTTGTATACTATAACATTAAAACACTTATACTTAGAGATATTACCAATTAATTACCTACTTTTATTTAACAATTTTTTGAACAATGCTTTAAAGAATTAAATTTAAGCTTGTGTTTTTAGAATTATTTTCTCTTATATTCTCACTCCAATCATTTAATAGAAAAAATTATTATATCAATGTATTTAGTGCAAAAAATTTAAATTAGGAAGATTCGAAGTCTAATAATCTAGTGTCACAAGGTGCAAAACAATCATTTTGTTTATTTTAAATAATAACATCTTGCAGTTTGTGTGGTCCAAGTTTTTGAAATTTCTTCCAAATATTCTTGTACTAGCTTAGTAAAAGCCCCTACAAATATATATGCAAAAAAGGAAATCAACTAATCATGATTTTTGCAATAAAATTGACAATTTTGAGTGTTTTTTTGATGAAAAATGGCCTTAGTCATTTGGGTGAGGTTACTTCAAAAATTTAGCACTACAAAGTTTTAATGTTTAAATTTTCATTGTAGACAATTGAGTTGGAAATTTAGGGTGAATTTTTGGAAAAAAATTAATAACTTGTATTCTTAAAAAAATATTATGTAGAAATTGGTACAAGATGGAAGGAAAAGTTAGATTGTTAATAGCTCTAAAATAGAATTGACATATGTCAATCCTAAATGTGAGATCATTGTAGCAAGTAATCTATATGAATGTCTTTGTTTCTGAAAAAATTGTGAAAATTGAGTTTGGATTCAAATCATGTGTATTATTTTTTCAGAGAAATATGCCAATACTTCCAATACCATACTCTTCATAGGTTAAACATCAATAATCCAAACGAAATGAGTAAAATCTTTTATAATAGCCACAAATATATTCTATGAAAAGAAGAAAATTTAATAAATAAACTTGATAATTGCATTTGAGAGGGTGCCTAGTCATAAAAATTTGAACCTCTAGGAGTCAAGGCCCTCTTCAGACTAAAATTTAGAGGTCTTGAAATAACCTTTAAAGGTTCATAGCTCTTGAGATGGACTTGATCAACTACACTTTTTGTGCAATTTTTTTGGTAGAAAGGACAAAAATGTTGTATACATTATATTCTCCTTTGGACTTAAGGCTTCGATTGTAAAGTTATATTCTTTGGTCTTCTCAATATCACAAGATTTTATTCGGTGAAAGCTTCATGTCCACAAGTTCTCAATTATAGCCATAGTATAAAGAGACCCTAAGCCCTAAAAATGTATGTATGAATTTAACATTTCACACATCTACAAACATCAATTCGAACTACTCACACCAAAAACAAATGACTTTATGTAGTAGCAATCACATATAATCTTTCATGGTCTTATGTCAAAATACAAGTTCATGAACATTTTGCATTCTTACCATATATGAAGATCATTTTTTTGCTAATTCTAAAATAATATTTGATCTTTGTAAATTTTTTATTAATATGCTCATCCAACTTTCAATTATAATATAAAATTTATTATATCAAATTATATATGTAAATAATTGTATTATGCTATGTTTTAAGGCACAAAATTGCTCATTATTGTCTAATTCAAAAGTAAGGCCAAAGTCTTTATTTTTCATTCATTTAAAATTAAATTCAATTTCAATTTTTTTTATTAATTTATTCAAGCATATCTCTTCCAAATTACAGGGAAAAACTATTAATATTGATGTACACAAGATGTGTAGATTGCCTCTAAAACAAGATAAATTGTCCATGGTTTTTGCATCATTAGTCCACACAACCAAATGAGAGGACATATTTGTTATATTGAGACTATTCGCAGATTTTGAGATAGAATCTTTCCATATAAACAAAAACTCTTTCTATGGGAAATAAAATTTTGAAAGTTATATTTTGGCATTTTGTGTTTTTTGTTTGTGTTGCCTAAAGAACCCCATTTTAGGCTCAAAATGCCACAACTTTTGTCCTTGTGTTGTTTCAAATAAAAATTATATTTCATAAAAAGTAATGTGTTTTTCTCTATTTCCAAAAAGTTACTATAAATCATGCCAAAGATTGAGATTGTGGAAAACCAACTCAAAATCCATTTTGTCTTGTGATGGGACAATGGGATTTTAAGGTTTTTAAGTTTTCATATTGGCAAATAATGTGTCCTTCAATTTTCATGAGGTCTAATAATTGCACCCCTAAATGTGCCATCGACCACCATCTTCACTCTATAACTTTGAAAATTCATAACTTTTGCAAGCACAAGTCCAAACTCCCATAAACAAAGCCCTTGCACTATTTTGTACATAGAGCTTTCTTTTTGTGCCAATTTTGTGGCGTTTGAACCTTTGGTGCAAAAGTCAAATTGAAATTCAAAGATTCTATAACAAATAAAAAGATTTTAAAAATGAATTTTATTTTTATTTTGGTTGTGGCAAAGGCACATGGCACACTAGTGTACATTACATTACATCTCCAAAATCAATCATGTATTCATGTGAAAGTACTCTTTTAGAACCAAACTTTGTCCCTTCTTAATTTTTGCATACGATATTCAAATTTGGTGTTCATTGGTGCATCCGAACCTCCTCTCCCTTGCCAACAAATATTGGTTGCCTAATCTAAGAATAATAACTACGTACAATAGCAAAAAGTGGTGGTTTTGGGATACCCACTGCCTACCATAAGATAAAGTAGCAATACCCAAATGTAACACTAGTCGCTTAGTGACACCTAAAAAATGACCTAAGAGCATCTCTACAGCAACACAAGATACGGCGCAAATTCCGTTAGTGGCAGGGCCCGGACATCATAATTGCCCCGCGGCACACTCCATGATGCCAAAAAAGTGGCAGGGCCCGCCCAAATGTGATGAACACCACCAAATGGGGAGTCTTCTTTGCGCCACGGTATGATTATTTTTTGTTTTTTATTTCAAGTTTTGAGGCACTTGTGAATAGAAAAGTCTTTTGCTTAGTCCTTGCACATGAGGTGGCACCTCGGAATTTGGGCAAATCCGATTCCCTTTGTTGCTAGTCCATGTTGGAGTGGGGAACAATCACAACATTGGGCTTAGACAAATTCAAAGCCACTTCAAGCAACCCTGGCTGTATGTGTTGCATGAGTCTAGGCGTGGGGATGCTCTAAATCCAAGCGCAAGTGAACCCAAGTCCAAGCACAAGTAGACTCAAAGTAGATAGGTGGGGTTTCAGGAAGTTGTCACTCTTCCAAGAAGTGGCCAATCCCCGCGTGTGATTCAAGCTTACAGTGTGTTGCATATGGATGCTTCCGTGCCCACTTTGGTTGTAGTCTAGTCTCCGCAGTAGGTGCATCTACATAGTTGTTTTCAAAAATATGTTTTATATTCATACAAGCTTGAAAAAATATGAAACCAATTTTGTTGATTTCCTAAATCATTTCCTAACAAGCACACATCATTTTATGTTGTAGTTACCTTCAAATCTATAACAAGTGTCACATTTACGTGCTTCTACCTTATTAGGAGTTGGAGCTGGGGTTAACTGAAGTTAATGGGTTGGGGATCTACTCTACTTAACTTATCCCTAGCGGGCCATTTGGCAGGCTCCATATATAGGCTCATCCAGTATATTCGATCTAACTTGTAAATAGTGTAGCTGGGTTATTATGAGCCAAAAGGTACCTGCCACAGTGCCCCACTCCAACTCCACAGTGCCACAGTGACCGAAGTTTTTTTATTTTATTTTATTTTATTTTATTTTATTTTATTTTATTTAGCCCCAATTGAACTGACCGAAGTTCCATCTAAATTCTAAAGCAGGCTGATCCGGTGGCTGGGCCCGTCGGGCAGGGCAGCGCATGGAAGAAGAAGATCCAGGGGTCCGTTGTCTGAGCTGGCAATCGCTTGCCGGCCCGGGGCGTCAGGCAGCTGGGCAGCTGGGCATCCGAAACAGGAAGCGGCACGGTACAGTACCGGGACAGCCGGCCGGCCGGCCTCCGCCATCTCTGGCGGCTCCAGCACGCACTGCCGGCACTAAGTTTAAGTTAAGTTAAGCTTGGGTCGGAATGTGGACCTCCTGCTAAATTAGCTACTGGCTCTACGTCCTCCCCCCAGCTGGAGGTATAATGCCCTCCTAGATACCTTGGGGGAAAACAAGGTTATAATCTCTTTTAATGAATTGGCTGGCCTTGTTGGGAGAGAATGGGCTGTCACACTTTGTGAACCACCATACTGGTTCACTTTTGAGAAAATAGAAAATTTAAACAATATGTGCAAATTTGTAAGTTCGGAAGTGTTAGTACTCCGGATTACACTACAATTACCCATTAGGGAGTTTTCCATTCCCATACACTCCCCGCCGGCCAACTCTTGGGGAAGTCTTCACCTTGCGGTGGAAATGCCTCACACACTTGGAGATATTGATTGGTTGCTGGAGGCCAGATTTTTGAGGGAGCAAAAGGGACCCCCGAGTGAAGGTTAAGAATGCTATGACATGAATTCAAAATTTTCAAATTTTATCATGTGGGGAAAATAAAAAATTTAAGCATGACCCTAACCAAACCCTAATGGGATGAGGAAGGGGTCAGTTCACCCTAACCACTAAAAAACTCTGAATTGGAAATACAATGGAGGTACTCACTATGCAACACCCCTCCACCAACAACCAATAGGATGTTTGCAATTCAAGAGAAGTAGGGATCCATTTATGTAATTACGTGGGCATGGGAAAAATTGTGGAGGTAGCATTCTGGTTTTTGAAGTGCCATGCAACCCTTCTTTTGGGTTTTTTGAAAAAGTGCCAGGATGGCGATCACTTAAAATTTGGTGAAGCATTTTATTTCTTCGTACATCCATCTTTTGTACCACAAAACACTTTCCAATCAAATTCATACACTTTTTCATCCAAATTTGACAATTTCATCCATATTTTAAATTGGATTGAAACTTTTCTGGCGAAAAAAGATTAACTTTATCCTGGCAAAAAAAAGATTTTCACTATGAAGTGGTGCTTTCTGGCTCCATTTCGCCCAAAAAAAAAGGGCTAGTGCCATGGTACATCTCCCACATTTTGTAGCAGAGCAATAAATCGTGCCTACAAATTGGGCCCGCAGGGTAATGTTTGGGATAAAAGTAAATAAAAGCCCCCTATATTGAGCCGTCACTAGGGTATGTTCTCCAGTCCCCCTAGCTAATTTGGGGTCTCTGATTGCAAATATGAATTCAGAAATTGCAAGAAAAAAATTGTGTACAAAATAAAACATTCTTGCGTTTTTCCTAGCTGTGAATCTAGCCTGCGGGGCCCAGTTTGTGGGCACGATTTATTGCTCTGCTATTTTGTATGCCACAGTCAACAACAAGGCATCTTTGTGTGAGCAATTTTGGAAGACTCTAAGCATTGGACATGGGTCTAGACCAACTTTTGGCTTTCAAAATTTATAGTAATTTCAGTTCAAGCAATAAAATTTATCAATTTTTTTGCAATCCCCATCACTTTTAACTTTACACAGACAAAATTATTTGCTTTGCCTTGTATAATTTCAATTTATGTCTAAATTGCTTAAGTGATTAGTTATAGGTGCCTTTTTAGCTTCACTTTAGTGTAGAGACTACTAAGCTTAAACTCGCTTTGTTTATTAACTTTGATCTATGAATAGAGACTATGACATTAACTTCCACAACAACTGCTATTTGTGAATCCAAGTTTCCAAATTCTATCTACAATTGCATTTACATTGCTCAAAAACCTCTACCAATTTATCCCTCCATCCCACTAAACAAAACTTTGAATAAAAAATAGTGCTTGAACTACTAAACCCACTTCATTTATTGGCTTGTTATCTTGATGAAGACAATAGACAGAGAAGCCAACATTTTGATAAGATGATCGATTTTTTTTTAATTGTAATCGTGCAAATTCAATCTAGAAACGTTAGAGATCACTAAGGAAAAGAAAACACAACAATGTCACTTATGGATTGAAAGATTATAATGTTTGATCATGAGGGTGTTAAAATTGCAAAAGTGAGTCAAAGTCTTTCAATCCTCTTTTGACATGTTAAATCTAAAAAGTTGGTCACCAAAAAATTATGAGGTTGAAGGGCCTAACATGCATAACTCCAATCAATTTATGGCTTCTCAAAATCTATTGTGGATTTTTTTTAAATGAATTTATAATGTGATTTTCTCTCCAAGCTGTAGTGTATTTGAGACTCATTCCTAAGCACCCTTAGCACAATAGAAAGTCAAGATTGCAATGGACACCTTTGCATACAATCTTGAATTGAAAAATCTCAAACAATTTCTTTCAAAATCGACTTTTTGATGCTAAGACTAGACTTTAAAAATAAGTTTTCAAATATATAAACTATCCTAAATAGCAACTCGTTTAGGTTCTATTTAACTTCAAAGTTTTGCAAACACCAGATTTTGGTGCCTCAGGCATTTAGGAGTTAACTTCACTACAAGAAAAAACAGTATCTAAACCAACATGAAAATCAACTCATATATGTTGGTTAGGCCAATTAGTTAGCACATTTTGGTTTAAACAATAATCAACACTTTCATATTGATTTTATTTCTTGATTTGRTCAAATTATTATTATTCAAAAATTTGGTACATAGACAAAAACGCCACACATGCAAGACTGCCATGTCAGCAAAACCATGTGGATAGGACTAGCTTGTCAGCACATACCGTATCCATAGGGCACAATTAGCAATTTGATGCCCAATAATTAATTAAAAACTTTAAAGTAGATTCTCCACTTTAACCCTAAAGGACCATTGTCTTTTTGGAGGACAAATTGGATTTTGGGTAGATACCTAAGGTCTCAAAATTTGTCATGATTTTTTGAATTTTTTTTAAGATAGAAAAATTAATTAGCTTTGTGGAAACGCACTTTTTTTCTCTCAATTAATGCCCGGGAACAAAAGTTTTGCCCAAATAAGCTCAAAATAGAGGAGACCGGGCAACAAAAAAGACTTCAAAATTGAATTTTTTCTTAAAAACGTTTTTTTCTCATAGATTATATTTTTGTCTACTTGGAAAGCTTTGATTCATTGCATTTGAATAAGTGATGGAAAAGTTATGGACAAGCTTGATTTTCGGGCAATCTAAACATCTTTTCTGAAAAAATACTTGTGGGACTTGTTTTTCATTGCAATTTTAATATTATAAAAAAAGGTCCACATGATTTAGTTTGCTTGCTAGAACAATCTCACCATTGGGATTAGTGTGTCTTAATTTCATCTTAGAGGTATTAGTAATTTAGATTTTCCTTCTATCTTGAACCTACTTATTCTTTAATTCATTTTTTTTTCTGAGACTCTCAACTCAATTTACCACTATAAAGATTTAAAGCTCAAAACTATGTAGTGCAAAGAATTTAAGCTAAAAATTTYGAAAGCCAAATATTCTAGTCCCTCAATGAGCAAAAACAACTTGTTTTCTTCACTTCAAATGCAGATATCTCGTGATCTGTGCAATCAAACTTTTTGAAGGTTATTCCACAAATTTCCATGCTTGGTAGGTATAAGATCCTATAGTTAGATGTTTAAAAATAAAAAATTTCAAATTTTTTTATTCTTTGCAATAGAAATGGTAATTTTGAGTGTTTTTTGGCAAAAAAAGGCTTTGGTCCTTTAGGGTTTAAAATGCAATGTCAAAATATTCAACAATATATTCAAAGTAATTTAATATAATCAAAATTGAAATTTGAATTCCACTTACCTTGGTATCCAAAGAGATGAGAAGACAAGCCCCTTATACAAGTGAGGTGGTAGGAGGTAAGACAATCCATTTGGAACATGTAAATTAGGATTAGTAGGGAATTGCTCGCTCATAGTTAAGTCACAAGTAGGAATTGTGGTTAATTTAGAATTTTAGACCTCATTTAAGTAGTGTAGACAAACTTTTGTAGAAAATTTTGAACTTTGTTATTCCTTAAAAGAGGTTTTGAAAATGGCATACAAGCATTAGGAAAGATTTGGGGCTTTAGAAGATTGCTTCAAGCTTGTTCTCCATGTTGTGAACTAGCCACTGCTAGTCAAAAATAAAATATACTTAAAAATTAATTAGATAATTAAAAAATTTGAAAAATATTTTCTTAGGAAAAAAAAAAAATTAATTAGATAATATTAATTGACATGGAAGTTTCTCAACCACATCACATTGCTTATGTGACAAAGTTCCCAAAGTTCTCGGAGTCTGGGAACTCGCAGTCTTCCAAAGGCCCAACAATCCGCTAATGAGTCATTCTAACGTATTCTGAAATATATTGTTGTACAATTACCATTTGGTTACTCTAAAACACATCTTTTTGAGTTGTCATTTTATATAAAGATTGCCTACAAGTGTGTCACAATGTTTCACAATCCAAAGTAGATTCAAAGGATCTGTGCTCCTGCAAGAAATTCATGAGTGAATATGGATAAGGAGACCCAATTATATAAAATTTGTATTGTATCAAGCTGGAGAATAAAGAAGAAAAAACATTGCAAATGTCAAAACTAATGCATTTGCATCCATTGCCTGTCAAGTATTGACTGGAAATATTCCAGGCGGGGGAAGTGAGCCTCGTTATCAAAACATTCTTTTGACTTGAATGGCACATTTTGGGTGCTCTGGAAAAAACCAATGTGGATGACAAGATGGAAGATGTTGCACAACTTCGAAGGCGCTCCTTTGTTGGTAGCATGCTCGCTGCGAGCGATCCATTGATTTACAACATTTAAATAACCAATATCCAATTATGGCTTGTGTAATTGCACAAACTAGTCACTTCCTTCCTTTGTTCAAATCTTTGTGAAGGATCAAGCTTGGGCAGGGCAGTAAACTTTAAGAATTAGGTTTGAGGTGCTTGAAGTTGCTATTAAGCTTTGGTGGAGCTTCTGCAATTGGTGGAAGCCTGTTGTGTGCAATTAGCAAAAGCTCGCTGTGAGCAATCCTTTGATCAATAGTGCCTGAATAATCCTTAGCACCCAATTCTAGCTTGTGTGACTTCGTTCAATGTCATTTTCTCTTCCACATCAATAAGAGATTGTCTGGATGGGGTGATATCATAGAATTAGGTTTAATTTTTTGCTCAAAGTGCATACAATGATTCTCTTGACTATTTGGATCCAAAAGAACGACATAGTGTTTAACTCCATGGCGTGGCTACATTAGTGGGCTTGATCATTTGTTGACATGGTATTAGAGCGGCTGTTGGAGTAGCGCTCAATAATTTAGTAGAGTTTAGTAGCACATGCTAATACAAACCAATTGTTGATCAGCTCAAAGTCATTTGTTAGGACAGCTTACCAGCTATTTGCCAGATTGTAAGCTTATTGACAATTTTTCGCCTTTTCAATCGCTCATAGCAAGGAAGTCCTTGGAAAGAAATCAACCTAAGTGCAACAACTTCATTGTGCCAGAGAAACTAAATAGAATATGACAAGAAATAGAGTTATTGCAAAGATAGAACTAAAGCACTTGACGAGACACTAGAAGAAACCCGTGTTATCCTAGACTCCGGGTTTTGACATCGGCATGTCCAGTTTGACGTCCAAGTCGATGTCCAAAAAATCATGCTAGCTTGGACGTGCCATTTGCATGCGAAGTCCAGGCAGATTTTCACGATTTTCACTTGGACATCAGCTATGACATGGTCAACGGGGGTTCAGGAGTTCGATATGTGGTTGCCATCTAAGCGCGGGAAAGACAGCGTGGTACTTTTTTCATTCATTCCCTGTCCATGACGTGTCATCCGACGTGTCATGCCATGTGGCAACTCAAAAATTGGCTGACGTGGCATCCAGAGATGCTGACGTGGCAACATTTTGGAGCAAACTCATTGGTCATTTAAGAAATGCAGGGATGTCCTCAAAGACATCAATGTAGACGTGCTAATGTCTACATTGATGTTTTGTTGGACGTCCTCTGTCTATGCGTTTTGTGTCACCCATCGTTGTGGACGTTTTTTATGACATCACAATGTTTGGTGTGATGTTTGTATGAAGCATTACGACATGATGATGTTTTTTACAACATCACAACGTCTGGTGTGGTGTCACAAAAGTGTAACTACATGTCAGACGCATATACAAGTTTGAAAATAACAAGTTATATAGAATATACTATACACCATATACAATACAAAATACAAAATGTACCATATATAGTACATTGTATAAAATACACCATGCATCTCGGGACACGGGACGTCAAAGGCTGGACATAAAAAAAAACACGGGTTTCTTCTAGTGAGAGAAAGTTGATGAGAGAGAGCTACTGAAAAGAGATACACATGCAAAAAAATTGATAACATAATATATTTACAAGCAACATGAGCAATAATAAATCAATGTAACTTGTCTAGAGTCAAAATCAAGGAGTTCAAAATGAGAGGCAGCGATTCCCACGCTATAAAAGGTTTGGGATTTTCTATTGTAAAAACCATTGCTAGAGGAATAAAGTTGAAAGACGTCAAGTATGAATCGAGTGTAAAGAAGAATCTAATTTTTGTTGGATCGACCACTAACATTGGTCATCTTGTGGTGTTCTCACATCAAACTATCGGATCCTTGATAAAATGAGGCACAAACACACTGTTGCTGTTGGATACTAACACCCTTACAAATGGGCTATTGTTTTGGTTTGCAGTCTAGAGACAATCCACCAAGCTGCATCGAAGTTAACTTAGCAAACACCAAAGATACTATGGCCATGTAGCACAAGTGCCTTGACCATTTGAGCTATCACAGTCTCATGCACTTGCAACACAAAAAGAAAGTGACTAGTATCTTGACCATAAAACCCATTTCCACTGTACATGAACACTGCCTATTGGAGAAGAAACAATGTGCTAGTTTTTCCACCAAGTCCAAAAACAAAGCCTTGGAACCTGGCGTTGTCGTGGTAGAGAGGAGCGCGCTTTGGGAATACGCGAAGTATCTGGCTGCAACTGGGAATAGTTCGCTAAAGAGTTCAGTCGAGTCTTCGGTCTTCAATCTTCAATCTTCAATCTTCAATCTTCAATCTTCAGACTTCAACTTCAATCACGTCCCCGTTGGCCTATCCTGTGGTGGCTGTAAAGGGCCAAGGTAAGGGGGTGTAATAAGAAACAAGTTTACGGACGGGTAAAACGGGACAGCAAAACATGAGTTGCCGTCCGGATGATGGGATCCTAAATTTCAAATCCACGGTGACCAGGAGGCGCCTTTCACCAGTAGAAACAACATAAAAGATCGACCATGTGGGTCATCAACCCCACTTCGTCGCCACAAACACAAAACGGAGCGCTTACTGGATAACCACGGCTCGCAACAGGTTTACAATGCAGAAATCAAAATTGCAACTAGCCTCCAAAACTGGCTGGGAATGACAAATAAAACAAATCTGTTTTAATTTATAACTTCAAATGCTTCGATTTTTGTGTCTATATAAAGCTAAGAAAAACCTCTCTAATGCCTGAAAGTTTCAAAGAAAGAAAATAAAAACACAAACTGTGGTGGTCACCAGAATCTCCGCTCCTCTTTGATGGGTGGCAGCARACCCTCCTCCACTCACATGCTTATAACTCCTCCCTCACAACTCCAAATCAAGCAAAAGAGACGTTCAAATAAGCACAATTTTATAAGAAAAAAACCCCCCTCAAGTTTTCATTATCAAATTCTTCACACAACAAGAATTCTCACTGATCAAAGTTTGGCTCTCTACACACATTCTCCAAAAACACCTCAAAAAAACACAATTCTCTCCTTCTCCACATAACAATCCCCTTCTTCCTCATATAAAAATATTTCCCACATAAAAAAAAACTCCCTTTCAACAATAATTCCCTCATCAGGAGCAAGAAACTCCTATCAAGCCTTTACACCCCCAAGATAAGTGGGACTTCTCCCTATCCACCACACATGGGCCTCTAAACAACTATTGGTCCAAGGAAAAACAACTACGTAGTAAACTACTTCTAAACTCCTACTCTTTTGCTTTCAAACACATACATATCATCAAAACTTAAATGTCATACTAAACTCCTTCATCCAGTGGAGGTAAAAACTGAAGTCCATGAACAGTACCACTCTACAACTAGTGACTCCATAAAAACCCTCCAGTTCGATATTTTGCTATCGAACTCCAAATCCAAACTCAAATTCTAAAACTTGAAGGAATACGTCGAACGGATGAAGTTTTTCCTCCAAATCAAGAATCTACTCAAACGTATAATATACACACGTTTTAAATACTGTAAGTATTTACAACACGACAGCGTAAAGATCCACTCAGATCTAATCATCCATGTACCGACCCCCACAATGGCTGGATCTCAGTGCATACTTGTCTTCACAGACAACATCTCGAGGAAAAACTAGACCTATTTCCTACAAACCAAGGCACAAAATTTTGACCATTTTTTATTATTCAAAGCTAAAATAGAAGTAGAAATGGGAAATCACATCACCACTCTCAAAAAGGATAGAGGAGGAGAATGTCTTTCCATAGATTTTCAAAACTATTGCCTGTCTCACGGAATGAGGAGGGAACTGACACAAATACACATACCTTAGCAAAACAGTTTTGCTGAACGCATGAATTGCATCATCGTGGAGTAAACTAGAAGTGTGGTAGCAAATTGTCAACTCAATTTTGGAGCTATCCAACACAAATAAGTAATCACCTTGAGAATAGGAGCCCGACACTAGCAAACCAAGGGATTACACCTAAAGAAAAGTATAGTGGTGGGTGATTGTAAGAATCACTTGTGCTATTTGTTGCATTTTGGAACAATACTCATTGTTCCAAAATGAGTATACAACAATACTCATTGTTGCATTTCAGAACAAAACTTTTCTGGAGTATTTTTTAAAAGTAGAAAACTAATTCTTAAAATTTCTTAAGAATATAGTCAATGTACACAGCTTTAAGATGAAGATAACCATTGAAGGAAATTCTTAGAATTTTTTTCTAACTATGAGAACTAAAAAAATGCCAAATCTCAAGAAAATAGGTGTTTTGATATGAAAATTACTTTAAAATAGTAAATATAAGTAAATTCAAAAAATAAGATGTGTCCATTTGTGAAAAATTTATGGATATGGTTATCCACCAAAAAATCCACCAAAATAATTATTTATGTGTTCCAAAATGCAACCTGTATACAACACTCTTTAGACCAATATAAAACACACTTGGAACATGATTTCGGAAAATTCTCTCCCAGGAAGGTATTAGAAGAACTAGACTACCAGATTTCACAATGTAATTCTTCAAAAAAAGTAGTGGTTAGGTACTAAAAAACTCCAAATTGGCAAGTGTAACATTGAATCCGTCTCTATTTTTGGATAGTAAATTATTGTTTAAAATAACAAAAAATTAGTCATGGTCCATAGTAGTCATAAGTCATGAGTACCTTCTCTATAAATCTTGAGTCATTTGGAGCCAAAACACAAAAGTTATGGCCAAAAATCAGATCAGCATGCAATGTATGACACAAAATAGGACATGCGTTTCTTGCAACCACCCTGGTAAAAAAACTGATGTTACTCATCTCAAACTCTTTGGATGCTTTGCCTTCTGTCACATATCAAAGGAACAAAGGAAGAAGATGGACACTAAAATGCAACCATGCATTTCTATGAAATACCATGAGACCATCAAAGCCAATAGACTATATGATCCACAATTGCAAAAGTTTATCCTAAGTCGTGACATGATCTTTGGTAAATGTAAAATAGGTTTTCATCACTTAGAAAGAGACACAACTAACAAAGAAGATTCCCTTCCCCAAGAAAACACAGAAACCATAGATACAAATCGTCCAGATGAAGGTAAATAGGAGGTAGCATCCCCAGAACCTTGACACCACGATAATGCACCTAGTCTAGATGAGCCAGCTTCACCTATAAATTTTGACCAAACCCTAGATTCACATAGCAAAAATCGTGAGAGTCACTTGCCAAACCAAACAAATATTGGCCCCACCTTTGAACGTGCACATCAAATTCCTATTGCCAATCTTTCAAACCAAACAAAGCCTCAAGCCTCAAGCGCAACAAAATGGTAAATACTATCCAACTTGACGGTAAGCACCACCAACCAAATTCCACGATTTTAAAACCTTCATGAGAAAACTATTGGACAAACCCGTCAATTGATAATTAGAGAGAAAACCCAAAAAAGGTGGATTTTATTGATCATAAACGCCAAAAGGCAAAGTATAAGCCCGAGGGCGGGGGGAGGAAGGCATCAGAGGCAGGGCCAAACCAGTGAAAAGAGGGGCACCCGAGGGCAGGGGAGAACAAGAAATCAAACAAGGGGAACGCAAAAGAAATGCCCGAGGGCAGGGGGAACGCCAAAAGGCAGAGGAGGGCAGCGGGAACCAGGAGGAGCCATAGGGCAAGGATGAGCCAAGGAAACAACCACGAAACAAGCAAAGAACCAAGCAAAACGACCAAAAAGGCTAAGAATCCTGAGCGTCGAAAGTGAGATTGTTGTAGATATGATTGAAGGAGTTTTGAAGGTCGATGTCAATGACATGTGGGTCCGAATGTAAAGCAACTTCGGAATGCTCATGGTGCTCTTGATTTTGCTCCCGCTCTCTACTAATATCATGTAAAATTTGAAGGAGAATCCGGTCTGCTTGCTGGCTTGCTAGTCTCCTCTTGGTGTTATTCGAAGGGGAAGTGGGCGAGCCAACGGTACCAATCTCCAATTGCGTAGCTTCAATAGGGTTGTACAGCGGGGTGACATCACTACCACTACCCTCCGTTCCCGTGGAGTAGTGCGAGGGGGTAGTGGTTGGTGGTGATGATCAGAATCTGGATGTTATTGGAAATGAGCGATGGTCGAATTGCCAGATCTTGAGGGAGTAACTGGGAGCTGGGAATGAAGTTCCAGGTGGGCGAGTCTTGGAAAGAGCAAAAGGCGGAGGTGGAGGTCCACGTTGCCTTAAATGCCTCCAAACCCTATTATCCTCTTTTGGTTGTCCAGATGCCCCTCCATGCCGCAATGCCAATTTGGATGACAGTACGCCAAGCAGAGTGAATTGCAGTGCCAAGATGAAAGGGCCGGTCGTTCATTACTCGGCCGCAGCGTTGGCACCATATTGCACGTAAAATCAAACAACGCAAGAGGTCCCAAGGAATCTCCTCTGTAGTCTTGCATGTCGAACTGATCTTTTTGATGGTGAATTCGTTCCTGGTCAGCGTCTTGCCGTCRATGATATCCTCCTTCGTGAGTTGGATTGGGATAAGATGGTGATGCCTTCGGATCTGATTAAATAACGTCCAAGCTCGGCTTACTTCTTGGCAGTCTATAAATGCATGTGTAGTTGTCTCCGTGTGACCTGAGTGGCAAAGTCGACATGCACCTTCTATGTTCATGCGCTCCAACCAACTACCTAAACGGAGGCCTTCCTCTTGTAGAAGCCAAATAAAGGTGCTAACATGGCGTGGTAGCCAGGGGTGCCAAATCCTGGAGTAAATATCTTTACGTTGCTTCTGAGTTAGCCTGTCCGCGCAAAGTCGAGATTCGAACCTGGTTGGTTGTATGCGTGCCGCAATCCTGTATTTGTATCCCTGTCTGGAGTTGTATTCGAAGAGATGTTTCTGGGGCCGCTGTCCTTCCTGTCTCCAATACTTTTCTGCCGGGTCCTAGTCCAAATCTACGATCCTACTTGGTTGATGAAGCCAAATTGTATTATTGGGGGGGGGGGGGGGGGGGGGGGGGGGGGGGGGGGGGGGGGGCGGCGGCTGAGCCGGGTTGAATTCGATAAGGCAGTTGCCTTGTTTGTGAAGAACTCAAATGGGTTGGATGTGGAGGGTTTCGGCCTATATAGCCTCAATTCCTTGCTTGTGCGGTTCTCCTGTCCTGTCTCTTGGGCCTGTTGTGACTTTGTTATGCGTAAAAGCTCGAGAGCGCAACGCCTGTGTTTTTCTTCCTCGCACCAGAGATGCTTTATTTGTGTGATGCCTGTGGCAGCCCAACTGGAAAATCTGCTTCCTTGCTCCAATCCCATTGGGCGACCCAAAGTGTGAATGATCCAAGGATAGCCAAATAATTGCTGTCTCAGGAGGTCGTGTAGTGATTGAGGCTCCTCTTGCACAACTCCTGAACGAACCATACACCAAGCGTGCCAAACAGCTCCCCATAGCAGCGATCCCGTTTGTTTAATCTTGGTAGCAGTCATGAGCCATTTGCGACCCTGTGGCCAAG
Organism: Pleurozium schreberi; assembly: GCA_006891605.1. NCBI lineage: Eukaryota > Viridiplantae > Streptophyta > Bryopsida > Hypnales > Hylocomiaceae > Pleurozium > Pleurozium schreberi. Next base: position 100,633 of record VACF01001748.1, on the reverse strand, counting down.
AATTGGTATCGGCTGGCTTTATGATGTTGACTCGATGCTGTAGCATAGTTCGCCATGCTCCCCCCCGTCATGTAACCCCCGTATGAGAAATTTGGAAAGCAGGGCCTGCGTCTGTGCCAAGGATCCATTGCTTTAAGACCTCCCTGATGAATTGGTGCTATTACCGTGTCCCAAGCCACTCTAGTGCACGTTCTACCTTCCTTGCGCCCTAGCCAGATGTAGTCACGTACAAGGCCGTGGGCGATTTTGAGTGTCTTTAAGCCTATATGAGCCGTGGAGGCAAGATACTATAGGGAAGCCAAGATAATTTGGTTGAAACCAATAACCTGCCAACTAGTGATAGGGTTCTGGAACTCCAGTAAATGAGGGCCTACCTGATTTGAGTAAGGATCTTCTCGTTTCGTATTGCCTGCGGAATCCTGAAGCCCATCGATACTCCCAGGTACCTACAATGATCACCCTGCGCTAACCAGTTGGCCCCTAATTCCTCGCCCCAACTCCATGTACATTCGTTAATGGATGCCCATATGATGTAGATTTTTGACCAGTTTACCTTGCTTTCGAAGGCTGCGCAATATAGATTGATAACTCATATGGCTGCGTCAAGATTCTGTTTAGTACCGCTAAGGTAGAGTGTTGTATCGTCAGCGAAGAGCATTTCGAAGCAATGGTTGCCATCTGGTAATCTGAGCCCTTGGATCCCGTGCATTGGGTCCTGCACCATGTGCCCTAAAACGTCAACCACCATCAGGTATAGATAGGGCACCAGGGGGCAGCCTTGGCGTATTGCTCGACCCTAAAGAGAAGGCCGGACTTGATTCCTCGTTGACGATTATGGCTGATTCAGATCCTTGGTATAGAGACATTGTCCAGCTAATGAAGGCGTCATTAAATCCCATTTTTTTCATGACTGATTGGAGGAAGGTCCAATTGACCATGTCAAAGGCCTTTTCATAGTCAAAGAGGATCAATGCCAAATCCTGCCCAGATTTGACCGCCCATTCCATGGCCTCTTCAGCCGCAAAGACATTATCTAATATACTCCGACCAGGGACAAAGCCGGTCTGTGAGGGCCTTATCAAATCCGGTAACATGGGCTTGAGCCGAGAGGCAAGCAGTTTTGCCTGGACTTTATAAGCTGAATTGAGAAGCGTTATCGGTCTATAATTAGAGATCGTAACGGAGCTACCGGTTTTAGGGATTAAGATTATTTTACCTTTTTTGATGCTGGGCTGTAGCTGCCCCATGTTCTTCATTTCTTTCGCTAGCTCCGTGAGTGCCGGGTTGGTTATGTCAATGAATTTCTGAAATTTTTTTGTCGGTAGTCTATCGTCACCTAGTGCTTTGTGAGCTGGAAGATCTTCTATGGCCTTGCGGATTTCGTCTGTCGTGACTTTTTGGGCTAGGATCTCGTTCTGTTCTTCGGTGACTATGTGGGGGACACTGTTGAGGCATCGCTTTCGCACCACCTGATTGGCGTCAACTTCGTCATCTCTCCTATATATCCTGGTATAGAAGTCCATCATCGCTCCTCTGATTTTCTTAGGTTCTTTCGTTGTAGTCCCGTTGTGGTGAATTTCCTTGATGTGTCGACATCTCCTGTATTGAGTGTAGCTCAGAAAACTCCTTAGAACATGTGTCACCTACAGCATTCCACTTGATGTCCAGCTCTGTTTTCCATTTGTGCTGCCTGTCCATGCGTAGCTGGTGAAGTGCCTTTTGCGCTTGACTGTGGGCCTGACGAGCTTGTTCATTCTCCCAGTTTTGGTGGATAGCACTTTCTGCTAGTGTGAGATTTCGGAATTGTTCTTTATATACTTCCTTCCTTCTAGCTGAGTCGCGTCTCTTGAGGGCGTCACTGCATCCCATGATGCTTCTAATAGCCTCTTCTATACACTGAGACCAAGTTGCGTTTGGAGACTTATCCAACCCTGCCTCCCAAGCCGCTTTGAGGTGTTCGTGCCCTTTGGGAGTATGAAGGAGCTGCGTGTGAAAGGCTGATTTGTTCCTTGGTGAGTGCATTATTTTGTTGATCTAGCAATGGACCGGTGCATGGTCAGAAATGCCCATTAGCATTGGCCATGCGCCGGTTTTCCCTCCCAAAGCCAGAATCCCCTGGCTGGCATAAAATCTATCAATTCTAGAAAATATTAGTCTGTCACCTCGCTTTCCTTGCCACGTATAGTGCTTGGTAGTGGCTTTTGAGAAGTCGTCCGAGTCATATGCATCCGAGAGGCCGTGAGCCATCAGAAAGTCACTCCACACTGTCCTTTCTGAGCGCGTCATTGCTGTGCCTGTGAAGGTGGAAGATCTGTCGGCTAGCAATTCAACCATGTTCCAGTCCCCACCCCACATCCAATCTGCCTGTGGTAATGTGCTGGAGCATAAGGTTCTCCACATGTTTGCTCGCGCCCCTAGTTGGTTATAGCCATATAGGTTTACAATTCCTATTGTGAGTTTGTGACTGAATGTGAAAATTTGAAGGTTATGTATTGCACACTGCCGCCTATGAGTACTCTGTGTTGTTCTACAAATGGGATGAGTCTTTCAGAGATGAGAATTCCAGTACCTCTTGTGTACTTGCTTGTGTTTGCTGAGAATCAAGCTTTGTTCCAGAATTGTTGTCCGCCTTTGAAGTGGAGTTGCAAGGTGTTGGCCATGCAGTCAGGAATGCCAATATGGGTCTCCTGTAGCAGTATCATCTCTAGATGCGGGTCTATTTTCTTGATGAAATTACTTATTTTGCTCCTCTTTTAGACCCCGTTGAGACCTTGGCAGAGGCTGTGGATGTTGTAAGTGACGCAGGTGAGCGGCACTAGCATTCTACAAAGTTGAGTGAGCCGTTGAATTGGCCTTGCGCTAACCCAATCTCGGGATTCTGAGAGCCTCCCATGTCAATTGCTGCGAGGATTGGGATGGCATGGTTTTTGCTCTTTGTGTGCGGAGGCTTCCTAGGAGAGGCCTTTTGGTCAATGGTGCCTGAGTTCAATAGTACTCATGTGTAGAACTCGTCCAGCTCTAGTTGTAGGATGGCTCCCTTGTTAGGGTTGGATATCATCTGTTCCAAGCAAGAGGGCAGTCTTAGCCACGCATAATTTGCTGGTCGCTGCACCCAAATTGCTTCATGTGCTATCTCCATATATGGCAGAAGGATGCAGCATTCATGTTCTCTGTTCCACGTGCAGAACCACGTGGCGTCTTCCCATCGCTGGAGGGGGCAGTATTTGAGATCGTATAACATCACTGTTCTCATACCCTCTGTGACTTGGTCGGTGACATATTCATGTGTTTGTCCCGGGGTCCATTCATGTATGGTGGTGTTGTGATTAATGGAAAGGACCCTTACCGCTCTCCTGAGTGCCGCTGCAACATCTACAAGATGGAATCTATTACATCTCCCATGTCCTCGTCTTGGGTCTTGTATTCTTCTAACTTACAGTGGGACCACTCGGCATTTCCACTCTCCTGTCGCTTTTGGGGTGTTAATATCCAAGGCTTGGAAGAATTGTGCCGGTAATGTTTGGTGATGGTAACCTGCTCCTGGGGATGGGTGCGTTAATTTGGCTGCAGCTGCGAATGAGAGTGTCTTCTTTTTTTTCTTGGGCTTGATTTGCTGCCACACATAGCTATCAACCTCGTCCCCTGACTTGGCATGCTCTTTTGGACTGAAGGGGGCTTCTTCTCTGCTGTTATTGCCGCCCGATGTGCTGATGGCATTGGAGGCTTCTCCATAGTAATGGCTTTCTCCCTCTATGTAATTCACCGTATGGTAGACCTCCAGATCTGGAAGTCCCGCGGCATTATGAGTTGGTTTTGGTGATCCTTGGTCTTCAATGTAGCCTGGCTGCCTGGTCTGCTGGTCTCCTGGATCTCTGATAGGACTTGATTTCGAGGTGAGGCTTCCCGATCCGTCTCCTGTGTATTTGCAAGCTGAGATGCTTGCACCACATGTGCATATGTTCTGATTTGCGTGTCCGGTGAGGTAACGTTTGCCTCGATACGCTTCTCCTTTGTTTTTGGTGGCATGAATGCCTTGTGCTGGATCTGTGGAAAGGGTGGGGTCTTTGGTCTCTCGCTCTGTCTGCTCCGCATCCTTCACCTTCGATGATCTTATTGTATGTTGGGCTGAGCTGCTTCCTCCCGTCCTTACCCATTGTTGCACCGTGTGGCTTCGTGTCGATCCCTACTTCTGGCCGTTTTTTGCTTGATCTTGCTGCCCTTGAGCTATATTCTGTGTGGGTGACTTTTGGCTTGTCTGCTTTGCTGGGGGGGAGCCGGGCGGGTGTGTTGTGGTGGGCAGGACAACCTTGCGTTGTCTCTCTGCTGGAGCGGTGCCCCTGATTCTCTTACTCCTTGGTCAGCCTTTTGTTGCTCCGTCGATTCTTTTGCCTGATAGCTCCATCCCTCCCTTTGGTTTTTTGGTTTATTGCAATGCTTGGCTACGTGACCAAACTTGCGGCATCTATGACACTGGTCAGGTAGGCCACTAAATAGTAATCCGTGCTCGGTGGCTTCTCCCTTGTTCTCGCCAGGTTTGACTAGGGTTTTTGGTAAGTCCTGAATGTTTTGTATGAGGATTTTGATCCGGTATCCTGCAGTTTGGGCTCTATACATTTCTAGCGTTTCTACCTTCAATACTTTGCCTATTTCGGCTGCTAGAATCGTGAGGCATTTCTTGTTTCTCAGGTGCTTACCTAGTCCTTGAATTTGTAGCCAGATAGGATAGCGGAGTTCCGCAGTTGTCTCAACTCGTTCTAGAGAAAACAGCGGAGACCATTTTGCAAGGATCGCCTCGCTGTTGCCCATAAGGTATTTACCGTCAAGGGCGTGTGTATTGCTAGCTTCCGTCGTAAATGTGGCTTCAAAGTAACCATTCCCAAGAAGAAGTATGCTTTCTAGGGTTTCAAGTAAGGTCTCTCTCGCCCAAACATTGATATCTCTAAAGGCAGGGGATCGACCGACTACTTGTCCGACAACTGTCACGTTTATGGCAGCGTTCCTATGTGCTTGTATAATACTCTCTTCTTCTTTGGTAAACTCTATAACTACTCTCTCAACTTGACTGGGCTGCCCTACGTCTATCTCTGCAGTAACAGGTACCTCAGATGATGGCGTGCTGGCATGGCCGCTTGGTTGGCGTGCTCCTCCTTCAGGCAGTGCGCTCTGAGCGTGATCTTGGGAAGTCTCGCTGGTGGCTATGTTCAAGTCCGGCAAGTTGTCATGTTGTCCTCGGGATTTGCGTGCGTTGTCCTCCCTGCCTTTATGGTTGTCGTTACGCGCGTGGATTGGGGCATCCTCTAACCCCGCCACCGTCAACTGCTTGCCCACCATTATTGCCTCATGCGACATACTCTAATTTCAGAACAGTTTCAATTGATTACTGGACCCTCATGAGCGAATTGTTAGAAGAACCCATCAATTTCGAAGAAGTCTCTGGAGACAGCAACTAATAAGTTGCCATTGATATTGAAATTAACCGTCCATTGCTAAAAAACAAGCATGGAAAATAATCAATAGAGAACCTAGCATGCAAGTAAATATAACCAAATAGATTTTCAAAGTCAAACATGGGTCATGAGTATTGCAAAGGGATTTCAGCAAGAACCAGGCACATGACAATATCTTTGTACTAGTTGTTTGATGGTCCATCATTAGACAAATTATGGCATTGACTACCTAATACAACTAGTTGCTTTACCTTATGGGCATAATTATTACATTCCTAAATGACACCATTGATGAACATGTGATCTAGAGATTCTAGAAGGTTTTCCGTGAGCTAGAGATTCCACCAAGGGTTGCTTGATCAAAAGTGCCTTATATGGTCTAAAACAGTCTCATTGGGCTTGGTACTCAACCATTGACTGCTAGTTATTTTCCTAGGGGCTCATTAGTAGCAATGCCAACTCAAACTTGTGTTATTCCTTCAACAACAACAAAACCACCATCATCAATACAAGAAATGTAGTGTCCAAACCAACATGAAATTGAACTAATATAAGTTGATTATTTCTATTGGTTAGGATGTCTTCATTCAGACAATAATGAGCACAACCGTGTTGATTTTAGTTCATGATTTGGTCTAAATTTTTATTCAAAAATCCACCACATAGATTCTCACACAGGCAAAAACCACCACGCAAACAAGGTTGCCACGTGGATAGGACTATCAATTTTAACTTCAAATTTTTTATTAAAATTTTAATTTTAATAAATTTAGCAAAACATTCAATGTAATTCTATGCAAACTTTACATTTGAATTTATGAGTGCCACATACTTTCAACTTGGAAGTAGTGAGAAGACAAGCTCTATATAGAAGTGGGGTGGTAGGAGGTAGGACAAACCATATGGGATGTGCAAATTAGAAAGTGTAGGAGCACAACGCTCATAGTCAAATCAAAAGTATGAATTGTTGTTAAAGTAGAATTTCATACCTCATTTAGTCATAGTAGGATAATTTTATTCGAAAAACTTTGAACTAAGAAAATGTGGGAAATCAAACCACACTTCTAGTCCAAACATTCTTTTTGACATTTTAAGTCTTCAATCAAAAGTTATGAACAAATTTCAGAGAGGAAGTTTTAAATTGTCAAAGAAAATGTCTTTGTTCCAACCCCTCTTTGAAATTTGTCCCTATCTTTTAATTAAAACTCGAAAGGTCAAATAGATTTTTGGAGATGAAATTTTATTTTATTTTCCACATTTTTTTGGTTCAAAATTTTTTGAAAAAAGTTATTGTGCTATGCCTAAATGAATTCTGAAAGTCTATTTAGATTATCTTTTAATGGATTACCATATCAACACACAAAATTCCATTTTTTTCACAATCAACACAACTCACTTCATCTTGTGTTGATTAGGGCCCCCTTTTGTTGTAATGCATACTTGTATGCATGGACAACCTATTGATCATTGGTGATGACTTTGCCACAATATCCCACATCAAAGCGACCCTTCAAGAACAATTCATAATAATTGACCTATTCATTGTAAAGAATTACATTGCGACAGAGCCTGAATTTTATGACATTGAAATTTTCCTTCACCAACGCACTTATATTTGATCACTACTGCAACAGTTTGCAATGGCAATGTACAATCCCACAAAGCTTCCCATGGATCCCAAACCATAGCCCTAGAAAGAAGCAATGACACCACCTTGTAGATCCCCACTACTACCAATCTATGGTGGAAATTTTGATTTACATTACCACGAGACCTAAAATATGCCATGCCGGCAATTGTGTTAGCTGATACTTTGACAATCCGCAATAAGCCCACCTCTAGGTAGAAAAATAGATTCTTCTATACTTGCGTGGAACACTAGACTATAGACTTCATTTCCTGTCTCAAAAATTACAAACATTTGAACACCTATACAAACGCTGATTAAAGCAGGGACATAGACACACGATGCTCTATGTCAAGAATCTTTCCATTCTTGTACCAAGCACATTAGTATTCAAGATCATTTTATTAGAGAAAAAGCCAAAGCCTAGGAGATTAACCTCCAATATATTTCCAATGTCAATCAGAAAGTAGACTTTTTGACCAAACCTACTTCATATCTTGGCCCTAGTACATATAATAGAGAGAAAATTGGTGTAAAACTATTGCCCTGCATCTTGTAAACTATCCTCCTGCCTATTCAAAAGTCGTGGCTTCACCCTCTCTAGGGGATGCCAATTGTCTACTTATAAGGATTTTTTAGAATCCTCAAGTTTGAAATTTGGTGATTTCGAATTTTTCTCATTGGCTTGATTATTCTACCAAGCATTAGGGTTAGCAAAATATTTACCCCAATCTTAGGCAATTCTTTCACTAGTCTTCTACATCTCATCGCTCAATCACTATAAGAAACTCACGTTTTAGGTGCTGTTGTCAAAAAACATATTCTGTTTTTTGAGACGTCATGCATTTTTTTGAAACGTCTGCAAAAGTGTAAATTTGATGTGATGTTGCGGAAAAGATGTGTGGCTAAGTTGAAAAACGAGCAGATGTCATCATAGACGGTCAGACGGACATGTTCTTGACAATGTTTGAAAAAACAAGTTTGTTGTTTACTGTGACGTCTCCAAAAACAGAGATTGCCACGTCAGCAAGTTGACCTATTTTGAACATGGATAAGTTAGTAAAAATTACTATGGTCTATGGTAAAATGCTGACCATATGTAAAAAATTTAGAAAATGGGCAGTCACATGGGTGACATGGCATGCTTTGCCAAAAAAGGTAAATGGATGGATGTGCACCATGGATGAAAAGAGATCGTCTTTATACAAGTGGGGTGGTAGGAAGAAAAACAATCCATATGGGATATGTAAAGCAAGAACTGTGTTCAATGTAAAATGTCTTAAACAATGTCTGAAACAACATCTAGATGTCTGAAACAACAACTCGACGTCTAAAACAAGTAAACAACATCTAAATATTTGAAACAACAACCTGACGTCTAAAACAACATTGACATATATTATAGTCAAGTTTCCATATTCTAGTTATCCCATATGTTTTGTCTCACCGTGGGCAAATAATGGATATATAAGTATGACCTCTTACCTTTCATTCTCACTAATTTTTAATGAAGTAATTCCTTCATTTTGCCATCAAAAATTCTCTTGATGGTAAATGGTAAGTTTTCTTTAATTCTTGCTGAATTTAAGAATTTTTCTTTTTTACTATATTTTGTTTTTTATTTTTTTTAAATAGTTAATTTTTACTGACTTTGTTTTGTAGTTACAATTGATGTCTAAAAAAGCATCTAGATGTCTAAGATGACGTCTCAAAAAAATATATATAAATCCTCAAATGGCATGAAAGTATGCTGACTAGGCATGCCACGTCACTTTTTCCATCGCCAGGTCAGATGCCATGTCAAGTGCCACATCAATAACAAACCGGATGAAAAAATTACGACATGGCACTTCCCGCCAAATCGCCTCCTACGTGGCGCTGAGCTGTCCGCCACATGGCACATTCTGAAGACTTTGGAAGACCATGTTTGGAGTGATGTCAAAAAAAAACAAAGCCATATGAACCATGTCCTTTGAGATTTCTACGCGTTTTTTGCCTGTCCATTGTAACAAATTTTAGGAGACGTCACAGTTGATTAAAAACGCATCAAAAGTAACAGTGCGTCCGTTTTTTTAGACGTCACGTTACAACCTGTTTTCTTATAGTGAATCTTCCATTCCATTTGCTAGCACCTTCAACACTGGATAGGACCTCTAATTCCGATCCGTCTACCAAACTGATTTCATGTAGTTGTAGGCACCGCCATACCAGGGACATAACTATATTTGCAATCCATGCACTCCCTCTATGCACCATAGGCACCATTATCAAATCATCAAGGGTGCCAATCCAAATTGCACCCAATCAACCCACATCCATCCTTAATCTTAGGCTCTTTGTCACTCCAAAAACCAAACCCTAATTTTTTAAAGCAAAAGATCCTCACCAACTCACCACCAACAGTGCTTGTGTCTACCCACAAAGAATCACAAGTGTCTCTCTCAGAATTACAAATGTCTCTTGCAACACCAAGAAACGTCGCACCATCCTGCCTCACTCCTTCTTGACCCTACATGCTCTCACATCACATCATTGACATTGTGGAAAACCGTGAGCGGGGGGAGGAGGGTTGTTGAACTAACACCCCATGCTTCCTATTGTCCTACTACTCGTAGGCATTACCATTGTACTTACTAAGTGTTGTTACAATTAGTCATTAGTTTGTAGTTAATCATTCATTAGTTAATTTGTAACTTCATTAATTAGTATGTAGTCTTTCGTCCATCTGGTACTTCTTGTGATTCATATATTAATCCCCTTGGGGTTCTATATTGGATTATCTCAAGCAATATAGTTTGCTCAAGATCAATAGGGTTGATCATTCGTTGACATGCAAGGATGGAGGCAAGGCAACCCAATTGGAGGGCAACTAGCTCTTTTGTTGTTTTGTTTTATAACCACTATGAGTTTGACCCAATGCACCCGGGTGGATTGATGGTGGTGGCGAGTCGTTAGCTTGGTCTTAAGGCCTTGGCTGTTTGAATTAGTAGTTGACTTTTTATGTCTATTGTTTGGTCTATTTTTTTTTTCCTACCAAGACACTTGTTTCATTTCATGTCAAAATCCTCCAAAAAAAAACCCTACCAAAGGACAAAAAATTTATATTCATGGTTTTCATTAATCAATATGATTAATTATATCAAGATAAATCTGATTGGGCCAAATTTTATATCACAACAATAAGTCAATGAAGAACAGTGCAAGTGCTGGTAAAAATTTAACATGATTGAACCAATAAAACCTCCTCAAAATGCTAAAATAATTATTAATATGAAAAGTGAAATCCTTGTGAAGGTAATTAATGCAATCTTGTGAATGTCATTAATTATCTATACTCAAAAATTCAGTTTATTTTAGTATGCATGATGCACCATGACAAAAGACTTTTGTGTAAATCTACTTGTCTAGTTCATGTAGAGTTATTTTCATTGCTTTTTTCAGTGGGATTATGTACCTTAGATAGACCCGATCAATAGAGTTTTATTCATTCATTTTTCTTGGATAAACCAATTTTGTATGTTTTGTTTATTCTTCTCAAAAGAGCCTCAAAATTGATTATATGTGCATAGTCACCTTTAAATCGTGTATTTGTAAAAAAAATCTACTAAAATTTTTTTCTCAAGATTTCCTATGTCATGTGTCACTTCATAGTTTTCATCACTTGTAAGTTACTCAATGCATTGTAGTTTATTGTCTATTGTTTCATTAGGGGTAGTCACACCTTCTTCACTCCACAAAAATCCTCTAAAAATAGAGAGAAATAAGGAGCCAATCAGTATCCTAAATTTGTGAAGAAGGTGTGACACTCCAATCTTGTGAGTGGAGAATGAAAACAGAGAATGGACTTGCATGCAACAAAAGTTGTGCTAAAGTCACCATAGCGTAACAAAAGGAACCAATGGAGGAGCAATGCGGAGGCAAAAAAACAATGGTGGCGGAATATTCTTCTTGTGACGAGTTCTCCACATCCATTATTCATCTCCGGAGGAGAATAATGGACACAGAAAACTCTTTACTCGAGAAGAGTATTCGGCTTTGGAAGGTGTGACTACCCCCATTCATAAGAAAGTTAATTTTTTGGAGTCAATTTAGCAATCGTGCCAATTTTGTGCGGTGCAACTTGCAAATCTGGACCACCGTTACTTTCCTCTTGTAAACATACAAGAGTAAAACTTACCTTCATTTGAAACACTTTTATTGAGTTCAGATTCATGTCTAAGAATTTTGCAGCTTTCAACARCCAAAGTAAACTTACATACCTTTTGTTGCTTGAGATACGGAAGTACATACTTCCAACATTGACCTAATTGCGATACAGAATATGATGAACAAAATCTGATCCTCATCCATATCAGTTAAACGCTCTTCTCTCAATTATCCAGAAGCTGAATATTTAGTGATGCTGTTAAATAGTTACGAACTTGCGATGCTAGAAGAAATACTTGGTCTCGTGCTCTTCTTCCATGTTCATTATATGACATGACCATCACCAAAGATTCACGACACAGTGGACAAGAATTTGAGTTCGTAAGAATTCTGCCAATGGTAGCAGATACAAAAAACACCTTATCAATTGATGTTCAGTATAATTAATGACCTGTTCGAAATGGGGTCTGTCCATGAGCATTCCACGGAACAGCGTTTACAAAACACCCCAACAAGACAACCAGAAAATGACTGTACTACGTCGGTAGAAGATGCTGTGTGAAAACATTCCTGGACCGAGGCACAAGAGTACTACGTACTTTCCGATCGATCATGCGCCTCGTTTCAGTTCTGATTCTCAACATCGATCTCACCGAATCACGACACCGAAAAATAATGATACTCCTATTCTACAAAAGACATAGTTATCATCTTCACTATGTCTTCAAACCGCAACACGGCTAGCTACCTACACGGTGTAGGACTGTTTAATCATCTCCACATCYAAATTCTTGAGACGAACGACTGATTCTACATGCCCCTTCAGAGTGTTCAACTCCCGCAACCTGCAGCAACAAAGCAAACTCAAAAAGGTCAAATAATTAATGAGGCAACGAGTTTCCAATGGACTTCACWTCCAAAAATCGGCATTCAAGTTAAAATCTTAGGCATATTTAACGTTCACACAGATGATTAAAAACTCGTGATCGATTGAGTTGCAAAATGTACAATTAATACCTCGCAATTTCAGCCCTCCTCTTGGCCTGCTCTGCCATGAATCCAAGCTCTCGGTTGGCACCGCCAGCTGCAGAAGAAGAGTCGTCTTTGGATTCGGGAGGATGAAGTCCATGCAAAGTTCGCTGAGCAAGAGCCCATTGAGCTTCGCGTGCTTCCTTTCCGAAGTCCTTCTGGGTAGAGAACGCTGTCTGCAATTGGTAAATTCAGCGAAGGTCAGCTAATTCGGTTCACGGCTATTCTATAGCCTTCAATTCCACCAAGTCTCCCCTCTGGATTCCCCGGCTAGGAACAGGATKTAAAAGAAGAAAAAAAAGGCTCGTACGTACCTTCTGATTGATCAGATTATCCCAGGCCTTTCCACTTTGAATGTACCGGACAGCGAACTTCAAAACATCTAGAGGGAAATAAGTGATGATGCTGAAGAGCCAGACAATTCCGGCCCAKCCCCAACCACAACCTTGAATGTTGGCGAATCCCCAATTAGCATACACGGCAATGAATGTCGCAACCTGTGGAACAGTAGTGCATCACATGATTCACATCGATGTCAGCTTCCATTTCTCATTGACGATTTAGACCTCATGTACGTATATCAACAATTCATAGCAGACATAGACCTCGATCTACAGCGATCAATAAGACTAGGTACCAAATGATTTACRAGTTTCTGTTGAACAAATTCAATGACATCTTACCAGCTGAGCAATTGCGAAAGCGGACAGGAGCAGCATGCCTGGTCTCTCAACGAACGACCAGCTCCGGGAACGAGTAACGAAGATAAGAGCCTGACTGATAATGCTGACTTGCAAATAGATTACTGACATTGTCTCGGTTTTGCTCCCGCTGATGTCCCTCACCCCAAAGAGATCCTGCAGGATGTCCAAAATCATCAGCCACAAGCGTACAACGAAACATCAATGCAATGCCTAGCATAATATGATTGATTATACCCTAAGCTTCCCAGAGCTGGCCCTTATTGTCTCATGCCTGCTATCTTATTCATTGATTAAATTCATTACCTACCTTTGAAGGCAAAACACAAACTTCAAAACCTTGGAAATGAAACGCAATAGCCTATACACCAWAATGTTTCCTAAAAGACCCAGGTTAACAAAAAACACGAGTGAAATTACTGTAGAACTCGGAGAGCTAAAAATGCGTAGCAATTGAAATTTTACAACAGAGAATCAGGAGAGTAAAATGATGTACCGTGAGAAATGTGGTGTCATGTAGCAACCAGAAGAAGATGTTCGTCATCACTGCCATGTAGACACCGAGGACRATACCAATAGCGAAAATTTCGGCTAATCTCCAACTATCCGGCAGTGGAGATGGTTTGACGCGATCCTTGGCGATGGTCATAATCGTACCTGGCTCGAGCAAATTGCGTCCAATTTTCAATCAGATCGAGAGCAGAAAAAGTACTGCAAGTCATTGCTACTAGCAAGGAAATTTGCAAAGAGGCGACTCGACATCGATATAACATGATGTTGAGGAGCAGAGTGTACACATACCATCATTGAGGATGGCAATGACTAGAACCATGAACGGAGAAAAGTCGAACTTCCAGATAGCGGACAACAACACGAATCCAACCTGCAAGACAAAACCCAGAGTCAGGTCATGTACACATAACTATCACTAGGGCTGTTCTAACAACGTACACCCACTTCCAAAACAAGCATAAACTAAAGAAGTGAACACCAATTTTTTCGGAACGATGTACATGTTTCGTTCTAAGATGCAAATGATACTTACCACGATACGAACAGTGATAGAAACGGCATATATCTGCAGATACACCAAACCCACAATGGTCCTTAATTTCAAAAGCTGCTGCAGGAGCACCATAAATGCTACAGTGTAGCAGGTAGAAACACAATCTGCATGACTCCCTTTCACCATACAACTCAACAACTTTCCAAGACTGGACTAAAAGAACATGAACCTGAGATCAAACGACATCAAAACAGCACTGGCGATTAGTCCCTGTAAACACACCGTGTAGTTCTTCATTCGCTGGAAAATAGCTCGACTGGTCAGCACTGCACTGATAATCACGCTAAGCCCAGGCTCGGTCAGCACAATGTCAGAGGCACTACGAGCAGCGTCCGTGGCATCTGCTACAGCAATACCAATGTCTGCTTTCTTCAAGGCGGGAGCATCATTCACACCATCACCAGTCATACCCACGATGTGCTTCCTCTCCTGCAACCTCCTGACAATCTCGTACTTGTGTTCTACAGATCACAGACAATCAATCTTTCAAAATCATGTTGCCTGCCAGATATGTAGCAGTGAAATGCAAGCGCCGCAAGCGCAGATYTAAAAAACAGACGCATAAACATGAAGGCGAATGAATAAAAAAGACTAAACGGCCTACAAGATCAATAATCACAAATTTTCCAGAGAAAACGTATGAAGCAAATTACGACTCTTTCAGCAGGCATACCTGGGAAGACACCGGCAAATCCATCTGCCTTCTCAATCAATTCATCAACGGGTAAAGCCGCAATAGCGTCATCCTTGTGTGTACCGAGCAGGGAGGACGATGGATACATGTTCGTCCCCATGCCCAGGCGCCGGCCTGTCTCCTTTCCAATYGCCAGCTGGTCACCTGAAATGAATTAACGGTATCGTTAAATTCACTGCAAACATGAAAGTACGTATACCCTTTATCAATTACTGCACGCCTAAGATGACTACGYCTAAGATAGAAATGAAACCGGTAAAGGTCCCAACTAAACGCACTTAGTTCGTTCTAAAGCGCGGAGTGAAAATACTGTACCTGTAATCATCTTAACACTCACACCCAAGTTGAGGGCCCGACGAATTGTCTCAGCACTGTCATGTCGAGGTGGGTCGAAAAGAGGCAACAAACCAAGAAACTCCCATCGTCCACCCGCACTGTCCTTGCTTTTTTCGGGAACTTCCTGTATAAGAAAGCAAGCGTCCCAGAGTCATGAATTACATCTTCCTAATGMCGCAAGATTTAGGAAGAAAATTCTTCGTTCCGTATCCTCTCAAAACTGCAATTCGTACGAGAGATACAAGAAAGATGCAATATGTATATTAGAGGTACAAAACAGAGAAAGAATCACACGTAACGACGCACAGCAGAATATCCTTACACTGGCACTTTTGCAAGCACTACGTGCACGAATGCAGCCCGCGTCAATAAGTGGGAACTAAAGACTATTAGCAATAGTAGACACTTGCCTGCCTAGCAACAGCCAATGAACGCAGACCACGCTCAGCAAATTTATCAATGACTGCATGCACTCGTGCAGCAATCTCTTCCTTGTTATATGCCAGATCCAGTATCTGCTCGGGCGCACCCTTGCTGGACCGGTACCATGTGCCATCGGCATTGTCAATGTATGTGATAGCAGTACGCTTGTCGACGGGATTGAAAGGGAGGAAGTGCACTTCTTGAATCCCGGCACGAGCCTGTAAATAATAAGCAAAAAAAGCGTCATGTCCTAAGCTTATTAATGGGACACGTACTCAACCTCCAGAGCTCAGAGGAAAGTAACACATCACAATCATAATTAACAGGTGAGTAAGAACCAGACCTCTTTCGGATCAGCTAACATCCCAACAATGGCTGCATCGATGGCATCTTGATTCTCCACTCTGGAAGCCCGAGCTGACATTAGGCACACCATCTCCTTGTCGACCCCTTTGGAGAATACCTCCACCAGGGTCTTGTCAACAGTTAACTTGTTGAGGGTTAGTGTTCCCGTCTTGTCACTACATAGCACATCCATGCCTGCCATCTCCTCGATAGCAGTCATACGTTTGGTGATTGCACCCTGAACAAGTTCATGCCAAAYAAAATTAATGACGTCAGTATTTTCAAATTCTGTCTCCACCTCAAACTTCACACACGGTCAAGAAATAATGTTGTGCTGATCGACAGGATGGCAGCATCGCAATAAAATGTTGGATATACAAAAATTCTGCCAACCGTAACTAGTTGCGTACCTGTTGTGAAAGACGGTGGGAACCGATAGCCATTGTCACTGACAACACGGTGGGCATTGCAATAGGAATGCCTCCAATGAGCAGCACCAGAAGGTTATCAATTCCATCCCGATAGGCACGTTTCTGGATAGCAAACATCACGATGATCTCCACGACAATTCCAATTGCTATGGAGACGATGCAGAAATTTCCGATTGCTGTCAACACCTGCTGGAAGTGACCCACATTGTTCGTCGAGTCCACCAAATGGGCAGCTTTCCCGAAAAAGGTGTGCACACCTGTGCCGATAACAACAGCCTCAATCTCTCCTTGCTTGCAAGTCGATCCTGAAAATACTCCATCTCCAGATTTCTTCGTCACAGGAAGAGACTCTCCCGTCAAAGCTGACTGCACATGGGAATGAAATTTAAGACGATTAGAACCAACCCAATTCATGTACAGAACCCCACTTGCGTAGTCCCTAATCATCTGTTGCTTGAACTAATGTTAAAATATCAGCAGCAGGAATACGAAGGACGGAACACAAGATTGTGCAAATATCCAAACTGTTCTGTGATCTTAAATACATACTACACTCCGTGCCCAATAGCAAAGAGAAGATCGATGTAACCAAAGGGTCAATTGAAACGATCGATACCTGATCAATTTTCAACGGATCACCTGCGAGAAGACGAGCATCGGCAGGGATGATATCACCGAGCTTGATACTGATGATGTCTCCAGGAACCAAAATCTCGGCATCACGTTCAGACCAAGTGCCATCTCGCAATACCTGCAGAGTGATGATTCAAACATTTCTGAACCAGTAATAGCAATAGAAGTTGCAAAGAAAGGTAGATCATACACGGGATGAAACCAGAACAAGCGAAACATTACTTGAAATAYAACTCAAACTGGGTCGTCCAGCATAGGCTTTCAACATAAGCTTCAAGTCCTCAAATAACTCACCTTCGTCTTAGGAGCAAGTCGAGCCATAAGAGACGCAGCTGCTTCACCAGCATTGTTCTCTTCAACAAAACTGATGGTCGAATTAATAATCAACAAACAAATGATTCCCAAGAAATCTTGCCAATCAGGTGGACGCCCCTGCAATCAATTAGTCAATCACTTGTAAGAATCACGACGATTTAATAAAAAAAAAGAATCGCGTCGACAAAGATATTCAATGATATGAAAGGTAAAGCAAGCACGTATCACGTCAACAAAGAATGAACAATCTTACCCCTCCGTTTGCAAGAGCGATGGCCATAATTGCTGCTGCTTCCATGACCCAGGACAACGGATTCCACATGAATCCCAAAAACTTGAGTATCTTGCTTTGCTGCAGATATAGATACAGAGATTCAATTCGCAAACATATGCAGCACACGACTTCAAGTATGAAATTCCAAACCACCTGAAATTGCGAAACTCCCTACAATCTAAGGTAAKCATCCCATGATGGATATTCTCCCAATTGCGTGCCATCTCTTACACCCGTCCAAGATTCATGGCCTGAAGTGCTAGTTAGGACGGGGACGCAACTAGGACAGGGTCCACCATGGGTATGGATACCTTCTATAAGACCCCAAGATACATCAATGATACAAGCCTTGAAGTAAAACGCACCGATTTCTCTTCAAGTTTGTTGGGGCCAACAATCTTAATCCGCTGCTCACCCTCGGCTTCAGTCAAACCTTCTCTGGAACACCTTAACTGCTGAAAAACCTCGTCGATGGGAACATGCTCCTGCAATTCATCAAACCCAATTCAGTGCTGTAACAATTGAGAGAGCCCTTTCASTTGCAAAAGTGATCGCTACAGTGATCATGACTTTTAATGATAATTCGCTTCCAAGCAGACTTCCCGCGCAGAGAATACAAAAGGAGCTCTCTGACGTTCCGCCTAATTCAACCATGTCTCCTTGAATTGGAATCTATGGAAACACAATTCAATTGGCTTGATTTGGTACAAACACATAATCAAACGAAAAGCTTSATTGATAAAAGGGAGTATTTCTGTCTAATCTTAATCGATCAACTACCAGATAATTTTACTTTTTCTTCGAAGCAAATGAAAGATAACATTGCAAAAGGACAGTACAACAAAACCCATGACTGGAGTATCTTTACCCCACAGGCCAAGGCAGACTCAAGACCAGACAGACCGCAGACTGAAAGCAGCAACTTCAGAACTCAAGCGGAAAAAATTATCACTCAACTGAAAAGATTACCACATAATATCAACTGTTTACGAGTTTTCTACTCACCGTAATAAGAGCCAGCACTTTAAATTACATTTCAAGTATCTACGAATACTTACTGATACTGGCATGCATAATTGTCCTAGCTACAGCAAAAGCCACCTCACTTATACCAGCAAATCGATATGATGAGCAGAAGGRACAATTACYAAAAGATGAAATTAACATTGATCTCAGTCTTGTTACTGTATCTCGGATGGTGAGGTGAATCACAATCAGGCGGATCATGGACTGTGTTAGAATAGCGCACGGCACGTWCAAAAAAAAACTTGACACGCACTATTCACGCGTCCCACGGTCATTAAACTCCGCTCAAGATAATCAGCAGCTTAACACTTAAAACGAAACTTGCAACAAAAACTTGGCGGGGATACCCAAGGTGTGTAATTCCCGGGACTTCTCACGCCAGGTTGCCTTGGGTGTTAGGTCGAGTCAGTCCAGCTGCGGCCCTTGAAGGCCGTATGTTACAAAAAAGAAAAAGAAAACTTGCAACAAAAAGGAAACTACTTACTACCTGCCACATATATCTCGAATTCGTCACAACACGAAATCTCAAAAGAAGCGGAAAGCTCTCTGATAAACCASAAAACTCTCTGATAAATCAGTGAACTCTMTACTGAAGTTAACRAGAGAATCGACAGCCAAAAGTACRTGCTACACGTTCGTACTCTCAAGGTGTGCTAATAAGTCAAGAGCCTCTGAGCGACTCCCGGCGAACCAAAATTAAGCCAGAAAATACTCTGATTCATTCCCAGAAACAAAAAGTAATTGATGAAGAGAAAACCAAGTCCCCTGTCGCGTGCTCACCTTAATTCCAAACGAATCACTTCAAGCATAYATTTCGCAAACTACAGCAATGCAGGTTTGAAATAAAGACAAGAAAAAAACAGCAACTCCAGTATTCCTGCAGCGCACATTACGTCCTCGCCCAAAGCTCACTCGCATACAATAAAGCCTCCTAAAAAGCCTGTGTTTCGGCTCACCAGGTCCACTGTCTCGTTCTTCAGCGCCTCAAGCACGTCCATGTCTGTTCCTGCTTTATCCAAGTCCCCGCCACCGCCGTGGGTGTGCATTTTCTCGTCCATACTTCCTTCAGCGCGAAAGCAATGTAGGGCGCAAGCGATCCGAGAAATGCAGAAAATGAAAACGACGAGGCGTTACAACCAGACTCCTACCGCGGCTATGGCGTACTGAGCGCTCTCCCTCTCCCTTCCCATGAGGAAAAGAAGACGACTACGAAGACGGCGACGACAATGCATAATCAAAGCCCCCGAGCTCCGCCCCGGTCTTTATACCAAACCCGTTACCCCACCCTGCGAGGCCACTCCCCCGTCCCAGCCCTGACCCTTGCCCTAYCCGAGAGCCTCGGTCCGAGCCTCGGTTCCCCGACCGCATCCCCCAAAGRGCTCTCGTCGGGTGGGGGCCAATTTGTGGTCCCAGGCGAAACGGGGGGTCGCTTTCGCCGGGTCGGGTGGCCGTGAAATCCGGGGTTGCGCGGGTATAGGCYCCTAGGGCCAGACGGAGGCCCTTAATTGCGCTGATTGGGCCGAAACTGATCCCAGGATCGTCTCCTACTGTACAGCGATAGGGCACGGAACTTTCAGTAGGGCCCACCACCGTTTCGGGTCTGTTTCSGRGCACCTTCCTAAAATTATTATTTGTATTTTTAACGAAAACTCTCTTTCAGCTGCTGCTGTCCTTGGAAGTGGTCCTTGAAGGTACAGTAGCAGTTCGGTTCAGTTCACCAGCACTTTGCTGTTGGTTTTGTCTTTTTCTTYTTCTCCTTTGTTTTTGACACAAACGGTAGATTCTGCTGCCTACCGGCAGTTAGTAAGCTTATCACATTGCCACCTTCTACGCAACTGTTACTTTTGTGTGAGTGCACAGTCAATCATTTCATTTCACAGTAAGGTAGGATGCTGCAAAAACCGATCATGATGTAAAATTGATAACATTCATTCACTTAACCCTTAAACGACGCCAAGGACGTTTTTCGTCCGATGAATGGCAAAGAATCTTTCCTTGTAGGACAGAAATGCAATCATTCATCCTCGGTATTAGGAGTGGAAAGGGGAGATCTTCTACAGTACTTTGACTTCCAATTAATATATTTAGCTTTTTCAAAGGAGATGATGTCACACGGTATCAAAATGCATGATTTCCACGGCCACCGGTCCGTCGTTTAAGGGTTAAGGTTGGGTTGATAATGTTGCTATGTAGTACATGACTTATTTTCTAGGTCACAAAAAATAAGACATGTATTGTGGGACGACATTTCTACCTTAGAATGAACAAACGTGCTACATATTAATGGTTTTACATCACGATCGGTTTTTGAGCACCCTACCTTACATTACACTACACAGAGGAGGGTATGTACGCCCAGTTGCCCACTTGAGGATCCGTCACAACTGAAGTCGAAAGAAAATTCAATTCTGCAACAATGAAAGTCCATTTCATTTGTGTATAAAAATAGAAATAATGATAATGATAAAAATAAATTATAAAATTATAAAAATATAGATATAAAATACAAAAATATAAAAATTCATTGCAAGTGAGTCTCTTCTCTCAATCCCACAAGCTCGGTGGGTCCTTGGATAGGTCTTTGGAAAGAATGAATGAGATAGAGGATTAACCCCCTTATTGCCCTAGCAAGGGTAAATGTAAGAAATTGTCCCCTATTTTGTGCTCCAATAATTTTGTATAGCCTTCACCTCCCCTACATAATTTGGTGTCTCTAATTTCAAAGATGAATTTTTAATTTTCAAGTGGCAAATAAAAATTCCAAGTGCTTTCCTCAAGAGTAAACCTTAGAGCAATGAGGGCCGGCGTGGATTGGCCCCTCCTTTGGCCACTTTAAGTAATTACAAGGGTGCCAGTAAAATAAAAGGCCCCCTATTTTGGGCCTAATTTATTTACCTTGTGCACTCCTCTCATCTAATTTGAGGCCTCTAATTGCAAAATATGAATTCAAAACTTGCAAATTCTATCACTAGTAGAAATTTTGTTTTTCTGTTGATTTGGTCAAGTTGATCCGGTCACTTTTTGATAGAAATTTATAACAACCAATAAATTTCAACAAATTTCAACAAATTTCAACAAATTTCAACAAATTTCTGTCAAAAAGTAACCAAATCAACAAAAAAAAATTAAATGTTCTACTAGTAATACATTATGCGTGAAAAATAAAAAATTCAAAGTTTTACCAAGTGGCCGAGCAAAGGAGTTAGTTCATCCCAGCCGCAATGAGGGTCAAAAAAGAGAAGGGGCCCCTTGACTTGGAGCTGTTTTCAATGTAATTGCATATGAACTAAATGTTTGTGATACTGTACTTGGATATTGGGAATCGGCAAAAAAATTCTAAAAAAAATTTATGAAAAAAGCACAGCAAAAATATGTATTTTCAAGGATATTTTTTTCTTTTTGTAGCATTTGCCAAATTTGGTTTTCCAAATTTAATTAAATATTCAACATGAAATGCCAATTCTAATAGCCAAGTACAATAATATGGAGTTCCAAAATGATGATAATGAAAAGCGTTGTACAAGAAAAGTGAAATTGAAGAGGAATTGATAAGCATGCTCTAAAAGTCAAGAAGGTGGTCTAAAACCATATTTACATTTTGTCAAATTCCTCGTTTTTCTATTTGTATGCAGCTGCCTTGTCTTCTTGTCTTGTCATACAGATGAAATAGTTTGTATGCAATTTCAAAATCCCTCCACCTAATAAGTAGTTAGACAATAGCCCCTAAAATCCCAAGTCTCCACGAATGACAAAATAATGATTGGGCTTCCGTGATTTCAATTTTTGGTTATATATTAAATATTTATTAAATGAATTAAATATATGTGCGTTCTATAAATATATTTTTTTAATTCAATCAATGTGCTGGATCAGAAAAGCTATGCCATAGTAAACTCAAAATGCATAAGTTTATGCACACATGTGCCAAAATAAGACAAAATATAGTATTTAAAATTTATTAAATTAGATAAAATATGCTTTCTCTATATAGAAGATTGGAATCATTCCATTTCGATCAGCGATGATTAAGTTATGGAGTATCTTGTTTTTGAGGGGAGACACAACATCTCTTCTGTATTTAACATATTGCATTCGTTTTTGAACTCAATTTTCACAATATTCCCTCCAAAAGGTCTATGAGATTTGCTTTACTTTCTAGAACAATCTTACATGGGGACTAATATGTTTCAATTCTATCTTGTAACTATTAACAATTTATTTTTTTATTTCTATCTTGTACTGACGTCTATTTAATATTTTCTTCAAGATTGAAAATCAAAATTTTCCTCTCTTGGACTCTCAAATCAATTCATCAATATATATTCAAATTTAAATTAAAGATCTATAGTGCAAGAATTTCAAGTTTAAATTATCATATTCTAATTTGACATGGTGCTCTTAACATTAAATATAAATATCTTTCAATCTTTGTTGTTAGTGTTATAGGTTATTTTTGCGCATTGTCAAGTTAGTCTTTTGCAAGATGCAATGAATATATATGCAATGAATAAAATCTTTTGAAATTATACTCGTTGCACAAAAAATGATATTGTTTTTATTGTTTTTTCTTATGAATAAAAGGTTGTAGGGCTGAAGGACCATAACTTATGAAACAAACAATTATAATTGGTGGCCCTCTTTGTTCCGCTTGAAAGATCTTTGCTAGGAGGGGTGCACGGACTTTGTTCTCACAGCATTTGGAACTTTGGAGTAAAAGTTATTGAGTTTCAAAGGTTTTTATGAATTGGAAAATAGAATTCATTAAGTATTAAAAATTTTAAAAAATAGTTTTACTTTTATATTTGTTGTGACAGCAGTACATGGCACACTAGTCTATACCTTAAGATAGTTTTTTTATTTTATTTGGTGGTTTGTTTGTTTGATACGTTGAGATATGACGAACCGTGAGGCATGAGCTGCACATTTAGTACCGCTTGAAAAATCTTGGCGAGGGAAGGTGGAGAGACTTTTTTTGTGGCCCTTGGACCTTTGGTGTGAAAGTAATTGAATTGTAAAATTAAATTAAATTACCTTATATTTTGAAAAATTCATAACCTTTGCATTGGAAATCCAAACACCACAAAACAACAACCATTTGCACTCCTTTGTGCAACTTCTATTTGAGCCAATTTCATAGCATTTGAACCTTTGATGTGAGTGTTASTTTTTATTTAATAYAAGTAMACACTTTTACTTATACTTTGGATGTAGCATTGGCACAAAGCACTCTAGTCAAAATTAAATATGAAAATGTGAAAAATCCTACAACAAACTTAACATGAAAAATGAAAAATTTGAATATATAAATATCTAAATTAAAATTTTCAATTTTTTTCCCAATAAGATTCCTAAATTTACTATGCCTGGTGCATTATGACAAAACACTCTTTTAATGTAAATTTCCTCATCTATTCCAGATAGAGATTTCTTCATTGATTTTGTCAAATATAATTATATATCCTAGATAGATGAGGCTTGTAAAAAACTTGTTTCCAAATCAACCAACTTATTTTTTACCATATGAATTCAAGGTCCTTAAAATAGTACATAGTAGTGCATTGTAAGAAACAAATTGGTATAGCTTAGCATGCAACCATTCATTTGTAGTTATAAATTATAATTGAGAGATTTATATTTGCAAAAAAATTTATTTTTAGATTTATGAGTAATAAACTTTGAGCTTTGCCTATTTTTAAGTATAAAATTTTACATTTACAATTTCATTAAACTTTAAATCCCTATTGTCCCAAAGGTCTCTTGGAATGATTCACAAACTTTAGAGGGATCTTATAAGTTCAATTTTTGGCATGATTTTTTGATTATTTTATAGGATTGAAAAACATATTTGTTTTGGAGAGCACAACCTATGTCATCTAGACTAAAAATAATTGAACTTAGGCAACAATAACTAATATTTAAAATAAAATTTTCAATTTTCTTTTAAAGATAGATTATATTTTTTTCTATATGACAGAATTTGATTTGTTCCATCTCAAATAGTAATAAAATGTTATGAGTTTATAAGGTCAAAAAGTACATATAAATGATAAAAAAACTAAAGTTTTCAAAATTGCTTGAAGCACTAACATGGTTTTGTTTGGAAAAAAATCCTTCAAAATACCTTTCCATAATATTTGCGGTTCACCTCTTTTATTGGTTGTTACTATAGCTAGAGGCTTTTAGTATTGAAATTTTTCTTAGGAAATTTTCATCATCTAACATTGTGGACTTTAGGAATTTATTTGAAAACCTTTCAACAATCAATAGTACAAAGAACTAAAAGTGAATATTCTCTTTGATCCTCTAAAACCCTCCAAATTAGGCACAATTTGTGTTTCACTAAAAAAATTTGTTTCTTTATTTTGACCGTTGAGTAAGCATTGGCTAAATTGAGTGACCTTGTGGAGGCAAGTGGCAAGGAATCAAGGAGCATTCCTTTCCTAACAAGCTTGGCCTTTCACACATGAGGCACCTAAGCACCTTGTATTTGTTGCTTTTTTAACCCCTAAAGTCCCATTGTCCCCTCGAGGGACAATTTGGATTTTGTGCGAGTTCCTGTGACCTTGGTTTTTTATAAAACTTTTAGAAACTTTTCCATAAGATAGAAAAATTGATTAGCTTTGTGTAAATATAATTTTTATTTCAATTGGTGCCCGGAAGCAAAAGTTATACCACAAAAAACCCAAAATTGAACTTTGCGGGTAGCAAAAAAAATTTGCAAAAATTAAAAATTAAATTAAAATTTTTTTTCTTCTGAAATTATATATTTTTTTCTACATGTGAAGCTTTGATTCATTCTATTTGGACTAGTAATGAGAAAGTTATGAACAATCTTGTTTTTCGGGCAATCTAAGCATCTTCTTGAAAAAAAAATTATAGGATTCATTTCTGAATGCAATTTTCACAATTTAAAAAAAAAATTGTTGGACAAGGTGAAGTTTACTTTCTAGAACAATCTCACAATTGGGATTATTGTGTTTCAATCCCATCTTAGAGCTATTAACCATTTAGTTTTTCTTTCAATCTTGGACCTACTTCTACTTAATAATTTTATAAAGATTGAAAATCAAGTGTGTGATTTTTTTTTTTAAATTCTAGACTCTCAACTCAATTCTTCAACCTAAAAAATTTTAAATTCAAAGTCTGTAGTGTAAATTATTTTAACAAATGGCGGCCAAAGTCATCTAAAATTGCAAGCCATTGTTCAAAAAAGCTTTCTTTTTCAACTTTGAATGCTAATATCTTCCAATCTATACGGTCAAACTTCATGAAATTCTTACCACATGATCTAAGACAAGTGAAGTATAAGTTCCTACGGTTAGATTTTAGGAAAAAAAAAAAAAAAAAATCTTTTTTTGTTTTCTTGGATGAATGCAACATAAATGACATTTTTCAATGGTTTTTGACAGAAAAATGGTCTTGGGACTTTGCAGGTTAAACAATTGTGTTGACGAAGAATTTTGCGACTCACTTGGGCGCTATGAAGATTTGATCATGGAGTGACCCAAGTTCTTTTTGTTGCAAGTATTTAAGTTGGAAGTAAAGTAAACCGGCCGTTTACCACAGAGTTCCAAAAAGCACATAGCAAACCCTTCCAATAACCTAACACTAGATGCACAACTATCAATTCAATTGTGAAAGGAACCAAATCTTGTATCACCACCCAATGATAACACACTTTGTGGTGAAGGGATGCAAGGAATTTTTAACTGATTTCAACGTCATTGCCTTAAAATTTGCAATAAAATTTGCAAGAACAAATCTTTTTGCATTTTGTTTTTTGAAGATGAATCTTAACATGACATTTGATAAGCATGACATATTTCAAAACATGCAAGTCTCTATATTTATGTGAAAAATGATTTGGATTTTATGAGTGCTTTGATTGGCAAGTTTACTCTAGATATTTCTAGAATCTCATTGTTGCCACCAACCTTTAACTATTAAGAATGATAAATTGGTTGCACGATGCGCAAATATGATACTTTCCGCATAGATTTTGGATGTTTGAATGATGGTGTCTAAGCTTGAGATTTTGCATAGATGTAGGAGATGGATTATTGGTTCTTAAATGCATGTCTTTCCAGCACAAAGACTAAAAACACAATTGATTTCTTACAAGAAAGGTTTTTGGAGGATTTTTAGAGGAACAAATTGAATATGTGAAAAGACAAGAACTATCACCAAGGTACCTTGCCAATAATGCTTCAATTTTTTATCTTATAGGTGCATTTCTCATTTCTACAATAATCTTGATAGTCATCCATTTGCCTTTTTTTGTTAAACAAAAAAATGGTCTACATGTAGCCACTAATTGCAGTAAAATGAGCAATCAAAAAAGTATAATTCAAAAGATATCAAGAGTTTATAGTCTATAATAGATTACATAGCTCAAGCTAGTTGACGGTTTGAAAATTGTTGAAATTGTTGTCTTTGTCATTGGATTGCAAAAGGGACAAAATTCTCAAGAGAACTAAAGTGGTAAAGTTCATTTCAAACTTTTGAAAGGGTTACAAGGTTTACTTTTGAGAAAAGTTTTAAAGGACTGTATTTATTGTCTTTGTATTCTTTAACCTTTGAACGCAGCAACGGATGTTTTGCGTCCGATTAATTGAGAGGGAATCAAACCGTGTAAGACAGAATTGCGACCTTTCATCCTCGGTATTAGGAGTGGAAAGGGAAAATCTTTTCTAGTACTTTGACTTCCAATGAGTATATTTGGCTTTTCAAAATAGATGATGTCACACGGTTTAAAAAATGCATGATTTCTACGGCCATCGGTCCGTCCTTTAAGGGCGGGTTAAAAGATTCCTTAGTTGTTGCAATTATAATAGTATGCTTTTATTATTAAGAAGTTTCCAATTTCTTTTATTATCCTTGAACTTCACCCCTTTCTTTGGTTGTTAATTCAATCATATTTTCAATATTGAAAAATTTCCAATGCAAATTTGTTGTCTATTTATCTAAATTTTTTGAGTAGTGAAGCTGGAAAATTCTTATGAACTTTCCTACAAACTATGAATAGTTACGAACAACTTGCGACTAAAAATACTTTAAAAAAGGACCTAAACCAATGTTGCTTGCCGTTTGGTGTGCTTTTAGTATCGAAAAGTTTCCTCTTATTGTTCAATGTGGACAAACAAGTTGTTCATTCAAAACCTTTTTATAATCAATAATTAACTAGTGTTATTGAATTATGATCAAATAGACTTGTAAAGAGATATTTCATGTAAAGCACTCTTGCCCCATGCTAATCACAAATATGCAAATTAAAAGGATTGGTGTAAAAAGATACTTAATATAGAAAATACTAGGATTATCCTTTTCTTTATTTTGTATGAGTTTAAATCAAAAGTGATTAAGTGACTTAATGAGTACTTAGTGGATGCAAAGATAGAAAAAGAAAATTTAAATAGTCCACGAGTATTCAAATAAATGGATGAAAATTATTTATGCTACATCTACCATGTTACCTAGAAAAATCTTGTACATCCTACTTGAATGAATGGATTTCATGTCCACTTAAGATTGTTTTGAATCTATAAGTTTGATCTGTAATTTGTCATTCATGATCTATAATAGAGAGGGCATCTATTAAATTTGAAGATGGCAGAGTTAATTTTTCTATACATTCTAAAACACAGCCAAAAACGGGGCCAAAAATGAAGACCATATTAGGCCACTTGATACATAAGTGACAACATGCCTTGTGCCCATTTTCCACACTTATAAAAGACTTTCGATCATGGATGATAACTAAGAATCACAATTTCATTTTTTTCCCCTTTTAAGTATCCTAAGTAGAAAGTTTGATTATTTGGTTTTGGCATTGTGACTTGTGAGACTCGGTTAAATCCAACTCTAATTTTTATGTTGTGTTTTTTCATTGATCACCTATAAATTTTTGTATTTGATGATCTATGGAATAAATTCTTCCAATTGGTTTGGAATGGTCAAGTRTACACCATTGATTACTAAACTACATACTATTCACAAGAGGTCAAAGATAAAAAACATTACAAAAATTTGACTTGACTTAATTCCTAAAGCTTTTCAAAAATCGAAATGGTTTTTGGGTGTTATGGGCATCCAAAGTGAAAGATTGAATTTTGTTTTTTTCCTCGTACTTTTTTTTAGATTGGAGAATTAAAAAAACCTTCTGGGTTATCTCATTTTTACAAAGATTTAGTTCTTGATTAAAAAATGTATGTGGTCTTTTTGTTGATCTCTAATTGAGGCATATAGAGTAGAACATTATTTTGTTTTAATAATTTGCATACTTATTTCTAACTTGACGCTCTACTCAATTCCAAATTCTTTAGATCGCTTTGCAAAGTAGAATTTGAAGTATGGGTCTTGAAAGCTTGACATAGCCACATTGTCAAAAGTTTTGGCAACCTTGAAAGAAACTCATTGCATTGCTCTTTGCTTAGTGCCTTCGTCATATCTCACATGTACATTCCTTTTAGTCCCCAATTTTCTTATGCATGACCCTTGACTAGTCAAAGATAAGATTCTCGTAATAGAATTCTAAAGAGCATATTTTTTATGTTTACAAACCAATTTTTTAAAACTTTTTAAGCAATTTCAAGAATATTTTCTAATTTTTAAACCGAAGAGTTATAGATATTAAAAGACATTTCTTTTAGAGAGAGTTTTTGAACTTCCAAAAAGAGAGAGTTTTTGAACTTCCAAAAAGAGAGAGTTTTTGAAACTAAGGTAAAAGACCCTATTTATGCTATGTGATTATTTGTATCACTTCTTGGCTACTATGTATTGTGCCATTAAAATACATGTGAAAGTATAAAATGCACACTATTCATACAAAGTGGAACAAATAGGATGGCTTCTAAAATGTTACACACATGGGTGCTCTTAGTACCTTATAGAACAATGATAGATGTTAAAGAGACATGGTTTAATCCTCCATTTAAATTGTTTATTGGCTTCAARTAGGAAACCCCATTATAAACCTCAAACTCAATTTGGATGCCTAATCCAGGACCTAATTTTTCTTTTTTGCATTATAATATATAGTATAGATTGCTTACAATGTGTAATTGGGGTTCAAAAGTCTGGAATTAGGTTGAAAAGACAAAATTATGATTTGAATAATTCCATCATGTGGCTTCTACTCATGGCAAAAGGTTGTTCTTTAATTTTAAAGGATGCTATTGAATTGCCGATGAAATCGTGTATGGAAATAAAAGGGACACAATAGCTTTCAAAAAGAAATGAATAGTCCTCCCAAGGTCTACATTGGATAACTATGTGATTCTACTTTAATTGCCYACAATGTATTTTTTTAGGAAAAAATGAATTTTCCAAAATAATTGTGAAATGTTATATAGTTTGTTGTTCTTTTGAAAAGAAAAGTTGTAAATTCAATGAATAGAACTATAAATAGTAATCAAAAGATTTATAAAATTAGGCTTTTCTCCATAAATTAAAGGGAAAGAGGCTTTGCATTGACAAGAATCTACTTTGAGGAAGTTTGAGTAGCTACCTTACTCAAAAAGTCAATAAGTGGAGGTAATAGAGGTCTATTTTAGGTTTGTTTCCAATGCAGCAAAGGAGCGCCTAGCTGCTATTAGGGCTATAATTTCGAAAAAATGTTCTAGAATTTTTTTTAAAGTCAATTTTTTTTTTCAATTTAAAAAAAAATGGCGTGGTCAAACTTTAGCCATTTTAGTGCTATTGTGGAGCAGGAAGTGCGTAGTTCTTGCGTTCCCACAATCCAAAAACTTGCAACCTTTTACTACCTCGAATCTCTTCTAAATATAGATGATTTTAGATCTACCATATCCCATCCCACTCTTCAAGCACTTCAAATGACCTAGGTTATTTATTCTATGCATTGCCATCTCTTGTTTTCAATCCATCCTGTCTTCCAACCTACTCCTTTTGAGTGCGTGAAAATGCATGATTTTGGAGAATATGTTTGTAGCCTACTTGGGTGATTGCAAGAAGCATTTGTCCTATTTTTTGTCACACATTCAAATGAATATGGAAGGTGTTTTGTGCCATAAGTATTGCATAAATGATTGATTCTACATGAAATTTAGAAATAAGCTTTTTATAGCAATAAAAAACGTATATGTTTTTTCAATTTTTTCAAAATTAACTCAAAAGGTGAGATTGAACTTTGAATATATGTCATTCATGCAGTTTTGGTGGGTTTTGGAACTATCAAATATCTTTTTTTAAAAGTTACGCCATCAGATTTGGTAGGCTAGCTCTTCTAATAGAAATACACCTTTTGAGGAGAGGAATTTCCAAAAACATGTTTCTAGAGTGTTTTGTATAGGCCTAAAGTAGGTTATATTCAGGTCAAATTTTTGTTGAATTAAATTTTTCTTTTTTAGTTCTAGCTTTGATCTTCCTTTTTGCTTTTAGTTGGCAACAATGGACACTTTTAAAATAAATTTTTGAAGAGCCTTTTCTAATTTTCAAAAATAGAAATGTAAAAGTCTAATTTTCTAGCAAAAATTACAACGTGTGGCTCAAAATAGAACTTCATGGTACATAAAATGACTCTATAGTCTTGGTGCTACAATTTGCCAATATAGACTCTTTTATGGCAAATTAAGTATTGCCATCCACCTTTGCTATCCAATGATGAACATCACTTTTGTTATAGTAGTAGACTTGAAATTCAATCGACGGTTTAGATTTCATTTTCCATGCCCCCAATAGTACTGAAAGTGACATGTAGTACAAAAAGTATTAAAGGCTAAAAATAAAAAACTCAACAAATTTGGCAAGTGTTTCTTGCAATCACCCACTTCAAATTGCTCACATTCCATGATCCCATGATCCCATGATCCCCTCCCTCCCTCCCATAGAACCTTTTTTTCCTTTTTCTTTGCAACTTAGATTGGTGACTGACTCAAGTTGTCATTGACAAAGATTCATGACTGACCTTTCTATCAATTGCAGAGTTATTTTTTTTAAACAAAGTAGACAAAATTTGTATTGCAAATTAAGAGGCAATTCACACTATGGCCAAAGGTCAAGAGGCCATGGATTTCCACTACTCACATTTCAAGAAACCAAGTGTTTGGCTTATTGATCCTTCACATTAGAAGGCTCAAGTCCACAGGCTATCACCCCCCAACTACCTACATGGCAACAAATTGTCTATATAGCGTTGGACTCTTGAAGGAATTTTGGATCAACTAGAAATAGAGACCCAAACTATGGTCGAGAGGCCGTGGAAGTATATTCATTTATAATTAGAATCTAAAAAGATCTCAATCGATTGAGTGATACTCACAATATGGGTTCAAACTTTAGGCTTGCACTGGGAACTTCGAATTGTCTAGTCCTCCGAGCTAGACAATTCTCGGGGGCTAGAGCTTTGAATTTCAGGCCCATCTCAACTCTGGGGCTAGAGCTTTGAACTCTGGAAGCGAAGAATTTCACCCCGGCTCACCGGCTGGTGGCACAAAAATGGGGCTAGAGCGTCTACTCCGTCTAGCCCCCCTCCTTTTTCAGGCAGTGTTAAGTAGGGCTAGAGTGGGGGCTAGACCATCCCAATTTAGCCCCGGTTGTCGCGCCCAAAGTTCCATGTATTGGCCTTGGGAGACTTCACACTATCGTATCAAGATCATCCAAATCGAGAAGCCATGGGAGTTCCTAAGGGTTTGGAGTTTGGACTTGGCCTTTGGAGGACTTCACACGAAGGCCGGCCAAAGGCTCCAATTCCTATACTTTGTTGCTTAAATTTCTTGCCCATTCCTTCATACTCGCAACAAAGTTCAGCCATTGATTCAATCCCATAGCCCTCTCCACATAGTCTGAACTGTGAAGTACTTTTGAATTAGTATTTGATGGAGTTGGAGCTCATGAACTTCCATGTGTACGATTGGAATTATTGTAGAATTATTTGTTGACTTTGACGCGTTGTAGAGTAACTTTCTTGGGGGTAAGGCAACCTAATTTCACTATTTAGTGTAGGTGGCCTGGCCGGGCCTGGCCGGAGATCGATCGATCGATCCAGGACGTTCAGTGGTGGCAGGCCGGCCTGCAGGAGCTTGGGATGGAGTTTGGGTTGTTGCCAACTTGCCATCCGTCTCCTCTCCTCCTTTACGTTCGTCCTTTTGTGTACCTACTCCCCTGCGGAATTGTACTTGATCGTGCAGTCCTCCCAGTCCTTTGAATATGTTGTTGGCTTGACTTTACTTCCAAGGAAGACTAGTTCAGTTCCTGCCCTGCACTGCCCTGCACTGACATGGAAGTCCGCCCGCCCGGCTCACACATGCAGAATGCCTGGCCAGTCGCCACGACASTGATGAAATCATGAAATTCCTCCCGGCCTGTCTTCAAGTGCCTGTCCTCCAGTGCCTGCCGGCCTGCCTAGCCTGCTCTCTCGTGCTTTCCCAGCAGAACAGGCAGGACAGGACAGGTCGAGCAAGCGATTGAGCGAGGCGCCAAGGCAGATCAGCTAGTTCAGTTCACTTAATTGACATATCATGCAGTCTCAGATCGATGATCGATTGATCTGGCATGGTGGCCGATCGAGCTCTTCTTTTCTTGCTTTTCTTCTTATCTTTTCTGACACCAAGGAAAGGAAAGGAATGCCCAGCAACAGTAGATGCAATGGATACAGACAGACTGAGCGCGTTTAYGTACGTACACACCGACTTTTCYCCCGTATGGTTTGGCACATTGCATTGTTATACACGCACGTACGGACGTCCGTACGGCGATCGAGCTATCGATCGTCCGAGCCACATTGATCGAGTGACTGCATGCATGCCCAAGCGGTCGATAATCACTTACATTAATTAAGTGCCGATGGAACCAAATCAATGGCGGATCGACGCTGCTGCCCAGTGCAGTTCTGTCGACGGGCCTGACTGGGGCAGGTTAGCTCGGCTATAATCACTGGCCGGTGAATCAGTTGCGATCACTAAGGTGACGTGAGGTGACGTGAGGTGAGGTGAGGTAGGTTCCAATTGCCTGCGTCCCTATCTACTCTTGTACGCCCGAGGTTTCTAGATGTATTTGTTAAGTTCTTCCTTTTTCTTTTTTTAACACAAACGAAACAGTTCAATTTCATTGCAAAAGATAAAAGTACATACCCCCAGCCGCAAGCGGCCTGGAAGTTCTTCCTTTTTCATTCATACGGGATGCACTTGGGGAAGGGGCAATTTGAAGTACGTACGTATGCATTCCTTCGTCACATGAACCCGGCCCTGGAACGCCAACTGAAGTTGGTCACCGTGGAAATCATCCTTGTGGGTAGTACCCTACCTGTGAATCATTTGCTTGCTTCAAAAACAACCCAAGAGCACTCACTAGAGGTCAAGACCTCCCCTTTTCACACCCCTTTTCACACCCATTTCCAAGGATGGACATCTGCACTTTTGTCGCACGTAGAAGGATTCGCCATCATCCATCACACACTTCAATTGAAGTTGCCACGTTGTTGTTAACCCTAGAACGTCCCAATTTTTGGAAGCTACTGACAATGCCAAGCTCCAGTAGGTGGCCGAGCTAGCTTGCAGTGATTGCAGCTACTGTATGACATTTCAGGGATAAGCACAGATCGACTGCACGGAAACGGAAGCAGCAGCAGCGGAGCAGCCCASCTTGCCGGTGGCGCTGCGCGTGAAGTGTCGTCCCTCAGTCAGTCAGAGTATGTGAGAAGCAACGAAAKGATGTCGCCTACTGATCTTCGGCAAAGAACCTTTGCAGGTGACGGTACACTCCGGAAATCCAGGACTTGCTCAAAGTTCAGCCAAAGGCATTGGAATTGATGCGTCTAAGGTTTAAGTTAGTGGTACAAAATTGGGACTAGAACCATGTTAAGTTAGTCTGCTCTTAGAAGCGACCCTTTTAAGAGCTGATTGCATTTGGGGGAAGCTAAAACTCCTTGAAACAATTTTCAATAAATTTTTGTAAGAAGAAAAATGAATTTGGCATCTAATCCAAATTGTTTCATATTTTTTAGACCTTCATGGAATTAGTTACGAGTTTTTGAAGTTGAAACACGAGTGGTCACTAAAAGCGACCATTTCTTGAGATATACATACACTATTGGTACATTGAAGAAAGTGAAATATACCTTTTGTATTAGTGGTCTCTCTTAGAGCAAGGTCGCTTGTAGAGCAGCTTACCTTATTAGTGGACAAACCATTAATTGATGCTATTAGTCGTGGCAAGTGTCCCATCTCTTAACCTTACGGAGAATAGAAACATCTAAACATCCTGGAACCATTCAATCCTCTTGGATGTTGTCTTATTAAGATGGCAATATGTGCCATGTGATTTTTGTCTAGACATGAATGCATTGTGGGGGCTCCTTGTCCTTGATCCTACAAATCTCGGCATTGGAATAGATGGATGGAGTGCAAGATAACAAGATAATTAGGGGCTCTTTTGTTTTCATTCTTTAAAGAGGTTGAAAAAGTTGACTTTTTTCTATGAGTTTTTTTTCAATGAGGGACTCTTTCTTCTTGACCACTTTGGAAGGTGGTTGGAAACGTTAATCTTTTTGCATTGGTGTAGAACATGAACTTTTGAATATGAAGGTGTGCAAAAACTCCAATTGATATGAATCCTTTTGTAAACTCATTATTTATCAAGAAGATTGCAATATAAAAGCTGTGATCTCTTCTAACATTGTTGGACAATTTTCAGGCACATGGGTGATTGCAAGAAACACTTCACGTTTTTGTCTCAAAAATGCAGTTTTTGGCCGTAGGACTCACAATACTAAGTTGTACTACAAGAACTATGTGTTAGCGGTGCGCCTATCAATGTAAAACATTTATTTTGGGTGCCTGCAAATCTACGCCGTTGATTAAGTACTATACAGTACTATGCAGTACTATACAATACTATGCAGTACTATAAAGTGCTAGAGAATACTATAGAAGCCACTTGGAGCAGAAAATAGCAAAAAAGGGGTCTACGGACTTTTTCATGTTTAGTAATTAAAAAAAAAATTCAAAAATTATTTAAAAAAAATTATTTTGCTAGAGAAGATTGCGCTTGCATTGCACTAAAAAATTCATGTAGCAAAATTTTTCCCTCATCATAGCCTTCACACAAAAGAAGGTCACTATGATCCCATGTGTGCAACCAGCATATTGCATTAGGAGAAGTATAAGCCCTCCAAAAGGCTGTTAGAACGAATCAACCGCAAGGCCCTGTGACATTACAAAATTTTTACTTTTATTTATTTTAATTTTTTTTTTAAATTCATAAAAAATAAAATAAAATATTTTTTATTTTATTTTATTGAGAATCTGATGTGGCACTAGTAGTGCCATGTAGGATTTCAATTTATTTATTTATTTTTTCCCTTTAGAACTCACAGCCTTTTGGAGATCTTATATTTCTCCTAATGTTATTTTCATAAAAACTCATCGTGAGTCCTTTCAATGTTAGTAGACCTCCAACATGTCCAACTTGTGGTTTCTAAATCACATTTATGGGTCAAAAATAGGACTACCCCCCCCCCCTCAAATGGCCAAGATAGACACCCAATTGGGGGCAGATTAAAAATAATAAAATAGTTTTTAAAAATTTGAAAAAAATACTTAATGTCTGTAACTACCACGTATAACTTCAATGCAAGTTTCATCCTAAACAGACCAAAAATGCAGAAGTTATGAGCAAAAAACCACCTGTCCGAGGGCAAGGGGACAAAAAATAGGACAAGTATTTCTTGCAATCACCCATATAGAAAAAAAATGGAGCAATTTGTGCTCCAACATGCTAACTATATGTGCAAAAATTGGGAAAGTTGTTTCCATGGCATTGAGTTTGAAAACACAATGCACTTGGTTCAAACAAGGAGTCAATGGTATGTGCATTCAACCATGTTGATTGTTTGTCAAAAAAATTGGCCTTGCGCAACTTCGAAGTGACCTTCATTCAGGAAATTAAATATGACACACATTGCCTATTACTTGCACTTCATTACAAAAAGAAGGCATTCATTCCTTACAGGACATTGAAAGATGAATGCATTTTAGCAATTGAAAAGGTTGCAGGTAACAAAATCTACAACAGGGTGATTGCAAGAAACTCTTATCCTATTTTTTGTTCCCTTGCCCTCGGATGGGTGTTCTTTTGCTCATTATTCTTGCATTGTTTGTTCATTTGGCATGAAACTTGGAATGAAAGTACATGCAACAGTTGCAGACATTGAGTTTAATAGTTTTAAACCTGTCTCCAATTGATTGTCTACCTTGGCCATTTTGGAAGGTT
The DNA here is from genome assembly GCA_006891605.1 of Pleurozium schreberi. NCBI lineage: Eukaryota > Viridiplantae > Streptophyta > Bryopsida > Hypnales > Hylocomiaceae > Pleurozium > Pleurozium schreberi. The sequence goes on along the minus strand of VACF01001748.1, from coordinate 63,915 downwards.
TTAGTCCTATTTTTTATTAAAAAAAATAGGAGTTTGAAGCCCAAAATTGGACATGCTGTAGGTCTACTAACATTACAAGGATTGACAACAAGTTTTTATGAAAATAGCAACATGTTGGTTGTGCACTTGGGGTCAAAGCGACCTTCCTTTGCGCAAAGGCTACAAAGAAGGAAAAAAAATTTCTACATGAATTCTTTGGTGCAAGATGAGTGCAATATGTTTTAGCACGATGGAATTATTTTAAATAAATTTTTAAATTTTTATTGAATTATTAAAAATGAAAACGTCCACATGCCCCTTTTCTGCTATTTTCTGCTTCTAGTAGCTTTTGCAATACTCCTTAGCAAACTATAGTATTGCATAGTAATGAATTGACACTTTAGATCCGCAAGGTGCCTTGAATTGACGATTTAGGTTTGTAGGCGCACTGCTGTCATATAGTTCTGGTAGTATAAATTAGTATTGCTAGTCTTGTGGCCCAAAACTACATTTTTGAGGCAAAAACGTGAAGTATTTCTTGCAATCACCCACTGGTTATAAGCTATGTTGGTCACCCTTAGAAGTACCCCAACCTTACCTTGCACTTGGTATTTCAATACAATTTTCACATGCTTGATAAAATTATATTGTATTCAACCCTTAATACCAACATACAATCACATAATGAGACGTATGATACATCTCTAAATTCTGTTATTTTATTTGTTGATAAAAATTGAAAAATTTGCATCATTACATAATAAACAATTTTAGCTCATAGACCAACACATAGACTCTATGCATAGTACATGACCATCAAAATTGGCACTTGCGTGCTGAACATTCAATTAACCCCTAAAGGACCAAGGCTCATTTTGAGCACAAATTATGAAAATCTGCCGTTTTTTAGGGTAGTAAGAAAAAATAAAACAAAAAGTTTTTTTTTCAAAATTCAACCATACAAATTTGTACTATGGTAGAGGGACCTGTAACCGATCAAATAAGCAATTATGGACATGATCTAGGGTACAATTAGGCAAAGCAAATATTTTCAAAGGTGCATTGACAGAAATGATGGAAATTGCAAAAACTTTGGTAATTTTATTTCTTATAATGAAATTACTATGAATTTTGAAAGGCCAAAGTTGAGCTTGATCCATGATCAACATCTAGAGTCATCCAATTTTGATCATTCAAGAACTAATTTTCCACTCATGCTTTCTAATTTCTTGCTCACTTATATATCATGAACTTATTGGTTTAAATCTTGAAAAAATAAAAAACACACATTCCAAGGAAAAAAAAAAAAAACTATTCCAGCCTTGGCTAGAAATACAACTCCCTATTGATTGGTGATGGGGCTTTGGTTAGTAATGGGTCCCTCTACCATAGACTACTATGAGAATGTGTGGCAAAAATTTCAAAAACTTGACCACGCGGATTGAAAGATTATACCATTTGAAGCTAGAAGAAAAAGTTTTTCTTTTTAGATTGCTCAACGGGACCAGCAAACTTTAAAACCTCCTAGAGTGAGATTTTTACACTGCACATGGTTATTTTTTTTGACACTTGCAACTTGTATCATATAAATTACAAACTTGCCAAATTTCAGCCTTAAACGAGTAGTTCTGCATATGATGCCTGAAGCTGCCCAAGCTACCTGAAAAGTTTAAGGCAACATAACTTTTGATCCGGGCATCCGATCGGAATATATATATATATATATATATATATATATATATATATTCCTCTTAGGAGATACATGTTCAAATTTTTGAGTCAAAAGTTGAAGAACATCCTTAGAAAACGGTTTCATACGCACCTACCCAAAATTACTTGCATACGTTCAACGATCATTCGGTCCTTCAGGGGTAAAAGTTAGTTGAAAAAAATTTAACAGATGCTTTGAATAAGAATAGTCCCACAAAGAAATTTAGGGAGAAAATTGCATGAATTTTTCCCTTTCAAAGATTCCTAAAATTCCTAAAATTCTCGCATGTGCTTTAGAATTTTTTTCTTTTTTCTTTTTTGCCAACCTTGAATCCTTGATAGGCAGGTAAGGTATGTCAAGACTTAATATTAGGCCTTTGAGGTGGAACTAACATAATTGCATTGGGACTTGGAGCACACCTGTTTTTTATAATTGTAATGTGTTGTACGCAACACTTAGTTTGCCTTTCCTGATCAAACAAATTGTACAGCTACTTAGTCAGGCTGATTTCGTGAAAGACTTGTTCTTCGTACGTTTGCTTTGTCCTTGGTGTACCTTGGCCTAACAAGTCCGTAGTACGAACAAACTCAACATGCACCTTCAGCAAGAAAGTGACACATCCCATGATCCTAAGCTTAATTTCAACGTAACAAACAAACAAAGAGAAAGTCGTGCAGCTTGCCTTCTTTGGAAGGAAGTGCACACTGCACCATCTCTTCATTCTCTTGCACTACAATCTTTGGGGAGAATTGCTAGTTAGTTCATTTGTTAGCCAATGTGAAATTGGGAAAATATTAAACCAAATGCAAATTGAAATCACTAAAAAAAACTAGGTGAAAAAATTATAAAATTATTATAGTAGACAAAAATTAAAAATTAAAAATTAAAAATTAAAAAAAAAAAAATAATAATAATAACAATAATAATAATAACAATAATAATAACAATAATAATAACAATAATAATAACAATAATAATAACAATAATAATAATAACAATAACAATAAAAATAATAAAAGTAATAACAATAATAATAATATAATAATAATAGAGAAAAAAATGGACTTGATACATGAAAGACTAGATTAATATGGAAAGTAATAGAAAATAGTTGGTAAACTAGAAGGAAAACCCTATCCTTGATCTTATCTGCATTTTAGTGTGTAAAAACATGGATCCCACTTTTAACCCCTAAAGTCCCAAGTGTCCCATTGGGGGACACTTGGGATTTTGGGCAAGCTTGTGTGATCTCAATTTTTGACATAATTTTTTGAAACTTTTTTTGATGATAGAAAGCCACGTTACCTTTCTGAAAATATGATTTTTGTTTCAATCGGTGCGTGGGGGCAAAATTTATGTCATACTAAGCACAAATTTCAATTTGTCGGGCAGAAAAAAAAATTCAAAAAAATACAGATTTTTTTCATTTTTCATATTTTTTCTCAAAGGTTATATTTTTGTGTACATTTGAAGCTTTGATTCATTCTATTTGGCCTAATAAGGAGAAAGTTATGGACAATCTTGTTTTTTGGACAATATAAGCATCTTTTTGAAAAAATAACCTATAGAGCTCATTTTTGAATGCAATTTTCACAATTAAAAAAAAAAATACTTGATAGGGTCAAGTATTTTTGCGAAAGAAATCTCACCATTGGGATTATGGTGTTTCAATCTTACCATAGAGTTATTAACAATTTAGTGTTTCATTCAATTGTGGACCTACTTCTACTTAACAAGTTTTTAATGATTGAATATCAAGTGTGTTTTTCTTGAATTTTTTTCCTTTGATTTTCAACTTGAATATTCAACATAAAAAATTTCATTTCAAGCTCAATAGAGCAAAAAAATTTGATTAGGAAACTTCAAAGCCAAAAAATCTACTCATAGAATGTATAAAAAAAGCTTGATTTCTTCACTTTAAACGCAGATATCTTAGGCCCGGTTTACAATTGGGGATGGATTGAAGGCCGGCCGGAACTCTCCAAGTTTGAACCAATAGGATCACTCGATTTCTCCAAATCCGGCCCAAGGGCTTTATACTTCGGGCCGGCCGGAATTGCAACTCATCCTACTTGTCACATTAGGTGGCATGGTTTTGGCGCCAAACCATCCGGCCCCAAGGGGGTAATCGGGCTGAGGTTTTTGGTGTTCGGAACTCCCATGTGGGGCCAGATTGGGCTCCTTTGTTGGATTGAAGAACTCTCCACCTACCAATGCAAAGACTTTTTTTATTTTATTTTTTACATGCTTATATTCATTATATGCGAGCTCAAGAACTTCCTTCCATTTGGATTGCTAAATTTTTGGGAGCACAGAGGATGAGTCAAAGAACAGAAATCTATGGACTAGCCATTAGTCGACGATGGGAACAAAAAGTGTTTATTTTTGCTACAGCAATGCACACAATGCTCCGTACAATTGGTCTTAACATGAGATGTTAACTTGGTCTCAGCATGAGATGTTTTCATTTAAATCTTTTTAGTTCTATAAAGTAAACTGAAAATTAAATTAATTATCATAATTGAAAAATACTTTTAGTAGAAATTAATATTATTAGTATAACCTCATACAAAAACCTTATAGTTCTACCATATATATTTTTATTGGTATAGAATTAAAGACCTTTTAATCACCAAAGCATATTTTAGCTTCTCAATTGATATAATTAGCTCTTCAATTATTTTTTTAGTTAATCAGCTTTTCACTTAATTTTTTCAATTAATTTAGCACATCAACCAAACTTGTTCCAACAATAGGTTGAATTGCTTTATTGAATTGAGGACACAACTAACATGCAAAGTACATAATGTTTATTTCTACTCTATTGCACACAATTTTATATACAATTGTTCTCAACATGAGATGTTCATTTGGTACATGCATATGAATTAATTTTTGGTACATTTCTTATTCGGCTACATTTTACAAACACAAATCTCTAAATTAATGTCATTGTTGAAGTTGTGCCATACTCTGACATTTGTGAGATGATGTGTGCTTTTACCAATTCCATTTTTGAAATAGAAAAAATAAAAACAGAAAGGAAAAGTTAAAGAAAATGATCAATTTTTTTTCTTAAATAATAAAACTTGGAAAAAAGAAAAAAAGTTAAATAAATAAAATCTTTTTTTTAAATAGAAAAGGAAGGAAGAGAAAGTTAAACATGCATGTTTTTATATTTTTTTAATTGGGCATTGAAAAAATCCAAGAGCACATGAATTGGAAATGAGGCCTTAGAATCCGGCCCAAGGGCTTTGCATTAACTGGGACCGGATGGAAAAACTAGGGCCAAATTGAGGGCCGGATTGAAGGCAAATCCGGCCTCACAATCTATGTAAAGTCGGCCTTACAATCTATGCGGTCAAAGTTTGTGAAAATTTTCACGCACATTCATATACTAGTCTAGTGCAAGATCCTATGGTAAGATATGCAAAAAAATTGAAAATTTTGAAAGCTTTGCACCTTGCAATAGAAATGGCAGTTTTGAATGGTTTTTTAGAGAAAAAAGGCCTTGGGACTTCAGGGGTTATTCCAACACCACATGGTGTGGATGGATGGCTCGAAGGAGGTCCAAGGTGGAGCGTCTCAAAAAGTGTCTCATCTTAGCAATGATCTAGATTTTTAGAGGAGGGGGGGGGACATTTCAAATTGTTTTTCAATAATTTTTTGTTAAAAGATGAAAAGAAGTTACACTAAATTCAATTTAATTTGATATTTGGGGACTCTTAGTACGTAACTTATGAATTTTTAAGTTGGAATTTGTGGGGTGCTCTACAATTGTTCCCATTTTGAAATGTGCATTGTAGGTATATTGAGACTTCCAATATGTATCCCAATATTAGAAGATGCTTATAGAGTACGGATAGTTAGTTTAGCACACTCTTTTTTTTTTTTTGAAACTCGGGGTTTATTCCAAGAGAGACCAAGAAACAGTTTAGCACACTCTAACTTACATGACAAAAGAATTTAAATTTTCATCCAATTTCTAYTGGTRTATCTACATTTTTGAATTTAGTTCAAGTCATATTAAATTATTCTTTGATTTTAAACAAGATATCTAAAAAAAATTTGACATAGTATTAGTGTAATTCATTGCTTTTKAATTTTTGTTCTTAAAACTAGATTGATATTCACTCACGACATTCAAAACAATTATTTTTGCTTTTAATCAGAACTAACAAAATTAAGCTTCTTAAATCTAGTTTTTATTTATTCATCTTCAAAATAAATGCTTTATTGTTGTCACTATATTTCTAAATATAAAAGAACTTAGAGGATTGGTATAGCAATGAGGTTTTACAAAATAATATAAGGTAATTCAACTTGATTTTTTGTCTACCCCGTTTGTGTCAAGTAGGATTATGATGAAATGTAATCAATATGACCTTAAACCGTGCGTGTAAAATGTTTACAACTTTTAATCCTTAAAGGACATTTTCATTCCTTGCAAAGGGGCAACCCAAGAAATATGTCATACTGCTTTTACAGGCCAGGGGTGAGCAAAAGAATAGCTTGCAGAAAATTGCTCTGTGCACAATGCCAATCTAAACTCAATCTCTCTCTCTTAGACAAATCAACAAAGAAGCATTCCCCACTTGATTGAGCACCTAACAATCTAGAGCAATTTCCCACATGTATTGAAAATATCAAAGCATTTCAACCACATTTAATGTCTATAGGGAGGTAAAAAAAAAAACCATTTAAAAAAAAGTTATTGATGGAAATTCCTACAGTTCTTTTTGTTTTCTCAATATAAGGTCGAGGGGCATGAATATCCTCTAAGGATTAACCCCTAAAAGACCATTTGTCCCTTCAGGGGACAAGGTAGATTTTGGGCATGTACCTACGGTCTCAATTTTTGTCATGATTTTTTGAAATTTTTTTCGTCGATAGAAAAACTAATTAGCTTCATGGTAATATAATTTTTTTTTCAATCAGTGCATGCGAATAAAAGTTATTCCCAAAACAAGTCAACACAGGGGAGAAGGGGTGAGAGGGGGCAGCAAAAAAAAGTTTCAAAAACTTTAATTTTTTTTTTGAATTTTTTTTCTCATAGTTTTTATTTTTGTCTACATGGAAAGAATTTATTCATTCCATTTGGATTTGTTATGAGAAAGTTATGGACAACCTTGTTTTTCGGGCAATTGGAGCATCTTCTTGAAAAAATACTAGTGGGATTCATTTCTGAATGCAATTTTTACAATTTCAAGAAAAAAAAATTCCACATGGTTTAGTTTCAATGCTAGAACAATCTCACCATTGGAATTATTTCATTTTAATTCTACCTTAGAGATATTATTAATTTAGACACTTTTAGAAAATCTGCGTCCAAATCAACAAATTTTCAACAATAAAAGTGTTGATTTGGATGTCCATACTGAGACTTTTGTGTTATTCGTCAACAAAAAAATGTTCATATTGTTGTTAATTTAAACACAAATGTGTTGATTTTCAACAAAATGATGTTGAATTTTTTGTTGATTTGGTAAAAATAAAATTAAAAATTAAAAAAAATTGGTTGCTTAGAATTTTCAAGCAACATAAAAAACTCAGCTCCTCCGCTTKCTCGCTACCCCCACTTTCAAAAATTCCATACTACAACTACTATGGCACTTGCCTCCATTGAGGTTTGATCACAAGACCTTTCATGTAAGAACCTATGACATTTACCACTACACCACTAATACAATATGATGTCTACAATGGAAATTTTGTTTGTACTTATATGTTTTCAATTTCGTTAATGTTGAACTTAGCAGACTTTGACGGTCAATTGGGCATAGTAAACTAACTATTTTTAGAAAACTTCAAACTAAGAAAAGTTGGAAAATCAAGTTAACTTTCTTCTCCAACAATCCGTTTGCCATTTGAAGACTTCTGTCAATAAAATGTTATGGGCAAAAATCAGATTACATGTCTAAAAATGTTAGAAAAATGTCCCTTCTAACCCCTTTCTTTTCATTTGTCCATAACTTTTGATTTAAGACTTAAAAGCACAAGAGATGTTTTGGATATGAATCTTAAATTCATTTTTCAACTTTTATTGCTTCAAAGTATTTTTTTAAAAATCTATTTTTGTATGCTCAAATGGCCGCTAAAGTCTAATGAGTTTGAAAAACACCAAATTGTGAATGATTAATCCCGAAATTCCCAAAGCTTGAGCTTGTAAGAATTTACTCTAATTCAAACAAATAGACAAAGTTTTATAGGTTATTAAGTTGTATCAAATTTTTTTTTAATTTGTGACTTTGCAAACTTAAACTAGACATTTTAGAAATCACATAGGAATAAAAACACAACAATACACTTGTAGAGTGACAGATCTATTGATACTATTTGATCACGAGGGTGTTAAAATTGCTTATATAATGTAAATCCTTTTGATCTTTATTTTAATTTTTTATCTATAAATGTGGCTAGTAGTATGTTAATATGTTATTAAGTTAGCCCATCAAATTCCGTGACTATGCTTTCTCTAACAATGCTCTAAAATTGTCATTTATAAAACAAATAAATTTCTAGACCAAAAATATACTTAGATACATCTAATTGAAGCACCTTACAATATTTGAATTGAGAGGATGTGAAAAAAATCTCAAAATTTTCCATTGTGTAGATTACAAGAAATTACAAGCTTTTGAAGTGAGAAAATTCACTTTTTGGACCCTAAAAAAATCAAGGAGGTTGCGTTCAAGGTCACATTTGCATGAAAAAATGTCCAAAATGGTGGTGCTTCTTTGTATTCATTCTTCAAGTCAAGTTCGTTACATGCTTGAAAACTTTTAAATCGTTTAAAATTGTACAACATGTAGGATAAAGATAATAAATAGAAAGAAGTAGAGAATGATTCAATATACTAAGTTGTTAAGAATTATTTAAGGAATTCTAAAATGTCAATCTTGATGGTTGGAATGTTTTAATAAACAATCTACATGCTATGGATTCTTTTTTTTTTAATATTGAGTAAAACATGAGACTTAAAAGTTTTATTTTAGAATAGAATATCTTTAAAAGCCTACAAACAATATACCTTCATAAATTTTTGGACTCATTGATTATAATGGAATGATTCACAGCTTTGCACATGTATATAAATCTAAATAACCAGTTTTAAAGTGTTTTTTTTTTTGAAAATACTAATATTTTTAGTTGCCTAAGTTGGTGAAGTTGAGAAACAAATTACATATCATTCAATAATTTTTCCACCATGTAGTCAAAAGTTATGAAAATTGTTTCATTTTTAAGATATTTCTCATCTTCTAATTGTGTGATAAATTCAAGGATAAAAAATATAAATTTCATTCATATGTACTTTCCTAAAAAATTTATGTTACCCAAAGTTCCAAACCACTAGCTAGGTTGATTTTGGAGAATTAAAGGGCACAATTTGCTTAACTCCACAGATTTTATGGCTTTTTTATTTTTGTGTGAAATTCTACTCTTCTCATCTTTTCTAAGGTTTAGTGTATTTGAGGCTCATTTCCAAAAGCCCTCAACACATAGGATTTGCATGGGGGGCCAGGGATTAGTTTTAACATGTTAAGTAGGACGTGATGGGTATTGCATGGGGGGATCCAGGGATTAGTTTTAACATGCTAAGTGGGGCGTGATGGGTATTGCATGGGGGGGGGGGCAGGGATTAGTTTTAACATGCTAAGTTTACACTTTGAGGACATGTGAAAGGTAGATTGTATATTATTTCAGAAAATATCTATGTAAGATTTTTCCACTTCAAAAGAAATCCATGCATTTCAATCTACAACTTCAAATTTGCATTTTTGGGTCCAAAATAGGACCAATATCTCTAAATGACCAAAGTACACATCCAATTGGAGGATGATTTAAAATTGGAGAATGATTTTTTCATGTACTTTTATTTTGAATTTCATAGAATTTGGACAAATGGTGCAAAAGTTACATGCACAAAAATACTTATTAGTTGTCAAAAGGACCAAATATAGGACAAGTATATCTAGCTATCATGTTTGATAAGTCATCAACCATTCCGTGTAAAAGAAGTCAGCTTCCTTTGGCAAAAAATATATATTGTCCAAATCAACATAAAAGAAGTACGCAAATCAACACATTTATGATTTATGTTGTGTTTTTGTTGAACACTTTCATAAGTTAACACCTACATGTTAATGTGGTCAATCTAGTACAAATAAGTATTGGTCTTTTGTTGATTTAGATGTTGTTTTCTAGTAGTGAGATTTTCCTTCTATCTTGTACCTACTCCTATTTAACAATTATTCAAAGAATAAAAATTAATTTTTTATTGAAATGTTTTCCCCCCAAGATTCTCAATTCAATTCTCCACAAGAAAGATTTAAAGCTCAATACTCTATAGTGCAAAAAATTAAAGTTAATAAGGTTCCATGTCAAATAATCTAGTCCCACAATGTGATGCAATACCTGTTTTCTTTCACTTTAAATGTAGATATCTTGCAATGTGTGCGATAAAAAAATTTGAAATTTTTTCCACACATCCTCATACTAGTTAGGTGTAAGATCCTATGGTTAGATTTGCAAAAAAAACAAGTTTGGATTTTTCTAATTCTTTGCTATAGAAATGGCAGTTTTGAGTGTTTTTACACAGACAAAAGGCCTTGGTCCTTTAGGGGGTTAAACATGGTACTACATTGTTGTAAAGGAATAGACTCTTTAGAGAATAATTTTGAGCCTCTTCAAACATGCACCAATAAGACACTATGGGACACCATGCTTAAATAGAAATAAGATTTTGGACTTAGATAGAAATTTGAAGAGATTGATTTAAAAGAAAAAAGAAATCATATGGAATATCAAATTCAAGTTTTAATCCTAGAACCTGGATAGACTAGCTAGTCACCATGGAAATCAACCTTTCAGGTAACAAAGTGTGAATTATTCGTTTTAAAAATCCAAAGAATACTCATTGAAGGTCAAACGACTATGCAAGACCTTTCGTTTTTATACAAAATTCCAAAGACGAACATCCCTACTTCAAGACTTCAAAGAAACTAGTGTGCTCTGTGTTATTGCCACAATCAAAATCATAATCAAAATAATTTTTGAATTTTTGAAAACCAAAAATAACTCAAAAATCCATAACTTTCACCATGTAGGTGGGAACACCACAAAAACAAGCCCGTCCACCCCTCCTCGCCAAGAGCTTTCCAACTATACCAAGCACACCACCCAGGGACACATGGTCTAGGAGATCTCAACGTAACAAACAAACAAAGCAAAACAAACAAATATTCTAATTTAAAGGATGGATATTATTTGTCATTTATCGGACACTTAGTGTTTGTGGTGTCCTTCTAGGGTTAAGTAATGTGGATTGCAACATATCTGGGTGATTGCAAGAAACACTTGTCCTATTTTTTGTCCCCTTGACCTTTAGGAGGTAGTTTTTTGCTCATAACTTTTGCATCGTTTGTTTATTTGACTTGATACTTAAAATGAAGGTGCCTACAAAAGTTTTACATTTTGTGTAATTTTTTCGATTTTTTAAAAATTAGTTTACTATTTTTAAACTGCCCCTGATTGGGTGTCTACTTTGGCCATTTTGGAGGGGTTTAGTCCTAATTTTGACCTAAAAATGCAAATTTTGAGCTGAAAATTGGCATGCCAGGACCTCACCTAAAGTTACACAAGACCACGAGAGATTATTTGAAAATACTATACTATTCAACCTCCACATGTCGTCAAAGTGGCTGACTCTGCGCAAGTGTAGAGAATAGAATTTATTTTTTTCAAAGATGAAATTTGTTGGAGAAGAAAGAACTTTACTTGGAGAAAAATGGATTTTTTTATTTTCATTTTTTGAATTTTTTTACTATTTTTACCAAATTAGTGAAAAAAGAGCTATTTTCCTTGTATTTTCCATTGCCTAGAATATTTAGAGAAATTTTTTCTTAGGTCTGAATTTCAAGAGACATAATACTCTCATTGCTCTTCAAATTATCCATATTTTTTTCAATTTAAAAAAGAATTATTTCAAAGGGTCACAGGACTCACATGACTCATTGATTTTGAGCCATTTTGAGACAAAACTGGTAAGTGTTTCTTGCAACGACCCATCTGTGTTTAAAGTGACAAAAATCCATTTTTGAGCCTTGCAAAAATCCGGGCAGCTGCACTTCAAAAGGCCACATTTGTATGAAAAAATGTCCAAAATGGTTGTTACTCTTTGGATTCATTCTTTAGGTCAAGTTGTCAACACTCTTGAAAGTTTTCAATTTATTTGGAATTGTACAACATGTAGGAAAAAAACAGTAAGTAGAAAGAAGTAGAGAATGATTCAAAATACTAAATTGTTAACAATTTATTTATGAAATTGAAAATTGCCAATCCCAATGGTTGAAATGTTGTAATAAACAATCCACACCCAATATTTTGATTTCTTTTCAAAATTATTGAAAAATGAGTTAAATAAAGGACTTCAAAGTTTATTTTAGTGTAGAGATTCCATGATTGCCCGCAAACAAAAACTCTTTATAACTTTTGACTCGTTGATCAAAATGGAATAATTCAAAGCTTCTCATGTACATATAGTTGTAGATAATCATTTTCAAATTTTTAATTCTGAAAAAAATTCATTTTTTCAAACCTGCGTGGACTGCCCGGAGATCAAAGAAAAGTACATATATTGCAATAACTTTTTAACTATGTAGTCAAAAGTCATGAAAATTGTTGGGCCTTAACCCCTAAAGGACCATTGTCCCATCGGGGGACAAATGAGATTTCGGGCAGGTACCTACGGGCTGAATTTTTTATGTGATTTTTTGAAACTTTTTTTGGAGATTGAAAAACTAATGAGCTTCGTGGGAATATAATTTTTTTTTCAATCGGTGCCCGGGAACAAAAGTTATGCCCAAATAAGCTCAAAGCTAGGGAGACCGGGCAGCAAAAAAAAATTTGCAAAAATTTTAATTTTTTTTTTTAATTTTTTTTTCCTCGTAGATTATACTTTTGTATATCTGGAATGCTTTGATTCATCTCATTTGGATTTGTTATGAGAAAGTTATGGACAATCTTGAGTTTCGGGCAATGACAATATCTTCTTGAAAAAATAACTTGTAGGACCCAAGATTGTCCATAACTTTCTCATAACAAATCCAAATGAGACGAATCAAAGCATTCCAGATATACAAAAGTATAATCTACGAGGAAAAAAAAAAAATTTAATTCACATTTTTGCAAAAATTTTTTTGCTGCCCGGTCTCCCTAGCTTTGAGCTTATTTGGGCATAACTTTTATTCCCGGGCACCAATTGAAAAAAAAAATTACATTCCCACGAAGCTCATCAGTTTTTCTATCTCCAAAAAAAGTTTCAAAACATCACATAAAAAATTCAGCCCGTAGGTACCTGCCCGAAATCTCATTTGTCCCCCGAGGGAACAACGGTCCTTTAGGGGTTAAAGCTACTCCTCGGACACATGTTGTATGAAAATTTCAAAGAAAAAAACTATAAACTCCATTTGTAGTGAGTTGCCCAAAATCGCTATGTTGCCAAAAAATGCAGTTTGGTCCTTTAGGGGTTAACCCAAGAAGGATGCCAGAAACGTTTAGTGTCCGATGGATGACAGAGTATATTTCCATGTGGGACAGAAGTGCAACTATTCATCCTCAAAATTTTGTGTGGAAAGGGGAGATCTTGTACAATACTTTGACTCCAAATAAGTTCTTTTGAATTTTAAATACCAATTGTTCCCATGGTTGCAGAACTGATGATTTACAAAGGCCCCCCCAAGTCCTGCTAGGGTTAATTTACCTTGTACACCCCTCCAAGCCAATTTGGGGACTTCATTGCAAGTATGAATTCAAAATTTGCAAATTTTTTTTTTTTTTTTTTTGATAACAAATGGAAAACCATCGTATGAAATTTTTTCATGCGTGGAAAATAAATAAAAATTGAACATTTTAGGAGGCCGAGTGCTCTAGGATTTTTTTTTTTTTTTTTTTGATAACAAATGGAAAACCATCGTATGAAATTTTTTCATGCGTGGAAAATAAATAAAAATTGAACATTTTAGGAGGCCGAGTGCTCTAGGATTGTGTTCCAGAAAGTTGCTCGTCTCATACTCCGTAAGAGCTGGTGGGGACAACTTCGGCTGCAAGACACTCGGTACAATTCTCTTTTCTTTTCTTAGCCATTGAAGGATTCAGACATTGGATGAGAGATAGCATTACTTGTGCTCTCCAGGCTCCTAATTTGCCACTTAATCTGAAAGAAATTCAAGGCTTAAAACAATGCCATGGGCAGAGAGTAAACCACCATTGCACGACAATAGAGAGTCCCACCTCATTTTAATGCTTAACTTAACACAGTGGTCAGAGAGACCTCGCCAACTTCTGCTTCCACAATCCTACTCCGAAGTTGCTCATGGTTAAACAGGGTCTGCTGGAAGATCAAATCCCCCACCAAATTCGTATTCTCGACCTTACAAAGTAGAACGGATCAGTACAGTACAGAATGGAAACATTTTGCGCCAGACTGACTTGATGGAAATATTTTTCCAGTAACAGTGATAATTCATTGGAGGAGAAAGAGGAGACACGAGTGTTTCCACTCAAAACTCACATCGCATGCTCCTTCGTAGTAGCAAAACCCTACAAAAAAATACTACAGTTTCCCCCCCCCCTACAGTTCCTCGACTCTGCCTGCCCATTCTATAACAGGATCATCTCAAAAGTTTCGTCTTTACCTTGCACACATCTCCAAAGGACCACTGGTTTTTCTTCGTTTACATTTATTTCAAAACCACCTCATCAGTGTCCACACTCTACAAAGGGCTCCTCAAGTCCTGATGGGATGTGYGTCATTTAGTGTTCTTTGGGGAGATCGGTTGTGGTGTTTTAGTTCTCTCTTCCCATCATCTATTTGAAGAAGATTAGGCTGCATCTCTATTCTACAAGCCACGGCAAATAATGCCATCTCTGTCAACACGAGTTCCAGTGAGCTTCTTTATGTGATGGTGGAACTATAAAAAGGGAAATTATAGAAGGGGAAAAAGATTGGTTCTATGCTATGATGCTAAGAGGGAAAAAAAAAGGAGGAGGAATAAGACGTCTAAAACTTCTCCTTTTTTCTATACCGTATACGACTGCTGAATCATGTTGATGTCCAGATTCTTCAGACGCACCACACTCTCGACGTGGCCCTTGAGAGTGTTGAGCTCTCGTAGCCTGGCAATCTCCGCCCTCCGCTTGGCCTGGTCCGCCATGTCGCCCAACTCCCGGTTGGCGTTGCCGCTGGACATGCCCGGGTCGTCCTTGGACTCTGGAGGGTGCAGTCCGTGTAAGGTCCTCTGGGCATGAGCCCACTGCGCCTCTCGGGCTTCCTTTCCGAAGTCCTTCTGCCTYGTGAACGCCGTCTGTGGCACACAAAACAGGAGTGTTTAATATACAAACACAAGCAGCGCCTATGCCAGACACCAGGCAGAAAGCAGTTGGAAGTGCTACCACGCACAATATTTAAATTGAAAGTGTCGATCCAAGGGAGTAATCATCAAGGGACCCAACTCTGGCACTCATGGAGTTCAAATCCAGTTGAAACTAGGTCCAACTTCAATTGAACAGTTCCCGGGTAATTCTATACAGAAATGCCCTCACGATCACAAGCAAACAAGCAAAAACAGGCAAACACTCGAGGAGAGGCTCTTGTAGCAACACCGGCTTGCCAATTGAGGAACAACCTACTCTCCATTCACTGCAGACGTAGCTTTTGCCTATGCAAGGGCTCTTCCCCTTTCCATTCAGAGCCAATAAACAAGATGAATGGACGAAAAGACCCAGTCCTGGTGTACAATGGATCTTCAAAATCATAAGGACAAGCGTGGCATACGCATGAGAGATGCGGAGAGCACAAGCAATGTTCACCCAGAGKTAGTTCATACCTTGCGCTCAATGAGGTTATCCCAGGCCTTTCCACTYTGGATATATCGGACGAAGAACTTGATAATATCCAAAGGGACGTATGTGACAATGGAGTAAAGCCAGATTACTCCAGCCCAACCCCAGCCAATGCCTCGGATGTTGGCGAAGCCCCAGTTGGCATACACTGCAATGAACGTGGCAACCTGTGCAACAAAAATAACGACKATTTGTAAATTATTTCTTCAKATTGGTATTGAGCCAAATGTCACGCTACTACTCTCTGTTACGTAAGTTATCTAGATTTCACAATGCATTTGAATTTCTTCAGATTGGTACTGGGCCTGGGCAGGAAAATCAGGGCTTTCTCTCACCAGCTGAGCAACCGCAAAGGCAATCATAAGCAGAGCGCCGGGTCTCTCCATGAAGGACCAGCTTCGTGAACGTGTGACGAARATGAGAGCCTGACTGATGATACTGACTTGCAGATACACAGCGGCTGTCATGCGGCTCTGGCTCCAGCCGATCTCTTTCACCCCAAATCGGTCCTGCATTCATCCAGTGACCCCCATTGGTGAGAAAGTGGGAAAGGAAAGAGAAAAGTGAACGGTGCTCAATTCTTGAATTCAACAATTTCAAATTCGAGATTGAGCCACAGAAAACCAGGCCRACACYTGTTTTTATTCAATTCACTCTTATTTTATGTGAAACAAGGTCAGCTCCCCAATTTTGAAAGAGCTGAACTGTGACGAGGACATGTAGGAAGTCACTTACAGAGAAAAAGTGAGTCTCATGCATGAGCCAGAAGAACAGAACTGTCATCAACGCCAAGTACGTCCCGAGCACCACACCGATGGAGAAGATTTCCCTCAACTTCCAGCTGTCTGGTAGAGGCGACGGCTTGACACGATCCTTKGAGATGGTCATAATAGTACCTGAACATAATTGAACAGTGAGAAGACTGGGCGAAGAAACATCTGGAATAAAAAAAACAATTTAATTCCAAAGGTTGCCAGAACCATGAAACAGACTGGAGTATGAAACACGTACCATCATTGAGGATGGCAATAACAAGAACCATGAAAGGGGAGAAGTCAAACTTCCAGATGAGCGCCAAGAGCATAAATCCAAGCTGTAGTACAATTCCAACCAAATGAATACTTCGAATTGCAAACAATCACAGAAGGTGCCCAATCTTCCTAGCAATATATTGCAATACATAGTCACCAGGATTTCAAAGCATGAAGGAGMAGTGTTGATCTTAAGAAAAAAAGTACAAAACGACAGACTGGGGTTTGAAGCGATCACTTACAACTATACGAATGGTGATGGAAACAGCGTAGATCTGCACATGCACCAGAATTTCAACCAAAAAATTGTCATGCCATTTGGAAGATAGAAGACACCCGAGAATCTCACCTAGTTCACTTAGAGCTCAATAAAAAAATAAAARCTGTGACGGACGCAGTAGTGTTACTGTAGAGGTGTGGAACTCACGGTGTAGTTCTTCATTCGCTGGAAAATAGCACGACTGGTCAACACAGCACTGATAATCACACTAAGCCCAGGCTCGGTCAGCACAATGTCAGARGCACTACGAGCAGCGTCCGTGGCATCAGCTACAGCAATACCAATGTCTGCTTTCTTCAAGGCGGGAGCATCATTCACACCATCTCCAGTCATACCAACRATGTGCTTCTTCTCCTTCAACCTCCTGACAATCTCGTATTTGTGCTCTGCACAAGATACCAGAGACAGTCAGCAATCATACACCTTAAAATTAAAGAGCACAACAAAAAGTAAAAATCCGCTTTACACTCCACGTAGCGGACAGATCCACTAATAATTAATTGCACAATTTAGTAATCCTTGCCTGGGAAGACGCCTGCAAAGCCATCAGCCTTCTCAATCAGCTCGTCCACAGGCAGAGCTGCAATGCTTTCATCCTTGTGAGCCCCAAGTAGTGAAGATGAAGGGTACATGTTGGTTCCCATGCCCAGGCGGCGACCTGTTTCCTTTCCGATGGCTAGCTGATCACCTGAGAACATGTCATCATGTGTTGGATCAGATAACTGAAGACAAGTTCCATTAGAAACGCAATTATCCATCAAAATAACTAAAGATTTCTGAATCTATCCTAGTTAGATTATAAAGGTAAAAACACCTGTACATCACGTTTATAGCCATCAGAAATTGCCAATTCCTACAAAACCCATGAGGACTAGAGACAAGTCAGGGAAAATTCAAACTAGATCCCGAAGAAGATCAATTCTGACATACCGGTAATCATTTTCACACTAACACCCAAGTTCAAAGCCCTGCGAATAGTCTCAGCACTGTCATGTCGGGGAGGGTCAAAAAGGGGCATCAACCCCAGGAATTGCCAATGGGTACCAGAGCTCTCTTTGTCCTTCTCAGGAACTTCCTGTAAAGGAGAAAAARATCATAATTAGTTTCCACAAGATGATTCAGAATTCCACGGCAAAATACACTTCTAACCAGGGACCACCAGCCCACCCAGTGCGTCTCAGACTACCCTTTGTAACTGAAATCGATTAAAAAAATTGCATAAAACATTGTATTGATATGCAAAASGGTAGACAAAAAGTATAGAAACACTTGCCTGCCTGGCCACAGCCAAAGATCGAAGACCACGCTCCGCAAACTTGTCAATAATGGAGTGCACTCGGGCAGCAATCTCGGATTTGTTGTGTGCTAGGTCCAGAATCTGCTCTGGAGCTCCCTTGCTGGATCGGTACCAATTGCCATCATTGTTGTCAATGTAAGTGATGGCCGTTCGCTTGTCGACAGGGTTGAAGGGAAGAAAGTGCAACTCTTGAATACCTGCACGTGCCTGCCATAAAGCACAAAAAAAGGGAACTCAGACAGAAGAGTCTATATAAAGCACAACAAATTAACCCTATAATACCAAGAGTTCATAGCAATAAAATGACCCATTCTAACGACCATAAGAAAGTTCCCATGTAAGTCCAATAACCAGCCAAGATCTTTAGGATTTCTTAGTAGTTTAGGGGGTAAGATCCAGACCTCTTTGGGATCAGCTAAGCATCCAACAATAGCTGCATCAATAGCATCTTGATTCTCCATTCTCGATGCCCGAGCGGCCATCAAGCAGACCATTTCCTTGTCAACACCTTTTGTGAAGGCCTGGAGTACATTACACCAGAATTAATTAAGCSATTGTCAAGATGTGCAATGTCGAAAGCAAAGTTGAAAGAGAGGGAAAGTGCCATGTACCTCCACCAAGTTCTTGTCAATAGTCAACTTGTTGAGAGTGAGTGTTCCAGTCTTGTCACTGCAGAGCACGTCCATGCCTGCCATCTCCTCAATAGCCGTCATACGTTTGGTGATAGCTCCCTGAAAACACAATGATCCGCACAGTTAGAACGGGCACAAAAACTACAACAGAGATTATCAGCCTGAACACTAAAAGAACAGGAATCCATCGAAAATTACCACAATTAGGTACCTGTTGTGAAAGCCTGTGGGAGCCAATGGCCATCGTCACCGAGAGCACAGTGGGCATAGCGATGGGAATGCCTCCAATGAGCAAGACCAACAGGTTGTTGATTCCATCTCTGTACTTGCGGTGCTGGATGGGGTACATCACAATGATCTCAATGACAATCCCAATCGCAATTGAAACGATACAGAAGTTTCCAATTGCCTTCAAAACCTGAACCAACACCAAATAGAAGTCAGTAACGAAGTGCGAACAGTTGGAGAACAGTTTGAATTTAAACTGCGCTAAATTTCGAAAACAAGGAAATTGCACAGCGACAAAACTGAGACCCACTTGAATTTAACGCAGATGTGAGCAATAAATATGAAAAACTGGCACTGTCGAGCTGATTCCTTTTCAAGCGTTCACCAAGATGAAGACKAGGCAAATTTGCAAATCTAGGCAGCAGTGGAGGCATATGTAGCGACTCAATTATTATAAGAAAGAGACACTTCAAGCCTGGTAATGAATGCCATGGAGTGCAGAGCTAATCCTACCTTCTGGAAATGGCCCACATTGTTTGTGGAGTCCACCAAATGGGCAGCTTTGCCAAAGAAAGTATGAACACCAGTAGCAATAACCACGGCTTCAATCTCTCCCTGCTTGCAAGTGGATCCCGAGTATACTTCGTCCCCAGGTTTCTTGGTGGAGGGCAACGACTCTCCGGTCAGAGCCGACTGCAAACAGTCACCGACAAAGCACAATTGTTACCGAGAGAATCCGCCATGGTCATGGAGCCAGGAATTGAAGCTCAAATTCTGTCAATTAGYCTGAAAATTCTAAATTGATTCCTCACCTGGTCGATCTTTAAGGGATCTCCTTCCAGCAAACGAGCATCGGCAGGAATAATGTCACCGAGCTTGATGCTCACGATGTCTCCAGGCACCAAGATTACGGCGTCACGCTCACCCCACTGGCCGTCTCGCAACACCTTGGTCTTGGGAGCCAGTCGGGCCATGAGAGCGGCAGCTGCGTTTCCAGCATTATTCTCCTCAACGAAACTGATTGTGGAGTTGATGACGAGCAGGCAGATGATGCCGATGAAATCCTGCCAATCGGGAGGCMTCCCCTGCACTCAGAACAACAACTGTAAGAATCGACTTGAACAAACTGGGATGCACACAACAACTGAGTCTGCCTGTCACCASTTTGCTCTCTTCTCCGCAAGCGCAAAGGACGCTACAAAAACGTGAGATAGGAGGTTAAAAGTCAGACTGCCACTTACCCCTCCGTTGGCAAGTGCGATGGCCATGATCGCAGCAGCCTCCATCACCCACGACAAGGGGTTCCACATAAACCCCAAAAACTTGAGAAYCTTACTCTCCTGCAATCACCCTCAATCATAAAACGCCTCAGTACCAATGCATTCAAGCAATTCATAATAAAATTCACTTGCCCTTCCTTCAACTTCTACATGATGCATTCGAAGATTGAAGAGCAGCAAAGATAATTTGACGAGCAGATAGAGAAGGCGATTTTCACTATTAACAAGATTTTGAGTGTGAGCGAGGGTCGTACCGACTTCTCTTCCAGTTTATTGTGGCCGAAGATGGCCAACCGGGCCGTAGCCTCCTCATCTGAGAGACCCTCTTTGTTGCACCGCAACTGCTGGAAAACCTCCTCCACGGGAATGTGCTCCTGTACAGTCAAAACGCCAGACTCAGAACCCAAAGGACCTTACAATGAACGACTAAAGAGTAAAAATCTCGACATGCACAAAGACGCTGGAACCCACAGCCATCAACATCACGGCACCCGAACTTTGGTTACCAAGAGGAGCCCCCCCCCCCCCCGGAATATTCTAGAATATACGAAACATGCGCACCACAAAAAACACTCTTCAACCATGGTAGCGAATTTTCTTTTGCCGGCCTCGTGCAGATGTCACTCGGAAATGATTGCAGCAAACAGAAGAGCTAACCCAAATAGTACCCCAAAACAAGCAACAAAAATTACTGCAGGATCAAATCCATGACTCTCTACAGACTTCAGAAACCACAGAATTGACTGAGATTTAGTCGGAGCGCGACGAATCTAAAGGGAATCTCCGTCCCGTGGTTCAAACAAATTCGCGGACCGAAACAGAGCCTAGCGTCTTCGCACACACAACATGCAGCAAACACAAAAGAAGAATGATAGCTTCTACATTCTAGACGCAACCCCGCTCTTCTATAAAGCCCGCATTCCAACTCTCTGATCCCACACCCCACGGCTGCTATTCTACTCTAGCGTTCTCAAGAACACCCCCTGATTCTAAACAAGAACTTCACCAAGCGTCTACTCCGAAAACCGCGCCCCCCTCCCAAATCCGACAAAACAGAATGTTCCGATCAATGGCCGAATCCTTAACCTGCAGAAACCCAACCCACCACCYCCACGCGAAATTCCACCCACCCACAACCCCAACGCTCGAGATCTCATTCCCCGCATGTCCAATTCCCTGGACGGAACTAAGCTTCTTTCATTCCCCTCCCAATTAATGACGGCTAAATACCACGGCGGCGACCAGTCACGACGACTCACCAAGTCCACCGTTTCKTTGTTGAGCGCCTCCAGGCCTTCCAACTTGGTTCCCATCGCTTCACTCCCCATCTTGTCGTGATTCTGCGCCATCCAACGCGCAGAAGCAAATGTTCACAGACTAGCACCACCCCCCAACGCACCCTCCTCTTCGAATGCTCACAACAGCAGCATCCCGTGGTAGGGGCAGCAGCAGCATATAGCTGGCGGGGGGCTATGGAAGAGAACCGAAGGGAAGGGGAGTCAAGGGACTCCGGATGATGAGCGAGAGAGAAGGCGAGAAGCGCTCGGGCTTTAATACACCAAACACGAGCACAAGCGCAGCAACAGCCCAGGCAGGCCGTGCAGGCGCTTGCTGGGGAGCGGAGGCCCGGCACCTGGGCTGGCGGGCTGGCGGGCGGGCTGGCTTGGGGTCGGTGTGGGGATTGGTGTTCTATGCTAAGTTATGCTTGTCCCTGCCGTTGCCGGCGTTTTGGGTTTCTTATTAGAGCCCACGTTCGGGGTGGCCAAGTCCCTTGCGGCCTTTGCCCATCCCAGGCTTGGCAGCTCCGGGGCCCGGCTCCAGACTGACCCCGCTCTAAGTTACTACCGTCTGTCCTCCTAAGTTACTATTGTAATGTCCTAGTGGCTGGCCCCCCACACGTTCAGGAAAGGACTGCTCGAAGGTCTTCCTCGTCGGCCCCTTTCCGCAYTCTCCGTTCGTTCGCTCTCACTTTGCCCCCAGCCTTATCATCCGAGAAGGGGGACTCTGGATGGTTTCATCCACGACAATTACCAATTACCAATTTTAGTGTACAGTTCTTCGCCGGGGAGAGGCGTGAGGGATGATAGTCTCTTTTGTCTGCATGAATGTCTGGTGAACTTCAGTTGCTTATTTCAGTTCTTCTTCGGGGAGGGGTCCAGTACAGTAGTCTCATTTGTCTGCACGGGGACGGGTAGCTGGGTTTCATCCATGGTGTGCCAGTTCGTGGCGGGSAGAGCCGTGAATGGAATAGTATCGACTGCATGGGGACGAGTGGATGGATTCCATCCCGTGGTTGGGGACGGTCTGTCGGATCATCCCTCATGGAAGACGGGGACGGAACGGACCCCAATAGGCCCAATGGGAATGGGAATGGGCTTCAGTTGGTCCCGTGGAAGCGATTCCAGGGAACAGAAACAAACGGATCGGATCCCAATGGGATTCTTCAGCCGGGGAAGGGCCGTCCCCCCAATGGGAGAGCTCATGATCAGAGCTGGGCTGGGATCGTCCCGATGGGGACGGAAGGGACGGGGAGGGACCCGAGGCGATTGTGCCCATGGAGAGCCGTGATCCACCGGAAGGGCGGGACGGGGACGGATGCTTGGATGAAATTCTWGGCTTTGGCCGGATGGATGAGACTGACTGAGAGGGAGGGGCTGCCTAACCCCATTTCGGCTGTGGCCATTGATTGCCTTGGCCTGTCTGCCAGTCCCCTGCCTTGCTTTGACTTGCCCTCCATCTCATTCCAACACTGTAAGCTCGAAAGCCCATTTCACATGTGGCGTTTCCCCACCGAACTCATCGATAACTTGCACTGTAGGGTACGTTACCAAATGGCCTCCCATGGGGCTGCCTGCCTGCCCTCCCTCGGGCACGCCCCAGTTGCACTGCCCTTTCCTCTCCTTTCCGTTGGCTTGGCTTGTGCTGGGCGCCTTCGGGCTGGACTGCAGACTGCAGGTCCGCCGCGAGTTCAGCGAAGCTCTCGATGCCGCCCTCCCCACCAGCACCGCCGTCTGTTATTAGAAGTATCCTGGGCCCTGCTTTCTCTCGCTCCGCTCGTGCCCGCGGCATCAATTCCAGCGGGGCTCTGTCCGTCACTCCTGGGGCCTCCGCCATTATGTCAGCTTCCTCCTCGCACTTGGAAAGGGGTTCTGTTTTGGCGTTGGGCCATTCGACCCTACTGCGTGACGACAGCCTAGGCTGGCGCTGGCTGGCTTCCCTGGCTAGTTCCATCCTCTTCCCCAGGGCACCCAGGTGGGGGACTGGACTGAACTGCAGTTGCGGAGGCCACCTCCAAGCCGGACCGGTATCCAGGACGGGACTCACTCTTCATCAGAAAATGGGACACTCCGTACACACAACCGAAGGGCTCGCAAGATCCTGGTCAGCACTCTAAGTTCATGCAGTCATCACCTCTATACCGAAAGGGTTCTTTTGATGGAGTGAAGATTTGGGTAGTACCATTTGTTTCAAAAAAAAAAAAAAAAAAAGATTTGGGTAGTCTGAAAATTAGTAGGACCAATCCAACAACGCCACCACTCCACACCATAAATGGTACAATGCCACCATTACAATCGACGTGGAATWGTAGGTGTTTGAGATTAACCSCTAAAYGTCACRGCGGATGTTTTTCAGACGYTGAGGAGTCAACTATTCAGAAATTYAAGGTTCATCAAATGCTATGATCTGCAAATCYCAATGGTGATTTCTTTCAAAACTTGCACAGCAAYRRTGATTGGAYARTTGCCTTCCCAAATMAGCGGTGAAGTCTTCAATGAATGAAGCAACTTCAAATTATTCATGTTTCTCACAAAAGGGTTGTTCAAGTTTCCAATTTYTGCTATTCAGCTTGWGACGTTCARGGGTTWAGTGTTTACATCATGCTAARGGTCGATTTTCACCAACAAGTCGGGTCAGTTTGTTGTGTCAGAGGCCAAAAATACTCACTTGTGATTGGACAAAACGTTGAAATYRGTCCCAATCCTTTWACACCTAYRAGTGGGGCCAATTTAGAGGAATGGATTTTTTATTAAAAAAAAATATGATTTGGCATGGTCCAAGCTCATTGAATTGGATGTTCCAAAAATGAAAGGCCAGTTTTTGACCTAGGGACCTATATCAAATTTCAATTGAAAAAAAAAACTTTTTTTTTATAAAATATTATTTTTTCAACAAATAAAATCCATTGAATTTGTGCAATCRGCATCAAAGGAAAATTGGCTCAACTTCTAGGTATAAAGCATCCGTGAAAATTTCAACCCCTCTCTCTCTTCTCTAGGTTTTGTTGAATCAGTCTAGCTTCTTGGCCTCAAGGTCTTTACATATGGGAAAATTGAAGCCTATTATGATCTTATTCTATTGAGGAGTTGAAGACAACTTTTATTTCAAAACGTGCAAAAATTTGTGCAATAGGCCTAAAAGATAATTGGCCTAGCTTCTAGATGTAAAGCAACCCTAAATAACCATTTTGGTGTAGTAGGAAGACGGTCTCACGATATGAAGTTCTAGTAAGGTAAGAGCATAGCAAGAGTTAGTTAGTAAGATGTCAAGTTGTAAGGTAACTAAATCTAATTGTGAGATGTTTGTGAAATTGTCTTACCTAGATTATTGTCTAGAATGTCTTTGGAGCATTGGCATSTACAATAGATTTTGAGTACACATTTTTTTGGCACTTTGAAAATTTCAATTTATTCATTTGTTGTCCAAAAAATGTTGACAAATAGATTTATAAATCCCTTTTGACTCTTGCCAAAATCCAACTAAATTTAAATAGTTTTATAAAAATAACCTAACTTGGATGTTTATTTGGACATTTATTTGGATGCAATTATCTTACRTGACAAGGGATAGTTCAAAACTTGCAACAATTTCAAGCTAATTGCAAGAAAAAGAATGTACCTTCCCATCTATTACAAAGTCTTGGCTTARATTGTTCCTTTCACTACACAAATCATTTATTAAAGTAGAGATTCATGACTTATCAAGGTTTGAATGGAAAGAAAATTTATCAAGTATCATTTATTGAAAGGTAAATKGAGTTTTATTATAAGGTGRCAAATGAAGGTCKTTGTATAAATAAATGTGATTATTTTTAGATATTAATTTTTACACTGATAATGATTTGTATGTAATAAGAAAGATGGTTTCCAAATACTATAGATAAGGTAGGTACATCCCAAATTGCCCCCATTGCAATTGCTACTTCTAGTTCTTGAACTTTTGCATCCTAATATAGTAAAAACATTATGGCAATTCAATAAATAAATGAGGTTAGAAAGTCAATATTTTACTAATTAAATGGGTACAATCATGCATAACATTCTTGAATGGAAAGGCAAATAGGGCCCTTTGTGTATAGTAAGCTATGCTTTCATTGTATCATATTCAATGATCTTCAATGCATGGGCAAGCTTACATTYGAGATTTTCTATGATGAAAGAAGACTTAATTCGTGGAAAGGAAAGGGTCCCTTGCTTTGAAGCTTTGGAATGTGACGTGCATTTTATTCATTATTTTGCAATCCTACATGATACTTTTGAATTGCCATTGCAAACATGTAGGGAAATAAGAGAGTTAAATTAGGATCCAAATGCGTGAGAATAGACTCCTTCCCTAGGGACACAAATGTATGACATTCAATGATTTTCCTTTGACCACCTATATTGTTGTGTTGTATACTTTAAAAATATGCGTTGGCCAAAAGACTTGTGGAAAATTCTCTAGTTTGTTGTTCTACTCCAAAAAAAATGAATTTGAGTTTTTGCAATGCATGTATGTCATAATGTGGAAGTGTGGAACATATTGTGTATATTGAGTTATTAGGCCACAAYATATTACTAAATATTTTGCAAACTATGGTTRTAATTATTGGCCATTGAGGCAAATTGCAATAAATTATTCAAGCTAAGAAAATTTTCAAAACATCGAAATTGATGWAGAAACTGAARTTTACTTAATTAAATTCATTTGTTGAACTTTATTTATTATTATTTTTGAATCTARTAATAAAATTCAAATGAAAAACAAGAAGCTAGAAATTGACTAAATACCACAAATAAGCAACTTCTTGTATAGAATAGTCATCAATAACTATAAGAGCACCCTAAGTCCAACCTAGGCTAGAAATTGGGCATTGCAATGATATTTGCYGTGCAAATTCACATTTTCTTTTTGTARCTTCAAACCTTCATTTAGACATGTTAGCCTTGGCATGTTTTATTGGAATCCTAAACCACTTGTAAACCCTTGCCAAGTTCCAATTGGAGCTTCCAAGAAGAGCGGGCTCTCCATTTTTTAGTCACCAAAAGATTTATTATAAACATCACTAAATCAACTTGCTCCTTCTCCTCCCTCATTGACTTGGGATGGCATGATTACATTGCCGATGGTTTATTAACTTACTTGGAGGGCTCAATAGAAATAAACAAAATGCCATGTGCCTGAGAGGAAAAAATTGCAGAGGTCTCCAAATTGGCGAGCCTCTTGCAATCCACATTACATCAACATTTTTGCCATTTGTCCGTCCAAGTATAGTTACTAACTATGCATATGTACTATTCTAATAGAGTGACCACTTACCACTTACCATTTGCATTGAGGATGGTTCAAGAGAATTTTTTTTTTTTTGAAACAAGTTGAAGAGAATTTTGGAACACACCACCATATGCAAATGCGTTCAAGTGACTCTACCCCCATAAACTAGAATAAAAAACTGAAATTTCCCATCCTCTAGAGGGATAAAGAAAGTCATCCAAAGGCTACAATTTTCCACTCACTCACGCCAAGTGTGTCAGGGTTAAGTTAATTCAACTTTTGAACACTTAAGTTTAATATTTATCTGCTCAGCACGCCAGCACTAATATCCCATCCATCTCACCCCAACCACCATGTGCAAGTCTTTTTGGGTAGACGTGAGATTTTTCTGCTCAGTCATCTAGTAAATGAAATGGTCTCTCTCATGAGTATCAAAACATTAAAAAATAAATTTAAAAAAATAAACCAATGCGTCAATATGAACCAAGCTTTGATCTCACAATGACGAACAAGCTGATGCTTTCATTTACAAGCAGAAAACCATCATGCTTTGTGGCCCACAGAAGGMCAAACGCAGGTTGGGAGATCCGCAAGCATATTGTCAACATTGATAGACCTACGAAAGAATTCTTCTGTACTTAATTTTAGGTACGTTTCATTAGGGGAGCGTGGAATCATCAATTGTACAATTTAGTGTGTTCAATTGGCTAAACATATGTCAGGCTGATCGAAATACCCCATGGGCTACTCTAAAGGARGGAAGGTCAAAGCAATGCACCTAACTAAGAGCTCCTCGTAATCAACCAAATGAGAATTTGAGTCGTACTATTCATTGTAAAAGCCGGTTGTTGGGTGACTTRGGTCTTGTTGTTTGGAATCTAGATTCTCTTTGGATGCAATTTTTGGCACCTTATGAATAAATTGTGAGTTTTCAAAGTGTTGGAGACATGCAAACCTAAAATTGAGTCTAGGCTAGCTCTCATCGTCCAACGGGCTCTTATGTTAGACAAGAATCGAGGTGGGATGGTTTTGCAGACACTTCACAATTAGGTGGAGTTTTCTTATTCCTTTTTGTTTTGCTTCTCCGTGCTATTTGTAGATTAGCAACTGATTTGATTGTCATTTTGGTGCATGTAATATTGAATTATACAAGTCATGGTGTTTCTTAAGTTAGTCTCTAATGCAATACTGATTTTAATGTATCAATTTTTATAAATATAAAATGCGGAAGTGACAATAATTTTGCAACAAACCCTAATAGGAAAAATCAATTGACCATATTTGAGTATTGAGTTTGACACACATAAAAAAAATTGCCTCGAGAGGTGTTACACAACATCACTTGAGGGAAGGATGGCCTACATCCATCTTGATGGAGGCCATAAGGGAATCATTTAACTTTGTCCGGGAATGTATATGTCTACCTTGAAAAGGTTTTTCATTATTAATGGCAATTAAGATAAACTATTCCATTCTAGTCCAAACTTCCATTCCAAACATGTAAAGAAACCTCCATTGCATTGAAAAACACAATATACAAATGAAGGAATTAATGAAGGAACAGACGAAGGACTTTAGGAAATTGATTGCACAAAATGAGGATAGCTTGTGTCTAAAATGGGCATAATTCATATCCTAACAACGCACTCTTGTCAATTCAATCTAAGTTAGCCTTTAATCAATGTAAATCGATTCATTTTGGCAGCGGTAACTAAGGAGGTCACCACTAACTAAATTGGACAAGGATTAAGTTGTGCATGGGGAGATAGAAGCCCTACAATTATAGCTATTATCTTATGCCCACAAGTGTGTCTAGAGAGTTTTACGGGAAGCCAAGGCAATATGTTTCTATAATTTTTTGAAAAGTCACATAAGATTTAAAAATTTAGTTTTTAGTTTTTAATTGCTTGTCTGCAATTAAGATTCATTCACACATTTTTGTGTATAGCACTATCATATTCCACTAGTCATTCTCTCGAGGGGTGCACTCCCATTTATTTAGTTGGAGACGTGCAACCGAATGAAGGGTGGTTTTAATTAAGGTGGAGGTAAATTTTAGACACGGCTTTGAAAAAAATAGCATCATTATTATGAATAAAAGATCATTATAAATAAGGAAGGGTAGTAGAAAATAATGATTTTTAGATTATTTTTAGATCTACAATAAGGGTCTCAAAAAGAATATTAAAAAATTCAATTTTTCATAACTTTAGTGCCAAGCTCAATACTAATATTTTAGACTGTAATTTAACTATCTTAGAGTATCCAAAGTGGATCCAGAGTCCAGCATTGAAGTACACGTAGTACAATATAGCAATTACTAGCAGTCTGTATATTCATCCTTTAAGTGAGTTATAAAGGCTTTCATTCCGGATGGATGGAAAGCAACTACCTTCCGTCCACCATCTTTGCAGGTCCTCCGCAGAAGCACCCGGCCGTTTGTAGGGGACTACTGGGGTTTTTGATGTTTTCTCAAGGAAGAGGTCCAGTTTTGCTCAAACAAAGTATAGGTTGTCCATTTCTATGTATTGAACCTCTGCAACCTTAGAGTTTATCAAGTTGTAGCCGTCACTTTTGTAAACAATGTGACCGTTTTCTGTTGTGTTTTATAACAAAAAGACTATTTTGTACATATTGCATTTTCACAGAGAATGCAAGTTACAGCTTGACTCTACCAACATTTGTCTTCAACATGTATGTCTATTTGTGAATGTTGTATAAATATCAAGATTGTGTAAACGCCTGCTTGCATGAAACTACTTATAGATTTGTTGCCGGTAGTGGTATGCTTTGCCAATCAGCATGATTTCATGTTGGATGTAGTTGAACTTTCTTTAGTTAGTCCTTGAAACCCTTTTGCTTTGTAATGAATCTATTATTGTGTTTGACTTTGATTTCCAAGTATTCTCAGTTCTTGTACTCAAGAATTTGGTGTCTACATGTGTTGGGTTTGCGTTGCCATCTTCAACCTCTGTTTCACATTGGAAAGGATTTTTTGTTGATTGAAGTAAGTAGTTCGAGAATACTGTGAACTTTACTAAGGAAGAGTTTTTTTGTTCCCATCGAATGCAAATAGTTTTGGTTTTCTTCATGCAATATGCCTCATTTGGAAATACCGTATACCTGAAAGTACTTCGGATGTTGTAGTATTTGAGATTTCAAAGTAGTTAATGGCCTATACCTTTTTAAGAAAAATTTGTATGTATGTGAAGTTGTGAGTATAAGTTTGCATGTAATTTATACAATTCACTTCTTTCACAAATGCTTTTTTATATGTACAGTTCTCAGTAATGGATTTCAATATAGTGCAAATCAAATGCTTCAGAGATTTCTGGGAAAATGTTGTACTTATAATGAATATAGGGTATTATAAAATAGTGACCTCAAAAAATTTAAATGAAATATAGGGTACAATAAACTAGTGGACTTTAGGAATTTAGGTAAATATAGCCCTATAGATATTCAAAAAAAATACCTACATAGCCCCCCTAGAATGGAGGCATGAACGCACGGTACCAACAAACCTCTTATATAATGCACCCCCCGAGGTCATTCTGCCTATGAAGTAGACCAACCCAATTCCCTTCACTACCTAATTTTGTCAACCTTCTTTGGGCACCAATTCCATTGGCATATCAATTCATGTTATAACAAAATCACTACATCAATGCCAACAAGGGATAACATGTCAATCCTTCCAGGTGAGAATACTTAAGTGCCACTAGATACATAAAATGGCAGTTATGGGTTGTCTATGGGATGTTTATGGCTCGACTCTATGGACAAATTTGCAATAATAGTGCAGATCACTTTGAAGATTTACAAAAAAATTACAACTTTAATTTGAAAATTGTAATTCCACTTAGGTTTGATTTGTGAAACAAGTGCACTCTTTTGAAAAATATTGTAATATGCTTGTTTACCATAAATGGTTGGGATAAACTAGCCCCTTCACCTGACCCCTCTCCAAATCATTCTAGGGGTGCAAGTTAAAAATTAAAAAAAACTTGTTTTGTGCTTGATTAATTTACCTTGTACACCCCTCCTTCTTAGACAATTTAAGGCCTCTGATTGCAAATATGAATTCAAAATTTGCAAATTTTATCATGCGTGGAAAGCAAAAAAAATTCAGCATTTTCCCAAGGGGCGGAGCGAGGAGGGCAATTAACCCTAAATCCTTAAATGGGGTCATTTACGGTCCAAAATGATTCTAAACTACCGAGGTGATGGTGTAAGGTACTGAAACTGAATGGAAAGGTTGGCTGTGAAATCCCCGGCTGTGAAATCCCTGTAAGGTAGGAGGTCCATGAATGGCCCATCAAAGGGCTGAAGCTGAATTTTGGGGAGGTGTAACTGCTTGAAATAATTTTCAGTAAATTTTCCTTGAAAGACAAGTGAAATTGGTATCTAACCCAAGTTGCTTTATATTTTTTGGAGCTGTGTGGAATTAGTTATGAATTTTTGAAGTTGCGGAAAAGTGCATTTCGATGGGCTCTAAAACGGACCACCTCCTCGAATGTAGGTTGCTTGTACATTGGGGAATGCAAAATGTACCTCCAGAGCCTAATCCATTTTAGAACCCGCTCCATTTATGGACCTCCTACCTTACACTTGATTGGAAAATTGCCGCAAGTTGCCTTCCAACTTGTGTGTGTAAAAAAAGTAGGGGGTCATTTACCTTACCCCTTCACGGCCAAGGTGAACTGACCCCCTCATTGCCCCTTTTCTTACCCTTGGGAAAAACACTGAAATTCTTTCATCTGCCTCCTATGACAAAATTTGCAAATTCTGAATTCATAATTGCAATCAGAGGCCCCAAATTAGCTAGGGAACGTGAAGAAATACAAAATAAACGCGGCACAAAATAGGGGGCAGTTTTTACATTTACCCTGTCACAGGGGCAATGAGGGGGTCAGTTCACCTTGGCCACCCCTTCACCCCGTGCACTGCAGAAATTGGCCCTACAGTGGTGTACTTAGCAGGAATTTGCAAATTTTGAATTCATCATATTTGCAATGAGAGGCCCCAAATTAGTCAGTAGGGATGTGCTAGGTAAATTAATCACGCCTACAATAGGGGGCATTTTATTTGACTTGCACCCCTAGATTTACTTGGAGTGGGTGAGCGAGGGGACGAGCCCACCGTGGCCCCTTATTGCCCCAGACAGAAGGTAAATGTTAACCCCAAAATGCTGAGGCACCAAAATGTGGTGTCAATAAAATAACTGAATTGACTTTCTATTTTTAGTAGTTTACAATTTTGGTAGATGCCTATTAAGGTCTAGCTTTAGCATCAAAAATCCAATCTAGAAAATAAATAACTATGATTTTTCTACTCAAGATTTTGTGCAAGGGTACCTTGTGTAATCTAGCCTTTTCCTAGTGTTGAGTGTTGAAATGAGCCTCATGTGCACTAGATCTTGGAGACAAAATCGCATAAGAAATTTATTTAAGAAAAATGGAGAGTAGATTTTGAGAAGCTATAAATTGATTGGGGTTGCCCTATAACCTCATATATTTTGATTGACGAGCTTTTTAGATTCACCATGCAAAAAGTGGATTGAAATGCTTTTGTAGATTTGACACCCTCTTGGTTAATATTGTAACCTTTCAACTCATAAGTGATACTATTATGTTTTCTTTTCCAATATAATCTCTAACAAGTCTACTTTAAATTTGTACGGTTACAATTAAAAAAAAATGATACACTTGATCAAAATGTTGTTTTTTGGTTCAACTTGGAGCAAATTTCAAGAAGCTCAAAACAAACCTTGGGCATTTAGGGGTTAAAATTGCCCCCCTATTTTGTGCAGCCTCAATTTCTCCATCTCCAGAAGAGAAATTGGGGCATCTGATTGCAAATATGAATTTGCAAATTTGCAAATTTTTTCATAAGTGTCAGATAAAAGAATTCCATTGTTTTCTTGGGGTGAAAAAAGGAACAATAAGGGGGTCAGTTCGTATTGGCCTATAAAAAGTAGCCTTTGCTTGTGGGTCGGACGGATGACTGGGCTAAGCTTAAATTTGGCTCCCTCCCTGTGTGGGTGCAAATGATGCTTGATAAGGATCTCCAAATTGCAAAGGCTTCCCTTCTTAGACCAAAAAAATCTATAAAGATAAAAATATTACTTTTAAAATAAAATAAAAAATTGGATTTTTTTTGCTGCTACACTGAATAGTGAAAGTAGGTTGTCTTTACAAGTAGGTTGCCTTACTCCAAGAAAGTTACTCTACAAGCCATCAAAGTCTCCAAATATTTCTACAAATATTTCCATTTGTACACATGGAGGTTCATGAGTCCTACCTACACCAATAACTAGCTCAAAAGTAGTGCATTCTTGTACAATAACAATAAATATTTATATAGTGTGGAATGTCGAGAAATTACTGAGGGGCAACCTAATTTCACCATTTAGTGTAGGTTTCTCCGTTTTGAGGTTATTGTAGCATAACTTTTGCTCCTAGGCATTGATTGAAATAAAAATTCTATTTTCAAAAAGCTAATAAGTTTTTCTATAATATGACAAAGTTTCAAAAAGTTTTGCCAAATATTGAGCACATAGCAAAATCCATTTTGTCCCCTGTAGGAACAATGGGACATTTTTAGGGGTTAAATTAGGAGGATTATTTCGTTTTGTTTTCTTGTTGTTTGTTACATTGAGATCTCTTGAATCATGCGTCCTTGGTACCGTTGGAAAGTCCTCTACAAGGAGGGGTGCACGGGCTTTGTTTCACGGTGTTTGGACTTACAGTGCAAAAGTTATTGAAGTTTAAAGTTTTCATGAATCCAAAGATTAGAAAATTACCTTTGCTTTTATTTGGGTTATGGCAACGACATAGGGCACACCAGTATAAGTTAACCCTTGAGTGCTCCAACATCCATTTTCTGGACGATGAACAGATTAAAACTGAAGTTTCATCCTCCTAATTACTTGGACGAAATTTTTTATAATTTGTGGAGATACTATATCAGTTTGTTGTTCTATTTAAGGTTTGGATTTGGTGTTACTAGAGTACACATTTTTCCAAAATTACCAATGTGCAAGTATGTCAAGTGGTTGACCAAGCCAAAATTGCATTGACTTTAGTTCAAAACTAATTTGCCAAAATGAGGTCATAATTACACTTTAAGAACACAAAAATTTCAAAAAATCCAGGAAATATTTTTCTTGTTATTGAATTTTTAAGGGATTTTCAGATTTCTCTTTCAAAATTTATAAACAAAAATTGGTGATACTATTGGTGAATCTAACCGTACGGATGGAATCCAGAACTCTCACTCTACAACTTTTGTTTGTATATAAATTCCAAAGTATGCTTCCATATTGCACTTTATATTGTTTTTTCTCAAATCGTTAATTCGGAAGATGAATTAGGACGTTTAGGGGTTAAGTTGCGATCATTTTGTGTGGGAAGACATCAAGTGATGTAAGGTAGGAGGTCTGTAAAGCGTCCATCTCAGAGTTGGAACTGAATTTTGGGGAGGTAGAATTTTTTGAAATATTTTTCAGTAAATTTTCCTTGAAAGACAAGAGAAATTGGCATCCTACCCAAGTAGTTTCATATTTTTTGAAGCTTTGTGGAATTAGCTATGAATTTTTGAAGTTGCAAAAAAGTGCATTTCGTGGGCTCTAAACCGACCTCCTACCTAAATTTAGATCGCTTGTACATTGAAGGGTGAAAAATGTACATTGAAAGCATGTTCCATTTTAGAGCCTGCTCCATTCCATGACCTCTTACCTTAGAGCCAAAAGAAGTGAACAGAATGAACAAATTGCATTATAAATACAAGACATCAAATCCTCCATTCAAAGTGGACCCAGAAGGATTCACTGGAGGTAAAAGTTAAAAAAAAGGCCCCTATTTTGAGTTGTGTCTCGGGTATGGTTTAGACCTCCCCTTGCTAATTATGGGTCTTTGATAGCAAATATGAATTCAGAATTTGAAAAAATAATAATAATGTGAAAATTAAAAACTCTAGCGTTTTTACCGAGGGTAATTCCAGCCAGCTGGGCCCACTTTGAATGGAGGATTTAACGTCCTGTATTATAAATGAGGAAGGAAAATCAGGAATCCAATAACCACACCCAAAAAACAGATCTGGCAGAGGGACCCACCACCTATGTACTAGGCATGACAACATTCTGAGGACCCAAAATAGGTGTTATTTTTTTCCACTTTTTTCCTAATACTTTTTATGAAACCTTTTTCAGATGCCAACGTGTTTGTAAATGGAATCTCTTGATATTTTCAGTGGTTTGAAAACTGGAATCTCTTGATATTTTCAGTGGTTTGAAAACTGGAATCTCTTGATATTTTCAGTGGTTNGTTTGAAAACTGGAATCTCTTGATATTTTCAGTGTTTGAGAAATGGA
Source organism: Pleurozium schreberi (assembly GCA_006891605.1). Lineage (NCBI taxonomy): Eukaryota > Viridiplantae > Streptophyta > Bryopsida > Hypnales > Hylocomiaceae > Pleurozium > Pleurozium schreberi. The sequence goes on along the minus strand of VACF01001748.1, from coordinate 28,670 downwards.
ATCTCTTGATATCTACAGTGTTTGAAAATGTAATTCCATGAAATTTATGACATTTTAACATTGTTTCCAAGAGTAAATTGTGGTAATCTCACAACATTCTATTGTCAAAATGGCTTTGAAAAAGTTGTGAAGAAAAGTGTCAAAAAATTATTGTTGACTTTGGAAATTTATTCCTTAAATGTCCATACAATACAAAATGACTTGGAGGTTCAATTTGCCTAGCTTTGGCCTTTCAAAAGAAATTGCTTTGAGGGATACAACAACTTGAAGAAGGAAAATCCTAGGTGAGATTATCAATGCCCCCATTTTCATAAGGTATAAAAATGAAAGAAAAAATTGCACATGTAACAAGACACTAAGAACTTTCCAAYCAAAACAACCAACTAGTGAAATACAAGAGCGAAGGTGCTAACTCAGGGCTTCCTTGCAAGTTGGCTTTGCAAGCGAAAGTGGAGTGGGCAATGTTGACATGTGGGTCAAGTAACCTTGGCATTGCCAAAATATTATGCAATTTCTTTAACACTATTTTTGACACTCAAATATTGATATTCTTCTAGCATTTCAATTGACATTGTTTATTACAAGAAAGTTTTTCAAGATTTTTGTTGACACTAGTTGTAACACTAAAGTACCAAAATTGAAGCAATACAATTGTGGAAGGAACTAAATAAATTTTATACATGATAAAATATTTCTTCACTAATTAAATGTATTAATAAATGGTGGTGTGGTATGTTCAAGTATGTGTATCTAAATTGTCCCATTAGCCCCACTTTCCCCCCTACTCCCTTTAATTTTGTCAAAATGGAATCTCTTGGAGTTTTACCAATATGACATTAATTCCTAATGACTTTCCATGCATATATTTCAACAAAATCAATCGAAATGCTAATTTCAATTTTTTTAAATTAATATTCTATTTATACAAATGTATGATCTCACACTAGGGTCTATAAGAATTTTCCAAGGGAGTATTGGGCATTAGTCTTGGAGATATATGTGAATTCAAAGGTAGAGTCTCTACTAAACTTAAAACGAAGAGATAAGAGACYAAGAGTGTCATAAATAAGATATGATGTGTCTTGCATCTATTTTATAAGATTCAATATAGTAGAAACTTTAACAATATTTTATTATTGACATCACATTCAATCCAAATTTACCTTTGATGCCACAAGTCCATATATTTTTTATCCACAACTCTCAATGAAATGTTATTTTTTTTTTTTTTTTTCTTTCCTAATGATGACTTGTATTTTGAGTAGGTGGATACAAAGCCTATGGTGGGGCATAAGAAAAATGTTGTTCAAATTTGTATAGCCTTCCTATTCCATTAACCTTCCTTTACTAAGCTTTGTTTCTTGTTTTTCTATTTTTGTTTGTTTTACAATGGTCATTGCACTTTTACATGTAGGTGGATGTCACCTCCACTTCAAAGATGATTGCCCATTAACCCCTGAAATTCCAAGGCCTTTTTTCTCTCAAAAAATATTCAAAATTGTCATTTCTACTGCAAGGTGCAAAGCTTGTAAGATATATGCGTTTAAAGTGGAAAAAAAAAAAATTCTTTTTTAATTCTATAAGTTGATTTTTTGGCTTTGAAGCCTCCTAATTAAATTCTTTCGTTCTATTGAGATTGAAATTAAAATTTTATATGTTGAAGATTCAAGTTGAGGATCAAAGGAAAAAAATTCAAGAAAAACACACTTCATATTCAATCATTAAAAAATTGTTAAGTAGACCCTTGGGGGACCCTCGGGACTTTAGGGGTTAAGGAGTCTTAGAGTGACTTTTGGATGCATCTAGAGGAAGACAAATATATGCAGTAGGAATTTGACCTCAAAGATTTGGAGGAACAATGCCTTATGAGACGATAATAGAGTATGATGATACAATTGGTATATTCATGTATGTCATTTGTAGGAAGATGAAGTTTACGGCCACGCTAAAGAGAGTTTCATTAAGACTAATAGAACCATGAGCATGGGGTGAAGGCATGATAGTTTGACAATATCACCCTTTCAAAAGCTAAGGATTTCATGATGTTAACTTTACTGAGTATGTCATCTCCTTTATCTCCATAGATTTAATTATATAGATGTAGATGCATCCTTCATTTGTACAACTTCAAGTCTACATTGCTTGCCAAAGAGATTACGTGGAGAAATACTTTGGACCCAAAAGAAAATTTTAGACGAAGATGACCAACGCATAATAGAGAGAGAATTTGTGACATTGCAACCTTACGATGAAAAGGACGTTGTTGTGGTACAACAACTTTAGGAACAATGTTGTAAGGAATTCAAAGGTCAACTTAGAGGCTTTTCCAAAACTACCACCCACTAGGTCTTCAATAAATGTAATTTCCATGGAAAGATAATTATAAAGCAATTTGGCCTATAAAATACAGTAGTATTTAGGAACTACTTTCATATAAAAGGTGTGGGATTTTTTAAGTTGAAAAAAAAGATTGTAACATTTTAGCATTGATTGAAAGTGTTTACAATTTGATGACCTTTTGATACCGTTGATACCGTTTTACACAAAGTTCATYAGTTTTTAAATCCTCTAAACTTAAATTTTTTATTCTATGGATTTAATGTTCAAGGGAAGTGGAGAATTTAATTGAGTGTATGGGATGGTAGATTTTTTTAATTGATTTTTGTTTAGTATAAATTATTGAATAGAAGAGGGTATAAGATGGAAGGCAAAACTAAGTTGATAATGGTTCTAAGATTGGATAGAAAAATACTAAATGTAATTATATAATTGTTGTAGAAAACAATCTTAACCATGTGAACCATCTTAATTGAAAAAAATATAAATTTGAGTTTAGAATTGAAATAGAGGAGTAAATGTTATTTTACAAAAATATGCTTCATAACTTTAACATCACTTATTTAAATCAAATTTTTCCATGAGATAAATATATTCTATAAAAATAATAAATACTTTGATTAATCTTTTTCATCTAGCGCAAAGCTTGTTTTCTTAAGGAAGTATAGCTCTTGCTATCAATATAATTGTGAAAATAATAATTGACATTCTTTGAAATTGAATTTGAAACTCCATTTCTAACCAAAGTTCAAACATCTTACTAAAAAATTGAAATCATTGGTCCTTGTCCAAATTATGTTTATTAATCGAGGGGACAATCGGTTTCTTCAAAGTTAAATTGTTACACTTGAATGTMTTCAATTCTACATATGGCGCAACATGGATGTAAATTAATAATTTCTTATCCAAATTGCCTTGCATTTTTCTAAAGACAATCAAAAGACAAATATGGATGASACTTTCACATGTACATTTGCACATGCTTTTCTTTGTGAAAAAATATTGAAAACTACCATTTCTTACGCATTCAACCTAGGAAACAAAAATTGAATTCTTTGGAAACCAATCCAAATGATTTTGTAGTACACTTGTAAAAAAACATGTAGTGAGAAATTTGTGATATTTTACCGTATAGAGTCCAAGATATTAGAATTTGAAATATGAAAAATCAATATAGTGGACAACAACTGCATTCAAAGTTTTAAAATTTCTTCCATACATTCTTATCCTAACATTGTGCAAGATCCTATGGTCAGATATAAGACGGAAAACACAATTCCTAACAATTTTTGCACTTTGCAATAGAAATAACAATTTTAAGTGAAATTTGATGAAAACAAAGGTCTTAAGACGTATCAATTCCAAAACACCCCTAAGCGTCCTTGTACCCATTCATGTACCCTAGACCTTTTCTAAACATGTCCCAAGATTTCCATTAAAGTGTCTTTTACAAACGTCATTAAAATATCCCCTTCCTTAACGGCTATTGGTTCACTTGTGATTTTGTTAGATTTTAGTTTGAGGTCAAGGTATAAGATAATTTTTGTGGTCTAAGGTAGGAGGTCCATAAAGCGCCCATCTAAAGGTTGAAACTGCATTTTGGCAAGGTGAAACTACTTGAAATAATTTTCAGTATATTTTCCTTGAAAGACAAGTGGAAATGGCATCTAACCCAAGTTGTTTCATATTTTTTGGAGCTTTGTGGAATTAGTTATGAATTTTTGAAGTTGCAGAAAAGTGCATTTCAATGGGCTCTAAAACCGATCACCTCCTGAAATGTAGATTGCTTGTAGTGTACATTGGAGAGTGCAAAATGTACCTCGAAAGCCTGATTGGTTCTAGAACGTGCTCCATTTTAGGACCTCCTATGTTAGGGAACTAGCACTCTGAAAAATCATAAAAATTACATGCCATATCTAAAAATTCTAATGATCTCTTATGTAAATTCATAATTTTCAAATGCTAATACAACCAAAATAATTTTTCTACAATTGGGATTTCACTATCAGCAAAACGAGAAAAGCAACTGCCCATGCCCCTTTGAAGTGGTTTCTTTTTTGACAAATAGATACGCAAACTGAATTGGAAAATACTGTTTGTTCACTCCAACGTTAGTTAGTTGCCAGATCAGCAAAAGTGTGTCCACGTCACATGCTGCTTCCAGTTTCCTTGCTTTGAGAGGGTCCAGATTCCAGAGTATGTGCCCAAAAGATTTGATTTTGAAATCAGATTTTTAATTTTTGGCCCAAAATTTTCTAGTTTTGAAATTTTTGATTTTAAACTTTTTAATTTTTAATTTTAAAAAAATTTAACTTTTAAAATTTAGTTTTTTTAATTTTTTTTAATTTTCTGTAGCTGGTGGGCTTGGAGGGGGCGGAAACTGAAGTTGGTGGCAATTCTCATCTTTGCGGCCACTGACACTTTTTGACAATAAATTATTTCAAATTCAACTTGAACCATAAAGGGTCRTGTCTTCTGTTTTGGGCTGTGCCACGTCCTTACCGATTTCCAAAATGCAGGTTGGTTTTGATGGTCATGGGATCATGTGCTTTTACTTTGATTTCAACGGTAGATCATTCTTTTTTGCAAATAGAAAAAAGTCAAACAAAATAGAAGAAAAAGATGAAGAAAATCAATGTTAAAGTCAAATAAATAAAATTGGAATTGGAATTTTTTGGAATGGATTTGAAATGAGGTTCTTTTGAATGGTAATTTTTTGGAATTTTTGTGTTGTTAAAATCTATGACCTCATTTTGGCAAATTCAATTTTGAACTGAAGTCAATGCAATTTTGGCTTGGTCAACCACTTGACATACTTGCACATTGGTAATTTTAGAAAATACATACTCTAGTAACACCAAATCCAAACTTTAGATAGAACAACAACTTGATATAGTCTCTCTACAAATTAGAAAAACTTTCATCCACGATGTTAGGAGGATGAAACTGCTCTTTCAATCTGTTCATCATTCAATTTCTAGACGTTGGCGTGCTCCAGGGTTAATGCAATGGCTTTGGCCGTTTGTTCAAAAGTAAAAACATAAAAACATAAATATAAAATTGAAGAAAACAAGAAGTATATCAATGTGATTAATGAATAATGTAAAACAAAATAGAAGAAAATGTAAGAAAATGTATCAGTGGGATTTGTGAATAAAGACTTTTGTGGTGGGGATGATTTTACTACCTATGCCATGATGTCTACCAATGATAGTGAGAGATATCCTTGGTGCCTTTTATGAAAAGTAGAAAAATAAGTCCAAGTACTGTACATAATCAATTTRTATAACATASAAGAAGSTSAATTGTGATTGTTTTTAGGTCCTTCAAAAACAAATAGGTATGTTTTATTGTTGTATTTGTATCAAAGAACACATAAATCTTGTTCATTAAAAAAAAATTCATATTCAAATTCTCCAATGTTCAACAACTTACTCATTTTTTGAAGCTATATGTATCATGTGGCTATAAGGAGTTTAGACCTCCTATAAAGTCCAATTATTAGTCAAACTTCATAATCCTTCATTACACACAATCCATGTTGTCATTGCATATGAATAATTTTTTATCCTCTTAAAATAATGAAATCACATGCCTTACATGAATCATAAAAATATAGGATTTTTTTTTTGTAAATTTAAAATTACTTTAAATATTTGAAGATATGGATGTTTTAATGTAGATGATCAATATATACATCCAAATTCCATTGCATTCTATATTTAGAAACTTAATTTGCGAGTGACATGGTTGCTTCAAAATTCAAACTTGGAATTGCAATATAATTTATAATTTGGATAACTTGAAAGAAAACAAACCAAATTACATTTAGCATTATGCCATGATAATTGAAGATTTTTTRTGAAGATTCTTTTACATATTACATTTATCAAATATATTTGTTTTTCTTCAAGTAATACTTCAACCCAAAACATTTGTCTTTATTTCTCAAGACTATTTTCTTTTAATTTGCAAGAAAATTGACATCCCTTATTAGACTAATTTTTAGCCAAGCTTCCCTTCTAACTACGTTAGTGAAACCACCTTATTTTTGCAAGTTCTTTTTTTAAACAACAAGCCAAAAAATTCAAAAGTTTTGAAGCAAATATCTTGTTAAAACTTAATAATATTGTTAAAAAAAAATCTAAAAAAGTTTTGGAAACATTGAAAACCTTGCATGAGTGTTAGATTATTACTAGTATATTTTAGTTCACTTTTACTAAAACTTCGTAAACTAAAACATCATTAGTTTAAAATCTTAGTCATATTTTACTCAAATCCATCATAAGAAGTTGTTTTGGTTTCCTATCATGAAAGTAGAAAAATCTAGTTGATTGCAACTTGATTTATTTCACAAAAAGCAAACAATGTTAAAAACATATTTTAAACAATTGGCATGTCCCTCTACCTAGTGAATTGCTTTAGGATATGTACTTGATGGCATTCAAAAACTAGTATGGACCTCATTATATTCTACCCAAAGTCCTTTTGAAGCTTTATCTTCCTTGCATTGAGTTGACTTTGAGTACCTTATACTTCAAATATTTTTCAAACTCTCTATGAATCTTTTATACTAACAAATTGATTGACAAACCATGAATTGTGACTTCTGGATTCTAGTTTCAAAAGAATCTCATATTAAGTGATCGTTTTACCTGTTCATTAGAGATGTCTCTTCCTAATTTGTCAAGTTGAAAAAGGATTATACAACATGAACTAGTTACTACATATGGACACTAATTTCAAGCAAAACTTGATTTTTCCATTTTCACAATCAAATGCCGACAACAAATTAATAACCCTTTGAGGGACTTCTTCCCATTCTTGTATTTTGATGCATTGTTTGTTCTACTGTACATAAGATCAATCATATTCATATGATTGATCACGTATATGTACTATTTCTCATTTGCACAAGATGGGGTGACCTATTTTTATGAATAAGGGGAATATGATGTTGACAAGGGCCTTCATCATTGTATGACAAATAACACATTAATACCTAATGAAGTTGTTAAGACCAATTTTTAGTTTTAGGCTTCTTAGAAATAGGTTTGCCTACATAAATATTGAAAACTTGTCAAACTGTAATCACCTACACTTCTCTTAGTTTCTACCGATCCCAAACTATGATGAAAAATTGGCAAAAAATAGCGCAATCTTCATTACTTCCATTCCTTGATTGGAGAAAATTACCCACCACCACCATCGCTCAATTAGACATATGCTAAAACACTTAACATGGCCGGAAATATGTCGTAAGGTAGGTGAACCCAATACCAACCATTCACCTAATACCACCCAAATGTACGGCTGTCATTGATTCTAGAGTGAGAATCTATGACAGTGATACATGCCTTAACCCTTGAGCGCCCAATGCATGTTTACTAAAATCTAAACCTTTGTGAACTCACTCCAATTAAACTATCACCTAATAAGAGATCCGTATAAATTGACTGTACCTATTGGTAGTGGAGATAAGTCCGAAGCACGACGAAAAGGGACATGACCTTTGACCGTAACAATGAAAAGATTATAATATTCAAACAAGGAGGTTTTCATAATATTAAGAGACAGGATCCTGTCGCTCGGGCGCTCAGGGGTTAACTTCACTTACTTTGAAGTTAAGGCATGTCCTTATGGCATAGATTCTCATTCTAAAATCAAAGACAGCCGTACATTGGGTGGTATTAGGTCAATGGTTGGTAATGGGTTCGCCTACCTTATACCTTAGAACTTAGAAGGCCTCCCTTTTGATGCCAGAGGCAATGATACCAAGTTCTGATCTCTGCAGTGCCAATGAATTATAAACAGAATTGGCAGTCTGTTTCAAAACAACTTTTTATTGCCCCCGTGAGTACATTACCATTACATTTCCGGGTACTTTTCCTGCTTGGAAATTACGCTGAACCCCGGATAGGCACGCGATTCCTCTTCAAGCATGACCGTCGGGGACCCTCGTTTCTCTATCAATCATGTGCACAATTTTAATAGTATWATTAGTGTGGATTGGATCTAGCATAATCCTGTTAAAAATCAGTTGTCCAACTGAAGGTGTACGTTATGGGCTTACAGTGTTTGAGAAGCAATACGAACTGTGGATTGTATGGTGATTTGTCATCTTGCACATTGACTGTGAAATAGTCAGAAGATTCTGAGATTGGGGGAGCCAACTCATTTCCGCAACCATTTAACCCACGAAGGACACTGCGGACGATTAATGTCCGATGGATGACAGAATATCGTTTTGTGTGGGATAGAAGTGCAACTATTCATCTTCTGAATTTTGTATGGAAAGGGGAGATCTTCTAGGGTAAGGTAGGAGGTCCATAAATGACCCATCTAAGGGCCGAAGCTGAATTTTGGCAAGGTGAAATTGCTTGAAATGATTTTCAGTAGATTTTCCTTGAAAGACAAGTGGAATTGGCATCTAACCCAAGTTGTTTTATATTTTTTTTGGAGCTTTTTGGAATTAGTTATGAATTTTTTAAGTTGCAGAAAAGTGCATTTCAAGGGGCTTAAAACGGACCACCTCCTCAAATGTAGACTATTTGTACATTGGAGAGTGCAAAAYCTACCTCGAGAGCCTGTTCCATTTTAGAACCCGCTCCATTTTAGGACCTCCTACCTTACTTTGACTTCAAATGAGTTCTTTAGCTTTTTTTTTAATTACCAATTGTTCCCACGTTTTTAGAAATGATGATTTCCGCAAGCCCCCGTCCATATAGGGTGAAGCAATTAAGCTTATCTTAGTGCCAATATGTTCAAGGGGAAAAATTTTCTTTATATAAATAAAATAGATTTGAAAAGAATTTTATGTTTTTATGAAAATTTGAATTCCCGAAACAAAGTCACCATGAATTCTTTAGGTGAAGATCTAATTTGTTCGATACTAGTCATATAGGTCATGTTGTTTTTGACCAAGGGGTGGTTGTAAAATTGGGAGCACTGTAATACTGTGATAGAAAATTGTAGCACCAATCACAAGTGCTTCATTGATAGCTGCTAGCTGCTACTTTATCAAACCTAAGTCATTTTTGTACTTAGCTTCAACAAAGGTGTTTAGTATTGTATATTTTTCCAATAATTGGATGTAGATGTACGTAACCATTTTCTTCTCACAATCTTTTGCACCAAGATGATTTGTGATTTCTTTGTCATACTTAGACTTAAATTGCAATTGTGTCATGAAATGAATACAATTTTATAGATAATCTTTGATATAGAAAGACATAGTTTGCTAAAAGAAAAAAATTGAGTTTCATAAATTGAAAGATATAGGAAATAGACGTAATTTTATGTGGATTAGCTTGACAACTTGATGATCATGGTGTTATTTTCAAATGGTCTTGAAGAAAAGGGTGTAACTAAATATTTGTGATCTCGTTCAAATTTAGAACCCACATGATGAGAAGCACCGTACGTTGGGGGTAGGGTCGGATATTCCTTGCCAAGTATTTTTTCCCTAGAAAACAAGGTTCAATAAATCTAAAAATAGAATTGTTTTTCACCAACCCTGCCCTACACTTACGATATTAGATGTTAACCCTAAATTCTTAGGGTTTTTAGAGCTTATTGGAATATGCTCTAATATGAACAAAAAGTCAACATTTTGATAAGTTTTATCATTTTTAAAAACTACAATTGTACAAAATCAAACTAGACATATTAGAGATCATACTAGAAAAGAAAATACAACAATACATGGATTGAAAGATTATAATGTTTGATCATAAGGATGTTAAAAATGGACAAGTGATTTGAAGTCTTTCAATCCTCTTTCACATGTAAGATCTAAATGATTGGTCACCAAAAAAATATGAGGTTAAAGGGCATATCATGCATAACCCCAATCAATTTAAGGCTTCTCAAAATCTACTCTACAATTTTTAAAAGGAATTTCTAGTATGATTTTTTCTCCAAGATTTAGTGTGATTGAGTTTCATTTCTAAGAACCTTCATAATTGAAAAAGTAAGATTTGCAATGGACACCCTAACACAAAATCTTGAATAGAAAAGTTATAATTGTTCATTTTCAAAGTTGTTTTTCTGATGCTAAAATTTAGACTTCAGAAAAGAATTCTTCAAAATAGCAATAACTACTAAAAATATTAACTTGGTAAACTTTTCATTTAACTTCAAAGTTTTCTGATTTTTGCCATAAAATTCATGAAAATTAAAAACGTTTTGACACATTGAGGCCCTCAAAAGAAACTAAGGTGYTGTAGTTGTGATAAAGACTCATGACATATACTACTCTATATATATGTGAATGCAAGTGTTTGTTTTACTTTCTTTTGGTTGTTTGAACATTCATTTCATTGCCAAAATGAATCAACACAAGTATTTTTTATCCTATCAAAAAACCCCTCAAAAAGGCGATATACGCAATTATGGTTTTACAAAAAGTACAAAAATATTGTCTAGGGAAAAACTTATCCTCATCAAAAATGAGACATGGAGAGGTAGTACACGTAGTTGTGACACAATAGCACATACCATTTTCTGTGCTTTTTAGAGTTAGACCTAAAGACAAAGCAAAGTCAAAAAGCCATGAAGTATACAAACGTACCAAGCTTGTAAGGAGCAGGGTGTCCACTTCCCATGACCCCCAGCCCACTTGCCATGGAGAGTTGGAGGTAGTTGATCTTCATGCACATCCACAATGGAGAACACAAGGTCGCATCGAAAACCCGCAAATCGAATACATAAAAAAATAAATTATTGCAGGGTCCAGATGCTATTGAAAAAAGTGGTGAAGGAGCTGAATCTCAATTTCCTTGCTAGAATCCCGAGAGGCCTTTATTTTGTTTATTTTTATTTATTTATTTATTTATTTTTCTTTCTGGGGTCGCGGCTTTCATGCGAGTTTGTCCATCATACGGCTCTTCCTGTACTGGACTACAAAACTTATTTCAGTTCTCTCTTCAGTCTGCAAAATTGTTTGCACGTATGAGCATAATTGAATGACAAGCTGCTGATGTCCATCGACGACTTCTAGTGACGCACGTTTCCGGCTTTCACATTCCTTCTCATTCATCCAACATCAAATTTGGATCTTCAAAAGACGGCGACTATGACCTCGTCGATAAGATTGAGATTAATCATTGGCAATTTTCAGAAGATTCCTTTTCTAATTTTTTTAAATTCTAAGTTTGAAAATTTTGAAAGTCTTGGTTTATAGCCCTTATTAACCCTTGAAGGATGGACCTTGGTGACCATGAAATCATCCATTTTGATCCCGTGGGAATCAATGGTTCCAAAAAAAACCCAAAAGCGCGCACTCATTGGAAGTCAAACTATTGTTGAAGATCTACCTTTTCCACACAAAATTCCAAGGATGAATAGTTGCACTTTTGTCCCACATGGAAAGATTCTTTTGTCCTACATGGAAATGCCAAGCGTTTGTGCAAACGTTCAAGGGTTAAAAAGTGATAATCTTGTAGTCATATTCTAAGGGTCATGTTTTTGAATTGGAAATGTTGGTTTTTGAAATGAAACATACTTCTACTCTCATAAATATATAATATTTTGCAAATAGAAGTTTAAATTTGCAAAATAAAAATTGTACAAAAGTTGAAAGTTAACGCATGAATCTCTAAAAGATACTTGGATGGAAGAAAAAAACATGAGTTTTGTAAAGAATGAACACTAGAAGAAAAGTGCATTGGTCTCTACAAAACCATGTGGAATTGGTTTTGTTGAGTTTCTAGTTTCCTAAGCAAAATTTTGCTTTGGAATGCATTGGAATGTGTTGGAATGCATTTTCCAACGCAGAATTTTGCATTAGAAACTAGAAACTCAACAAAACCAATCCCACATGGTTTTGTGGAGACCAATGCAATTTTCTTCCCTTCGAAACGAATAAAATAGTACCTTTAATTTATAATACCATTTCATTCTTCTTGTACATTTTTCCTTTAGATATACAAAGCATACAATAATTCAGTACCATAACTTCCCTTCATGCATCATGCTCATCACATCAAGGCTCTACCTCTAGACTTAGCTATTGATGAAGTATTATTGGATGTAGAATATTCAGCGCCATATACTGTAAAACCAAGGCATTGGTAGTGCATGCTATTGAATGTTATGATGCATGAGTCTTCCAAGAACATTCAATCTTAGAGGTGCATCTAAATTGATGCAAAATGATTGTTGAATCATAGAAATTAGTGCTCTATAGTAGACGAGGAAGTCATTCTAATGAAATATTAAATAACACTGATGTATTGTAGAGTAGGTTGTCTACCCGGCTATCTTTTGAGTGGATAATGAGAAAATGCCACTTTTCAATTAAAATTACATGTATAGTTTGGGGGAACCTCCTTGCATCCCCTGGCATACTTGTACTTTTGGAACTCAATTCCTAGTACATCTAATATGGGATATTTTAGTCAAATTCTATAACTGCATTTGTATCTTATATCCATAATCATATTCATACTATGTACTCATAGTCAATATCTATATCTTGTATGATATTTTGTACCATATTTTGTACCTATATTTTGTATTCCTTTTGAATGGCCAAGATCATCCAATTGACAAACATCAACGACTCATGATTTTTCAGAGGATTGACGTCTTTTGGGCGGTGGGAATTTTTTTTAGAAGTATATCAACGCATGTGGATTCTGGATTTGGGGGAGGGGGAGAAATTGAAGTCAAACATGGTGTTCACTTCTTTTCAGGGAATAGTCACAAGAGTGTACAAAGAAATGAACTAGTGAAGAATTATGATTTTTTCAGTAAATATTTGCTCAAAAGTGATAATAGAAAATTCCCAAAAAGCTGCAACAATCTATTCTCTTTCCTTGAGATTTACCCTTTCTTAATAGATGAAATTACTACATTGCTACAAAATCTTGGATAATATCACAAATGCATGTTAAATAGGATCCAATAAAGATGCACTTTCTATTCCACCAATTAAAGAATTTTGAATAATGTTACAAACAATCACTCCCTTTGTCCCACTAAAAAGCTCATGTTTTTATTRCGGCCATTGAGTAATAGTATGTTGAATTAACCCCAAGGTGACATTCAATTTTTGGGGTTCAAAAACATCATTGCTTTTGAAGCTTTATGGATTCAAATGTCTTCAAGTTATACAAATCTCAACCGTACAATCTTGTATTGTATATGTTGTAGATGACATGTACAAAATTTGAAGTCATTTGGCCACATAGATTGCAAGATCATAATGTTTTAGTGTTGAAAATAGATGCTGAAATTTTCTCCAAAACATATTTGGAGCTGAAATTTGATTTCAATACAGCTTGGATTGATCTGAAAGTTCTACCACACAAACTAGAGGAGAGAACACAACTTCTACAACAAGTTTTATTGAATTTGGACCTTGGATGCAAAAGTTACAGCACTTTGAATTAGGCTTGAAACTGTGTGAGGACACTTTCTTTCCCCTTTGTCATTTTGGGGTTAAACAACCTCGTGGAGGCAAATGAAACAAGTTGGGATCATTTCTCTAGCTTATCAAGCTTGGCCTTGTCCATATGAGGCACCTTGTATTTATTGCTTCTTCAGACAATACTGTTGAGGATGCATTTAGTGACCACTTTGGCGCTAAGAAAATTTGTTTAGAAAGTGGGACAAGCTTTCTTGTTGCAAATATTTTGGTTGGGAGATATGTTTCTAGAACTTTATTGTTTCCACCACCCTTTAAATCAATTAAAATGATAGAGCTCCGAGCCTTCACAAACCATGCTTAAATATCATGCTTTCCATATGGATTTGGGATGCCAAAATGGTAGAGCCTAAGTTGAAGAATTTGCATAGATTTGAAGGATGTATGTATAACTAAACATATATATTATGCATGAAAGATGTATGTATGAATGTATTGCTAGAATTATAACCAAACATATAATGCATGTATTGCTAGCACCATCACTAAACATACACTTAATTCCTTAAAGGGAAGATTTTTGGAGGTTTTCAGTGGGATTGAGGGAATAGCATTTTTGATCATGCATAAACAACATTGCATTCTTTGGCAATCTTAACCCTTAAAGGATGGACCTATTACCGTAGGGAAAAGGCAGGGTGCAAGGGAAAAACACTGTTCACGCACATGTTTAGCTTTGGAATTTTTTTATAAACCAATATGTGATGTTACCCATTCAAAAATTGCAAGAAGGGTAGCGTGGCACAAAACACTTTCATGTGAAAATCTTAACTATCTTCATAGAATTAGGCCTACCTAATAATATGAAAGCAATTAAAGAGACTAAATTTGACTTTCCATGATGATTAACGTATGTGTGATTACTTTCACAAAAAGAACAGATGAAAATTGGCGAGTTCACACACCAAATGAGTTTTTTTCATCCAAAAGACACAAAACGTCTGCCTAGTTCTACAAGGGTTAATAAGGTACAAACACCTATTACCAACCAAATAAGGAATTTGGACAAATCCAAAGCAATGGAATGCAAGGTGCATATTTTTAGACGTGTATTGATGAAAATGATGAGGATTGCAAAAGCTTTGGTAATTTTATCGCATGAATTGAAATTACTAGGAATTTTGAAAGGCAAAAAGTACTCCGGACCCATAGCCAATCTCTAGACTATTCCAATTCCAATTATTCAAAAAACTACTTTTCCACTTACTTCTTCCTACTGTTTTTTTGCACTACTTTGGAAAATGTATCATGAACTTTTAGTCCCAACTTCGAAAAGATGAAAAAAACCCATTCTAGCCTTGGTTGGAAATAAGTGAATCTATGGTTGGCTATGCAACACCGGTTGGTAATGGGTGGTTCTACCTTAAACCATATCAATCCTCAAAATTCCAAAAAACCCCAAACTCCATTTATAAGAAATTCATAAAAAATAGATGGAAATCATTGACTAACTGCCAATTTCCATTCATCAAAATTCTTGTGGCCCACCTTCGAGTGTTAACCAGAAAACGAAGCAGAAAACGATCATTTCTACATCAAGAAAGTACCCCCCCCATGAAAACAATACTATTCTAATGGATTCACAATCCAACTTTAAAAATGTATTGTTGTAATACAACATTAGTACTAATGTAATGGTTTTTTCAAGGGAGGCATTCTATTTGTATGTATTAGTACTGATGCTGTACTACAACTCTACATTTTGGACTGTGAGCCCATTGAAACTGTACAACATTAGTACTAATGTAATGGGGTGTTAATTCCCGATGTATGCTACTTTGTTGAATCATTCCATGCAAAGACAATAAATCATCAGATACCGCGTATTAAGATACCCGTTGCAACTTTCCATGCAAAGACAATAAATGATCAGACATAAAGATACCTTTTGCAATTGGGATTCAACACTGGAATGATGTCTCAAGTCACAATGACAAAGATTCGCACACTTCTTTGCCGTTTTTCCATTCTCTTTAACGAATGTTAGGAGCTAAAATTGTGTGGCATACACACATCTCCATGTCGCAAATAGACCAAACGAAATTCTTCACTGCCGATATGAAGATACCAAGGTGCGATGGTTAGCTCATGGCTATCACTCCTAGCACCCAACCTAAACAGTGAAGTGGATAAGCTACACCACCGAAAAGAAACAGTGCTGCTGTCTAATATTGACTGATACACTCCAACAGGATCAAGCATCATGATGCTCATTGAATGGTTTTCACGCTCTCTAAACAATTGCATCTAACAAGGGTCCAGAATCTTTCGTCTACAAAGACATGTCAAATCTGATACTATACATTGCTGATCTATACATGCACCTGCCCAACTTCGAGATCCTCAACCGAAGAAGAACATGGCTTGTGAAACCGAGGATCCGATTCTACCCCTCAAGTTGGTTAATGCGATCGTCTGCAGTCCCACCCCACATGACAAAATCCGCCTTTCATTACTTCTCCATAAATTCAGGAACCATCGCTTTTTATCATCACTGCTTCAGGATCAAAAAAAAAAAGGAAGCCTTGAGTATGAACTCATCAACTATCAGTGATCAACTTCTCAAGATCTACGCTGAACAGTAGCGCAATCCTCAAAGTAGGGCAAAAGAGGGTTTCTGACTCTGTCAATACAAGGGGAGGAAATCACTGGATTCATTCTACTATGAAATAAAAGATAATTACATCGTTCCATATAATACAACATTCCTTCCGGCAAACGCTGCAAGGACAAGTGGGAACTGTCACCGAAAAACTACTCACGGGTCCTTTCAATAAACTTGTTTGTGATCTTCCTGAAATAAAATATCGCAAAGACAAGAAATCCTACTCCTCAAGGTTACCATTAAAAAATAAAAAGCAAACAAAAACACAAAACAAAKTTTGTAGACTTTCTGCTCTCACATCCAGTTTCAGTTTTCTGTGTGCATCAATAGAGTGCATGTTCAATTCTCTTTGTGTCGTACCTTTACGAGGGACGATTACCACTGGGCAGAGGCTATGCCGCGTGCAATATTCACTTACGCTTCCAAGAAGCACACTGCATCCAATACCACCGCAAATTAGTTAGCTTGAACAGGWCACATGGTGAGGAAAGAAGCATCAGCCGAAGGCAACGCTCTTTTAAATAYAGAGGTAAARAGCAYGACATGTATTCATTTATGACTTGCTGCAAGTAGCCAAGCTCATTAAAATCGCTCACAAGGTATCAAATACAGGGGAACCAAGAAAGATGTATCAAGATATTGTTACCTTTTCACGACACTACGACCACGACATCCCATAACTATAGCTGCAGGGTCAAGTCGAGCGCTCTCCTGGCAGATGACTTTGCCAGGATCACCCTCCATAATCCGCCTCTCTGTTTTCACCTGAACAACGTCGGGAAATAAAGTTTTTGAGGATGAGCACAAACATACGAGCCATTCGAAGAGGCACAGCAACGTACGCAATATAACAAAATTCGCTTCGAGAAAACAGGAAAACTAACAACAGAAAGCGAGCAGAAAAAYTRTTCCCGATAGAATTGTTTCCCGWTCTATGTTCGAAGAAATGGAGGTACTGCAACTGGTAAAAAGGGGCCTAAGCACAAAAGTGGTTTGATTAAGCCCTAGGAGACTCTTTTGGTAAAATAGTTTAGATTGCTTGCACAATGTTCCGCTCCAGTGAGTTTTATAATTTATGAGGGACTCAAAGACCAACTTGAAGTCAGAATTGGTGAAGGGCCTTCAAGTATTTGGCCCAGGAGGAAAATACCCTATATTTCACACTAGCCAACTGGCTATAAAGAAAGCAGAAGAAATATTCCCAATAGGGTACTTTTCCATTCTAACTGAAACGGTGGAATGAAATTTGAGAAAACTGGTCTAAGCACACACGAGTAGCCCGATAAAGCACAGAAAGAAATTGGTAACATAACCTGGAACCAGAAACATCCAAAATCCTTTCAGACAACACAAATCTCGTGCTAAGGAGGTGGAGAAGAGACCATACCATGGCAACTTCGTAAGCTTGCTTGGCAAGCTTGTCGAACAATACTTCTGTAGCTTGCATGACAGCCGACGCTTCCTCTGTCCTCCCTTGCATGTCTGCTTCACAGCACACTGCATGAGAAACTACACACCATAGTCTGCATGAACATGTGCCTTGCTGAGATTTCCGCATWCTATTGCACGTCTACTCAAAAGTCATATGTCACAACCCGTCACTCATCAGGACGAAATATTCATTACTACCAATCCACATACAACTAATTCTGTCCATAAACTCCCTCATTTCTGCACATAGTCCGCATTACAAGCATCATAACTTGCCTATAGATAAACGACATGAAGAACAAGAATGTAACCGGAGAGCGCAGCACCATGGCAAGCCTATGGCTGCCCTTGCTGGTTACTCTTCTCGTCGATTACCTCATACCACACTAAAAACACTTAAATATGACCTTCTCTACAAAGATTCTAATACTATCCTCCACAATAGCATTGGCTATCACAYATTCAAACTGTGTCATAGTGAAAAAACTGAATTACACAGTAACCCTAGGAGGGCGAATTCAAGGCGGGTTGTTCCCTGCTCAAAATTCTACAAGAGTGCTTGAAATTCTATCAGAGCATTCAAGTAGAATTTGAGAAGAGGCGGACTCACAGTTGGTAGGCAAGATATGCAGGAGATAAAGCGTATCCGCCATGTGCACCAGATTCGTGATGGCCCATTCGAAAGCGCGCCGACTCTCTTGCCCATGATCGATCGCCACTATGATGTTGCGTCCATGACGACACGGCTGGTACCGCTCGTGCGGCAGCTTCGGTGACGTCGCGGCCGCAGTCGTCGCCGCCATCTCTGCATCTTCGGGAATAGGCGCCATGTCCATCTCTCCAACTCTCGCAACAACGTACGAAACCCAAAACTCCTATAATACCCACAGAAATCGAATCCCCACAATCTCCAATCCTCAAACTCTCAAGAAATTTCTTGACTTCCTGCATGCATACAACAAACGTTTACTTCGATCCTGCAAGTCACAAAGAGCTCTGACTTCCCTTCCTTGCATGACGCCAAACTCACAGACTACAACAGCATCGCCAATTTMTGAATTGATGTGCCCCGAAATTCAAACCCAACACCGTACCTGAAAGACCAATAGGGGAGTGTCCTAGTGAATGGTCACGAGTATATAACAGGTTACGGCGAGCTGCGTGAGTGCAGCTTTTGTGAAAGCTTTTTGTGAAACTGCGCCAGCAAATTCTTATAGGCAGAACGGACAGTACACGTTGGTGACAACGCAGAGGCTRTGAAGAAAATCTGTTGCATGCCTAGATGCTGGGAAGGGCGTGATGACGGCAGAGCGACGACGACTACCTTACGTACGTAGGGTTCCAGGGTCTTCCGTAACTTACCAGTAGGTTCTAGCTGATGTACTGGAATCAAATACGGAGTACATTGACGGMGACAGCGGGAGAATAAAGCGGGAGCCACGTCATATTCTCTTGCGCGGTGTCCAGTCAGCAATTTCATTTGGCCGGGAAGAAACTCCTACAGAAGGAACGGACGGACGGAGTATGGACGGAAAGAAATCGTTCTCAAGATTACTGCCGTATGTGAGTCACTTTCGTACGTACTTGAGAGTACACTTTTAATGGAAGTGCATCATAAATCACTCCGTAAATGAGAAGTGCATCAATCAAATATCACTAAGAAAATAACTATAGTACATTTTGGTTTGAAAATGGAAGGCTTATGTGAAATAAATTCCAAAAGAAACAAACTAAGAGGATAGGCTTTGGCAAACTATGCTCAAGGAAGTAAAAACATACAAATGGCATGCCAAATGAAGATGTGGTCTTCAGTTTCTATTCGATTAATCCATCTATCCATTAATATCCTAACCCTCGAGCGCGCTTACCTTCAGAAACTGTAGGATGAACAAATTGAAACTACAGTTTTATCTTTCTACYTGTTTGGATGAAAATTCTTTAAATTTGTAGAAATACTAGATGAAGTTGCTATTCTATTTAAGGGTTAGACTTGGTGTTACTAGAGCACATATTTTTCTAAAATTATCAATGTACAAGTATGTCAAGTAGTTGACCAGGCCAAAATGGCATTGACTTTAGTTCAAAACTCGACTTGCCAAAATGAGGTCATAGACTTTAAGTACACAAAAATATCAAAAAATCACCATGTTGAAATTAAGAACCTCATTTCAAATCCATTCCAACAAGTTTTACTCCAAAAATGATTATATTTTGTTTGTTATTGAATTTTGAAGGAATTTTGAAATTCTCCTTTCAAAATTTATAAAAAAAATATTGGTGATAGCATTGGAGAATCTAATTGTAGGGATGGAATCTAAGGTAAGACAACCCATTGTGGTTAGAATTTGGAGTTTGGCCCCACGCTACTGTTGAAATTTTTCAATTTTTTCCCACTTAAAGACAAGTGTGAGAAACAACAAGTGCACTTGAAATTATATTTTTTCGATAAAGTATGAATTTGCTAGGAATTTTTGAAGTGTTCAGTTTTCCATGGCCCAACAGGGTCTGTAGACTATCCCATAGCCAACAAAATCTGAATCCATGATGCTCGTCTCACTACCTAAAGAAAACACAATATTTTCTAACATGGAATGCCTAAAAAGTTAGTCCATGTAATGAATTTCACACTGACAAGTTGGAAGTGCCTTATGTAGTCACTAATCATTCCATCACTATCATGTAAGACATTGATTGTGGCCCAAATCTCACAAAACTAAAAAAACCACAATGGGGCCACTTCATAGGTGACCACAATGTAAGAAATAACAGCAATGGGCTGTCTTACCTTACAACTTTTAGTCTACAACTTTTATTTGTACATCAATTCCAAACTATGCTTCTAAATATCACTTTATAATGATTTTTCTCGAGACCTCAATTTTGGGGCTGAATTAGGACGCTGTAGAGTTAAAGAGAGTTGTTTGTTTTCAGTTTCTATTTGATTAATCCATCTATCCATTGATATTTTAAAAATAGATTGTTTGTTTTTTTGTTTTGTTTGTTTGATACTTTGAGATAACCAACTCTGAGATGTCTGGTGGAGGTCTTTGTATTGCTCAAAAGCTCTTTGCAAGGAGGAGTGCAAAGACTTTATTTTGTGACATTTGAACCTATGGTGTGAAAGTAATCGAATTCAAGTTTTTTATAAATAAAAAAATAGAATAAAATTACCTTTCATTATGAAAAATTCACAACTTTCACATTGGAAGTCTAAACACCCCAAAACAAAGCTTTTGTACTCTTTAATACATAGAGAATTCTCTAGGTGCCATTTTCTTGGCATTTGAACCTTGGATATGAAAGTTATTGAATTTCAAAGGGTTTCATTGCAAATTAAAAAATTAAAAAAAACTTTCATTTTTATTGGGACTATGGGAATGGCATAAGATACACTAGTGCATACCTTAAGTTAGGTTGTTTGTTTTGTTTTGTTATATGAAGATGTCCTAGACCGTGCCTCCCGTGGTCGCGTTCTTGGTAGTGCTAGAAAGCACTTAGCAATGAGTGGTGCACATGCTTGTTTTCATGGCATTTTGACTCATGGTGAAGCAGGGTTTTTTTTTCTGGCGATTTGGTGCAAAATTGCACCAAAAATTTATACCTAGCACCAAGCCTATAGGAAATTTTTAGTAAAAGTTTGGATGAAATCGCCAAAAAACTTCAAGTTCAAGAAAAATCTTGGATGAAGTCGCCACATTGTGAATGAAAATAGAATTATAGATACGCAGTATCACATTTTCTATCCAATACGTGGATGAATGTTGAAACTTGGAGCACCACCGTAACATTTAATATCGCCACTTCACCACTTTATGGAAAATGAAAAAAAAAAAATTGCGGTGAAGGAAGTTAGGGATTTTTGAGTTATTTTTGCATTGAAAAATTAGAAAAATATTTTTACTCATTAGATGAGATTTTGGGGATTGTAGAAGATTCTGAACTCCCGGATTGCTGGGAAGACAAGAACTGTGCCATAGCAAAGTTGTGTTCAGCCACATTATAATTTTAAATAAATTTATATATTCATTTTTGAATTCCATTAAAAAAAATTGTATTTATAATCCTAACATTGGCCAACTGTTCTCTTGCTACATCATGAACAAGCATGAAAATGGCCCTCCCTTTGCCTCAAAAAACATCTATTGTTTAATGTGAAGTGATTAAAGAGGGCTTAGTCATCACTTTTGACATGGCAATGGTTGTGGCAATGGCACAAAGCACACTAGTACTTTCTAAATAGGTTGTTTGTTTTGTTTTATTCATTTGTTACGTTGAGATCTGGACCATGTGTCCTTTGGTTGTGATCTTAGTACCATCGGAAAGCTCTCAATGAGGAAGGGTGGATGGGCATGGTTTTGTGGTGTTCCAAACTAATGTATGGTGTGAAAGTTATTGAATATTGAAGTTCCTATGGATTAAAAAAAATTAAGAGATTATTTTTATTTTATTTAAGGAGATTAAAGAGTTCTTAGCCATCACTTTTGACATCCCAATGGATAAGGCAACAACTTAGGGCAAACTAATCCATACCTTAAATTATGTTGTTTGTTTGTTAACGTGAGATCACTAGAATTGTGTATCATGTGGTGGCATTCTTGGTACTGTTGGAAAGCTCTCTACAAGGAGGGGTGCATTGGATTTGTTTTGCAACGTTTTGACTCATGTCACAAAAGATACTAAATTCTAAATCTCTTATGAATTAAAAAATTAGAAAATTACCTTTACTTCTATGTATTACTACATGTTACTAGTGTGCCCTGTGCCGTTGCCACATGCTAAATTAAAGTAAAAGTAATTTTCTAATTTATTAAAACCAAAAATAACTCAAAAATCAATAACTTTCACCCCGTCGGCCGGAATGGCACCAAACGAAGCCTGTGCATCCCTCCTCCCCGAGAGCTTCCCGACGGTACCAAGCATGCCACCGGCGGACGCACGGTCCGGGAGATCTCAACGTAACAAACAAACAAAACAAAACAAAACAAACAAACAGCCTGATTTAAAGGATAGACTAGTGTGGCCTGTGCCGTTGCCACAGGCAAAATCAAAGTAAAAGTAATTTTCTAATTTTTGGATGCATTAATAACTTTGAAATTCAATAACTTTCACCCCGTACGTCGGAACGCCACGAAACCAAGCCCGTGCACCCCTCCTCGCCGAGGGCTTTCCGACAGTACCAAGCATGCTGCCAGGGGACGCACGGTCCGGGAGATCTCAACATAACAAACAAACAAAACAAACAAAACAAACAACCTGATTTAAAGGATAGATTGTGGCAATGGCGTAGGACATATTAGTGCTTGTTAAATCAAATTACATACCAAAATGGCAATAATTTTTCCTTCACTTCAATTATAAATTTGGCCCTGCTAACAATGTAACGTCTTAGAATTATATATGGAAACACTACAGTCCAGGTCAGATCAATTCTCCATGTCGAGTCAGCAACACCGCTCGAAAGTTGAAACTGAAAAGAACTGAAGCCTGATGAAAGAAATCGTTTATTTCCGTATACGTATGCGTTTGCGTATTCATACGAAATGTGCATATACGACATACGTTATCGTTTCGGCGTGTGTCGGGTCCTTCACGGACAACGTTCTCTGTGGTGTTGCAGTAGTCTCCAACCAATTCCGATCAGATTTACTGGCACTGTTCAAGGATTGCTCACACCAGGCTGCAACCAATGTCCTCTACAGCTCGCATCGACAGATTCCGCAAATTGATTCTGGATTGAGCTTCTATCCCGGTGAGTGCGCAACTCCAAGTTCTCTCGTAATTTGCTTATGCTTTGTTCCGTGCAGGTGGGCATGGCAGCCATGTTAGCTGGAGTGTGTCAAGTCCCACTCACGTCTGTCTTACTTCTGTTCGAGCTTACGCGAGATTACCGTATTATTCTGCCTCTCATGGGTGCAGTAGGGCTATCATCCTGGATTGCTTCTTCGTCCACCAAGAAAAATAAGCGCTCAAAGTCTGAATCAGCTTCAGCTTCTGCTTCTATCTCAAAACCCGAGCTTGGGATTGTGTCGGAATCATCTGTGCTGTATCCAAATGCTCCCAATCAACAGAGCAATGGTATCGGTAATGGGGGTTTTCAAACCAACTCGGAGGAAGGTCCAGAGCTGCTGCTTCTGACTACTGAGGGAAAGGCGGAGGTTTACACCAAGGACGGGAGCTCGGAAGACTTTGTGGAAGAGAAAGAAATGTGTAATATTGACGAGTCCCTTTGTTTAGTCAAGTTTGAGATTGGTGAGGAACAGTTAGCGGAGGAGATACCTGTGTCCATGGCCATGAGGACGAGATTCGCTGCTGTGTCCACCGACTCCACCGTGCGAGAGGCCATGTCGACAATGGTGTTGGAGAAAGAGTGGTGTGTGCTTCTTCTAGACTCGAATCGCCGCCTTTCTGGTCTCCTTTCTTTGTCTGATATACAGCAGGCTGCAGGGACCGCTACTAAAGTCCACATGCAGATGGAGGTATAACTTTTAAGAGACTCTGTACTCATGGCGTGCTCTCAACTCCTTCCCTTTCTCTTCCGTACTCGTGCTGTGGAAATAATGACAGTTGGTTATGAAGCTTACATCAGCAGTTATTGTAGACAGTGAAAATTTGCAATTCTCGTTATKTGAGTAACGATGCATTTTCAGAGGAGTTCATCGTTTTGTTCGCAGGTAGAAAATAAGCCTGTATCTGATATATTGAAGAGCAGGAGATTGAAGAAAGTGGTAACTGCAACAAAAGAGATGAGCTTAAGAGTTGCAAAACGTCTCATGGCAGGGCGTGGTTTGCGGCAAATCCCTGTTGTGGATGGCAGTGGACGAGTGGTCGGCCTCTTGGACAGAGACTCCATTGCTCTTGCTTGCCGGTTAGAGCAATTCCCACTACCATGACATTCCTGCATTAATATATTGGGCGCACATAATTCAAGCGCCAGTGAATAACATGGTTGAACGTTACGTGATGTTGWAAATGAGGCTAAGGCCCCGCCCACACCAACGAATTAACCACAATTATCAAACTGGGCTGTTAAGGTCCATTTGCTAGTTGGAAGTCAACCAACGTATTGTGTGGTCGCTAATGAGGAGTTAGGCTTTCAAGTTATCTACTTGCTGCTACTTCCTTGGTGTGGGCTCATTTAGCACTTCAAACGTTTGGTATAAGCTTAGTTAATGTACATGACCAAAATTGGAGATGAATGTAAATTCATTGCAAGTTAGTTAGCAGTAGTTAGCACCAATTTGCCAACTGACACAACTTCGCTGGGCGGGCTTTCGTAAACTARTTCTAGTTAGCTAATTGGCGCTACCTCGTTGGTTGGTAGATTGTATTTTTGTTGAACTCTCACGTCATTGTATGACTCCATTCTGGACCATTATGTTGTTTATGGGTTCTAGAGCACAATGTGGTCCTGGACATGCCATTTCTGCCCAAAGCTGAGTCTCCGCGACATCTGGTTTTGCTCAGGGCGGAGGCGACCCGCAGATTGCTTGGTCTTTCACTTTGCAAAACAGCATCCAAAGGCCCCAATGATGGCGTCTGATTCAGGTTAGTCGGGTTTATTCCGTTTGTTTTTTCCTTCACTTTTGAAGCGTTGTTAAAATATTCTTTCTTTGCACTACACAAGAATTTAAGCCATGCACTGACGTGAATTCTGTGGGACCTTGATCTAGATTTCTTCTGCGGATCATTGAGCCTCATTAATCTCGTCTCTTTTGAGAAATGACCTCTTGACTTCTGGTAGGTGGTCTTCACATAGTATGTGACATTCATTTATACGTCTTGGCCTATCTGAGGTTACACCTGTCGATTTGGCGCTGGCCTTTTGATGACCCTTAAAACACGTTTGAGGGTTTTCTTTCCCTCTVACTTCCGTGAAGCTAGTCCTGAGCGACGGTTAACCCTTTGACATAAATGAMTTGTTGTTTGCCAAAAAATATGATGCCTGTCATCATGTGATTGGTTGTAACCTCTTGAAATGTGATGTGGAAATTTTGACGACACAGCTTTGAATCTGACCTGTGTGTACTAATACCTTAATAGGTGTTCATGTCCTGGTTCGTGCAGAGAGGAGAAWACGAAGGATTGACGGATCACATTGATAGATGGCTTCAAAAGCATATTCCTAGATTTGCAGAAGCAGGTGATTGATACCTGTTTTTTGTACTAAATTGACGTACTGTATTATGTTATAGGTTATCCTACATTGAATGTTTCAGTCTTATTTCAGCGCCATGGACAATTCCTCTGAAAGCATTGCATTGCAATTCATGGTAGGCTGATGGATACACAATGTGCTAATAGTTGATGAAGTATTTGATGGAAGCTCAATTTGACGATCTGGAATTTCCTTAGACTCTAGTGAGATCATGATGGATAGTGAGTCCAAGTTGACCGTACAGGTCTCTTTTAAGGGTTCGGTTATCAGAATTTCACATAATTAACATCCAGAAAATCTACTTCTGATCTTTTTTCCCTGTTCAGTTCATTGTGCATAGTATACGGATTCTTGAAAGTAACTGTTTTGTCATTGTGTTCTGGTTATTAAATCTTTACGCAAGAATCTGTAGGGATGGTTTTAGAAAAGGGTCACAATTATGCGCAGGTACCTTATCTGAGTATACTGAACCTCCTGATCCTGATCCCGACCCCGACCCCTGTTATCAGCAGCAATTCATCTCCTCTAATACACCCAGTTTGACCTTCACCTTGCAAGTTGGGTTGAACTTTGTCTTGTTGTCTCGGACCACCCCTCTTTGATTAGAAATGGGGTTGTCTTGTTGTCTGTCTCCGTGCTTTGATCTATCCCTCGACTTTGAAACTGGTCGAAGGGCTAACTCAAATCCATGAAGCTGAAGAATTCTCCATGAGCATTGATGTGAGCTCTAAACTCACCAAGCTTTGTTTGAGCTGCTTTTCCAGGTTTGAGCTTTGAGGATGCAGACCCTGATGAGTGCAGGTGCGGCAGAAGGAAAAACTAAGGTCCATAGAAACTCTGACAACTGATGATTCCAGATACTAACAAGAAACAGACTGCTGTCAGGGACGGTCACCTTTGAAAATCCCAGCTAGCGTGTCATAACCGGACAAGGTCTCCTTTTCACCAGGGAGGCCTAACAAATAGGGTGCAGACTCCGAATAGGGCTTGAGCCTGCAACACTCTAAAGGGAAGCCATCCTATTGTGGCCACTGACGGTGTCCGTATGATGAGGGCAACGCCTGGGTCCAGCAGTTTTTCAGCACATGATGAATGACATTTTTCGGGAGCACCTTGACGACTTTGTGGTCATCTATTTAGATGATATTATGATATTTTCAAAGAATGAAGAAGATCATGAGAAGCACGTTCATTTGGTTTTGAAAAATTATGAGAGCAAGGACTCTACGCCAAGCCAGAGAAGTGTTTATTTCACCAAACCGAGATGGAGTTTTTGGGATTCATTGCAACTACGGAAGGTTTGAAGATGGACCCGAAGAAGGTAGAAGCTATAGTGTCATGGGAAGTTCCGAAGACAGTTCGAGACGTACAATGTTTTCTTGATTTTGCTAACTTCTATCGGATTTTCATCAAAAATTATTCATTAGTCGCTACTCCGCTTATGCGCTTGACATGTAAAGACAAGTTTGATTGGGGCCGTTAGCAGAAAAGGCTTTTCAAAATCTTAAAATGGCATTTACAACTGCACCTATCTTGGTGCACCCAGATTTTACAAAGGCATTCTATTTGGAGACTGATGCCTCGGATTTTGCTTTGGGAGTTGTACTTTCACAAAATGGGGAAGGACGAGAAGCGAATTATTCTTGTAAGTTTTCTGCTGCCGAAATTAATTATGAAATCTTTGATAAGGAACTTCTCGCTATTGTGGATTCTCTTCAAGAGTGGCGTCATTTCCTTGAAGGAGCTATGCATCCAGTGACTGTGTATACAGTTCACAAGAATTTATAATACTTCATGTCATCTCGTGTTTTGAATCGGCGCCAAGCTCGATGGAACATGTCACTATCCCGATTTAATTTTATTATCAGTTATTGACCGGGCAAACAACAAGGACTATCTGATGCTCTATCAAGGAGATTGTATCTTGCGCCCAAGGTTGGAGAAACAGCATTTGATCAACAATTTAGAACTTTGTTGAAGCCAGAGCTATTTCGCCTTTGCACTACTATTATTCCACCACCAATTGATGTTGACTTCATCATTCAAGTACGTGTTGCAACCAATGAAGATCTTGTGGCCCTGGAAATCAAGCGTCATCTCGGTAAAGACGCAAAATTTAAGATGGAAGCAGATCTATTATATTTTGAAGAACGTTTATTCATCCCAGAAGGTCCGACACGACTTCGAGTTCTTCAATCTCGCCATGACTTCCCAGCTGCGGATCATTTTGGATACAACAAGACTTTGGAACTTCTCTCTAGAGATTTTTGGTGGCCCAAAATGTGGAAGGACGTGAAGAATTTTGTTACTTCTCGTGACATTTGTTCAAGGTCCAAG
The DNA here is from genome assembly GCA_006891605.1 of Pleurozium schreberi. Classification (NCBI taxonomy): domain Eukaryota; kingdom Viridiplantae; phylum Streptophyta; class Bryopsida; order Hypnales; family Hylocomiaceae; genus Pleurozium; species Pleurozium schreberi. Next base: position 374 of record VACF01001748.1, on the reverse strand, counting down.
AATCCTCGACATCGCCCTTACGCTCTCTTACACCCTTTACCTATTCCACGCCGGCCATGGTCTTCAGTCTCTATGGATTTTATTACAAATTTGTCATCGTCAAATTCATTTGATAGCATTTTTGTTGTGGTGGATTGGCTTACCAAGATGGCGCACTTTGTCCCTTGCAAGAAGTCTTCGTCAAACGAAGACACGACAAGACTATTTCTTGATAATGTGTATCGTTATCATGGTCTTCCAGACAATATCATATCTGATCGGGGACCCCAATTTGTATCAAAGTTTTGGAGATCTTTTTTTGACATATTGAGAGTGGATATCAACCTCTCTTCAACTTTCCATCCTCAAAGTGACGGTCAAACAGAACGGGTAAA
>VACF01001747.1:0-18829 GCA_006891605.1 Pleurozium schreberi | reverse complement strand
CTCTTGTGGTGAAAATGCCCCTGTATTGAAAATGCCCTCGGATTAAAAATGCCCTTGCAGTAAAAATGCCCTTGTATTCAAAATTTCCTTTTAGTAAAAGTGCCCATGTAATAAAAATGTGTAGGAGTGAAATTGCCCTCGTAGTCAAATTGCTCGTGTGGTGAAAATGCCCCTAAATTGAAAATGCAGTCAAGATCCACTAAAACTTTCTTATTGTTGTTAAGACGATCAAACGACTCAATCAATAGAATCTGCCAGGGTTTCTCAACAATCGGCTGCATCAATGGGGCTATAGGTTTGGAAATAACAAACAAAGGTGCAATAGTCTTTGACAAAGCAAATGTACAGGCTTCAAAACACAGGCAATTGCTTAGCACTTTGAAAACAAACTCTAAACACTCAGACAATCAACTGACCCGCCCAAAAGAAGAGAAGTGTTGCGGTTTCTTCAGTGATCGCCACCTTTGTTCCAAAATCTTGCCACCGCCACTTCTTGTCGACAATCGCCCCAAGCTATCGCCTCCCTCTCCAAGGATTGTAGCTATCTTCTAACAGCACTCAACTTCCCACCAAAACCCGACGACTCCACCAGGGTTTTCTTCCTTTAGCRGCAATAATCTTCTTTACTCCACTTCCGCCCCAAAATCTCTTCACTGTTGCTTCCAATGATCACCACTCAGTCTTCTGGTTGCTGTTGTTGACAATCGCTCCTAGGCTATCGCTCAGTCCCTCAAAAAATCGATTATCTTCCAGCATCACTAAATTCTTCACCAGAGCCAGACAATCGCTCAGGGTTTCTTACCATTGTGACACTATTCTCAAAAGCTTCGTTTATACTCACTCTCCAGGCTCCAGGCGAGTGTGTTGCTGGAAATCAATACCACTACCACTATCGAAGCAATGAAATGAATCTTGAAGACCTAATGTGCTGTGGAGACGGATGCCCCAACCCTGATCCACTTTGGCGACACCAAATACAAGACGCTGAGGAGAGATACATTGTTCCCAAGGTACGTTGGCATTTATGAAACACCGTGGAGCAAACCCGTAAGGGCAACATGCAAGATATATACAACAGATATACAGATACATGTGCATGATAATTCAAACAGATGCCCTACATTGAATTCACTCCATCTTGAATCATTTACATGTAACATACATACAGAGCTACAGATAATGACTTAGAGGCCTGGAAACATGGGCCAAGGAATTTCACACCAGCCCTTTTAGTTYGCTTTCAAATTTCTTATTTAATCTTATTTAATGAAAGTGAAAAGCAAATCAACAAGCAAGTCCAAACTTTAGTTTCATACCTTGATGCTGATGATGCCGAAGTGTCTTCGTCTTCGTCTGCAAGGGCGTCATAGGGATTCCAGAATATAGCCTATCGGATCTTCGTCAAAGATGTCAATGCACTTCCCACTTCCTTGGTTCGCTTCTGTGAAGGCACGTTCGTCTCAGGCGATCCAAATACTTGCCAAAACCTCAAAGTATCGTCGCCTGAAGCGGATGCAACAGTGTATCCATCGGGACTCTGCAAAAGAAAAAKAGGAAGTATTTAGCAAGAAAACTCTAAATTTTAAAAACGAAATGCTGAATAAGAAAGGATCAATCAGGGGTGCATGCGTGATGATGATCTACCTGAGCCAAATGCAGCACCCTAGAAGTGTGCCCTGCGAATTCAGCCATCTTGACCATGGATGGGTACTTCCACAGACAAAGCTGGTTCTGGCTGTATCCATGAGAGCTCAAAATCTCCTTCTCATGCTTGCTCCATTGCAGGGCATACACCTGCGACTTTGTGTCGATGGTGTTCACACAGACACCAGTGTGGGTGTTCCAGAACTTGATGCACCGATCAGCGGTACCACCGCCTGATGCAAGCAGGATGCTTTGGAAGGGACACCACGCCAAAGCTTTCACAGCCGCCTGGTGCTCGTCAAGGCGGTGAAGGGGATTGGCATTTGCTGACGAAGCAGCGGCTGCGTCTCASATGTGCAACATATCATCATTGCCACCGYTGGCGAGCTGTTGACCTGAAGGCGACCACTTCAATCCGCACACCTCCTGTTTGTGGGCAGCCATTGAACCAATGACATGGTTTCTGATCCTCACATCATGATTCAAAATCATATTGTCACGCCCGCCAGTCGCCAGAGTTGGCCCGTTCCAGGCCAGAGCACCGACACGAGCAGAGTGGCCCCTCAATGTCATCAACTGCAACAATAGCATCCAACATCAAGTTGAGCATATTTACCACCAATGCATAAGCTCGAGACTCAAATTCAGTGCATAAACTGCAAAGCAGTGCTCCACATGTAATTCAAAATCAATGCATAAGCCACAGATACGTGTTTCGTATGCAATTCATAAACACAAAGCTTCAAGGACATTTGATAGTGTATGTACCTGACGAAGTGAGGTTGAGTCCCAAAGTTGTACAGTCGAGTTATTCAATCCTACAGCCAAGTATTGACCGTCTGGAGCCCAGGAAACGCTGGTGATAGGGCCTTCTTCCTCGACGGTCATCATTTCCTCAATGGAGCTTGTGGTGGCATCCCACAAGTACACAGTCATGCCCAGCGCAACGGCCAGTACATTGCTGGAGCTCCAGTCCAACAGGTTCAGGTAGTAGTCGTCCAGCACATCCGGGGTATATAGGGTTCTCTCAGACGCCTGGGGAATATGACGGAAAGTCTTCTTAGGCTTCGTCGCCCCTGAAGTAACGTCCTGAGAGTTAAGAGTTGTGCGACCGTTCACGAAGCCTTCGGGAGGAGGAGGAGGCTTGTGCTTGAAGGCCAAGATGCGGCGCTGCTTCTGGCCATTGTTGTTCAAGAGACTGTCCGCCAACTGCTTCTTGTACTCGTCCTTGGTGGGGGAGATCACGTCCACTGACGAATTCTCCTTGGTCATCAGAAAGTTTGCCACGCTGAAATCCATGGCGCTCCGGTCAGTGATGAACCGGTCGGTCTGAAAAGAAAACATGGAAAGATTGTGAGTGACCTAATCTCACATCCACACTCTCGCCGGATCTAAAACCGACGAAATTAAAACATCTAGGCATAATGACAAGAAAGTTCTCGCTAACTAGCTCAGCTTCAACTTAAACATTTTTCAATTACATCTGATGAGAGGTTATAGCTCAAGAACACAGGATGATGAAAAAGAACAGAATTAGTAAGCAAAACCGAAATAGAATCTGGAAAATTCGACCGTCCTATGTAACAATGTCATTACGTAACTATTCCGATTAGACTAGCGTTTCAAAGACATCATGTCAATCRAGCAGGCACTCTTGCCGAGATATCTAATCACGAAATGAGCGGAACATCCAAGGCGTGGAATACATTAACGACCACAAAGAAAAAATGAAAATCCTACGAAATGGAAACCTAGAACAGGAATTCCAAATCTTCCGGATCCATTACCGCTCTGCCGGGAATCCTGGCCTTGGGCGTCTTCTTTTTGAGCTGCACGGGGCTCACATTCTCCCTTAGTGCGGAGCTCTCCCACTTGCAAGAGCTCACGCTCTTGGTCGGCGTCTTGAAGGCCTTCGCCATTGTCTGCATCATAGCCATACCAACAACACCTCGCCGAGCCCCTTGCCGGGCTCCAACAACAACAGAAAAACGGACAGCTTCCAAATCATACAAAAATAAGCCCYAATGTAAATGCAAAAATCCTCAAAAAGCAAGCAGAAAAATGTGTGAAAACAGAAAATCCAGTGATTCCAGAGAGCGTAGAAAACAAGAGCAGTAGAGATCAAGAGCGTGATGAGCGTTTCCGAAAATAGGATTCAAGAGTAGGGTGATACGGAGAGCGCAGACCGTAGGCATGCCCTCGTCCCTAAGGGCTCCTCGGCGGACCTCGTCCCTAAGGGCTCCCCTGAGCAGGGGATTTGCCTCCCTGCCCAGAGCCCAAACGGCCCGCCCTCATCACTTGAAGTCAACTGAATGAAGCCTGTTTTCACTTTCCAACAAGGGGGTCTTGGTCGCATTGGCCTGCCCCATATTTACTRCAAGGGCATTTTTAATCCGTGGGGGCATTCTGTGTGACTTGCCTGACCAAGTGGCTCACACATGTGACTACAAAGAATATTGCATGTGTTGATAAATAATTAAATGAATTTGAACAAAAGGAATTTCACAAAAGATGCACTCAAAATACCAAAAAAAATACAAGCCCCAATTTAATATGACAAATTCAATGGATCGTACTATAAAAAATATAAGTTGGATGGGACCAAATTTTATATCACCGGAATCAGTGAAGAACATTGCATGTGTTGATGAAAACTAAAATAAATTTGACAAAAGGACCTCAAAGCAACCTCAACACTTAGAAATTACAAAATAAATTAAAATGTGTTGAGGTTGCTTTGAGGTTTGCCATCAAACAACCTGAACACAAATGTTTACTTTCACATATGCAAAACAAGATTTCCCGATTGATTTATTTTTTTCAATTCTCAAGAAGGAATTTTAAAGTGTTAGTATTACTCATCTTCTATTTAATCCTTTGAGGCACCTACATGCACACAATGAACGACGAACAAATTCAAACTGTTCTCGTGACTACATACATAGACAGTTTTCATCCATCCATTCATAAGGTGAAACAGGAAGGAGCAGAAACGCTGGCTTTATTAAGAGTTCGCTTGGAAACGGAGGAGGTGGAGGACTGGGAGTTCGACTATTGGGACGTGGAGGATAAGCGGCGGATTAGGAAGAAGGTGAAGCGCCTCAACGATGTTGAAGGAGATGTGTATGTGATTCGGTCCCAAGGTGCAAACGAAGATCCAAGTAAGCGGCGTCGTTTAGAAGATGGATCTCACGTTGAAGGAGGGCCCGATCCGATCCGCTATGAAGAACAATTTGTGGAGTTGAACGACATGGGAGTTCCGGTGAGCATTGACCCTGTTGGATCTTCTAGGGTTAGTGGAATTAGTGGAGGGACTGCTGGAACCGCTGATGACACCGACCAGAGCGTCTTGGCGTTAAGGTCGACGTTGATTTCGGCTGAAGTCATGGAACGGTACCATGCTCAAGCGGAGAAGCTGAAGAGAGATCTGAAAGATTCTGACCTCGATGATCACAAGTGGAAGCTCCGGTCATGGGATCAAGATGGCGTGGGAGTTGTCAAATTGTATTGCTGTGAGTGCCGGAAGGAGACGGGGGGGCAAAGTGGAAATCACAGTAAGGTAACTATACAAAACTTCTCAAATTTCAAAACAAGTCACCTTCAGAGTATCCAACACATAAAATCTTGGTGTCGCAAGCACAATGTGAACTACCTTGATCATCCCCAATCTGCAGYGCCAAAAGGAAAAGCTGTAGTGCTAACTACTGAAGATCATAGACGATTAATGGCTGAAGGAGTTGACATAATGAATGCTGTGAATGGTGAACTACAAGAAGGGATGAAGCCATTCCACACTGTGGGAGATCTGGAGCAAGATAGACCTAAGAGCTATTAGTTCAAGGTGAAGTGCCCTTACTGTCGTGATGGTCTAGTCCAGCTGTGCCCGCCTAAGAAAAATTTGGAATCCACATTGAGGAATCACATGGCCAGTTCAAAGCACCTACAAGCTGTTGAAGATTTTGTTGATAAAGAGCGTAGAGGTGCTGCGCTGCTCACCGGTAGGAGGGGAAGGCCACGGACGTCATCAGCTTTAAGTGTGGAGTCTAATCAGCCGGACTTACATGCATTCTTCAGATGTGGAGGTGGTACAAGCACTAGCGCAGGTGGTCAAACAGGTGATCTACTCGCACATGATAGTAATTCTTTGTTGAGTGTCATGTGTTGGGGTTATCGTGGACCCAATGTTGTATATGGTGGAGTATCATATTGTGTAACCTCGTTATTAGAAGATCGACATGTTGGTGTATCTTGGTATCCTGAACCACACGTAGAGGCTTCCGTTTGTGTTCGTGATACTGAAGTACAAGTCCAAGGTACGTTTCGACACAAGAAATGTCATAGGGTGTCATCGTCCGTTGCAGGGTTTCCTAATCTTACTTGCCTGTCGTGCGCTGAAATCCCTCAAGAATCTGATTTTAGAAAAAGGGTTGTTAGGGAGGACAAGTCTATCTTGAAGAGGGGCTTTAGAACCACTTCTAGTGGTATCAGGGTGGGTTATTTGTCTATGAATGAGCTTTTGCGTCACAGTAGGGATGTAGCCAGGAAGTATAGATTGGAAAGGCTGCAACATTGGGCAGCACGTGCTAAAATAACGCAACTAAAGGTGAAACGACCAACTCTTCGAGAGATGGCTAAGAATGCCACCTCTGACCACAATGTCCATAAGTTCTGCCAGAATATATTGAATGCGCATCGAACCGGGGCATTTGGAGGTAAGCYTGCACTTTCGGACCTCATTCAAGATGTAGCCCAAAATCTGAATCGAGACGATAGGGGTAATCGGTATAGTGAAAACACCAAGTGTTTTGCTCAAGCAATGAAGGTCCATGGCGGGAGGCGGATGTGCGACTTGTTTGCTTTGAACTTTGCTKGACCTAATTACAGCACAATAAAACGAGATCTTAAGAAAGGAGTCCAGTTTGTACCGGGTGAGCACTCAGAAATATTTCGTGCCATTGCTAGAATATACGCAGACGCCAAGACTGCCCATAACATTATTGGTCCCGTCCYAGTGATTTTAGCTGAGGATGAGACCAAACTAAAAGGCAGAATATCATGGGAAGCTAAGTGGGACACGCTTGCTGGTTTTTGTGGGCCAAAAGCCAATCATGTGTGTATAACAACGTATAAACCTGTGTGTGGAGTAGGAGAAGATGGATATAGTAAAATTGTTGAATCGTTTAGGGATGATCAGGTTGGGTCCTTTGCAAGAGTAATCATCGTAAATCCCCTACATGACAAGCTGCCCTGACTTGTTCTAGTTGTTTGTTGTACATGTAATTGCTTTGATTCCGCTTGGGTAAGGCGTCAATGGGATACTATTGATGCATTGTGGGCTACTGAGTGCCAAGCCGCGGTCGGACCGATAGTTGGACATGCTAGTGATGGAGACAGTCGTAGAAGGCAACTAATGCTCCAAGACTATAGAAACCCAATTGGTCAGCGTCTTTCTGTGGGGTGGGAAGGATTGTTTCTCACAACATCGATTAATGGAGATGGTGATGTTTCTGGTCTACATGACCAAGATTACATTCACAACGGGAAGAAATTAATAAACCCTTTGTTGTCTTCCGTGCGTTGCATGCAACTTGGAGGTGACGTATGTTTACTCCAACATGTGGGTCATGTCTATAACCGGTTCACTTCAGATGAACATGGTCTGAGACAAGAGGATATTGATAGAAAAGATCGGCAAAACTGGGGTTCAGCCCAAAGACTGTGTTCTAAAAAGGTTCGACAGTGCTTAAGACATTTGCGAGAGGTGGACGATGTCCACARGGAACGTACACTAGGGACAGAGTATTACTTAGAGATTTGTGCAGATTACATAGACATCTTTTGCTCGCCTAGGCATAGTTTGCGGTCTAGGATAGTCTTGGCGGCCAAAGTTTCATTCTTTTTTAGGGTTTGGAGATTATGGTTGAAACATGGTTATCATGCCGTGCAGGGGAACTCCATGGAGATCGTTGAAGCTCATCATTTCGTTAGCCAACAATGTTTCGTTGACATCCAATTGTCTTGTCACTTTGTTGTTCTTCTCATTTGCCACTTTAGGGATAGGTATCCTCACTTGCAGGTTCCACTGCACCTAACCGGGAGCGACTGTTGTGAGGTTTTTTTCTCCAAAATTGGTGGTATGAATGGTAACGAAAGAGCGTATGACTTTCATGAGTTGGTCAATACAGCCAACACGCTGAACCATCTGTCCGAAGTTGAGTATGCTGAAAATGGCCTTAAGTTCAACAAGCAACACAATAAAATGGAAAACATTTGGGCCAAATTACATCCCCTCATAGATGGTGAAGCCCCATGTGACCTTGCTGACTATGGCRACATTAGAACCAATGCCGAGGTTGTAGAGGCATTACAAGAGGGTCTAAAATTGGCCCAAGTTATGTTAAGACATTTAAACATGGCTCCAAGTGTACATGCACGTGCAAATTTGAAAACATGGTTCAACAAGCCATGGGAGTTGGAGAAGGTGGACGACCGGTTCATGAAGTTCAAACAGGGTTCTAGACCTGTGTCTGGAGAGGATGGTGATTCCGAAGTGATAAGAGAAAGTATGATGGCACCAAGGCATGTGGGAGATGAAGAAGGGGCACAGATCTTGTGCCAAGACGATTTGGAGAACGATTTTTGTGACGATGGTCCTCGGGGAGGACACTTAGGAAAATTATTAAACATGGTGAGTTAAAATATAGGGTGTGTTTTATTCATGAGCAATAAAATTTAGAAAAAAATTGATGTAATATCGGATGCTTAAAATTCAAGTAAGGAATAATTAGAGAATATACCTATAATATACATGGAATATTCTAGAATATTTGAGAATATACCTCAAATATTCTAATTATGTGATAGCCTCATTTAAATACCCCTTTAATGCACGTGTTCTAMCAAAGTATAGAGAAGTGTCCTCCCCGAGCGATGGTCAGGATGCAACAGTTGTACTTGAGGGAGAGGTGAGGGATGCCATCTCCAACATGTTGAGTTCCCATGAAGAGAAAGTTTCAACTGTAGCATGTCCTACCCAAGTTAGTCCAACARTAGAGTTTGCAGGTCATTCCATTTACAAGTCTACGTTGGTGTCACAATTGAACGGTAATCCATTCTTATCTAAAGATAGATTGACTCGGATTAAGCATTCTATGTATTTTAACAACCATGATGACTATCTAACAGCTGCTGCATCTTCTAGCACATGTCTCCTTGGCATAGGGTCGGATTGTGGGGTTTATTTTGTGCAGAGCAGTACAGCCAATATCTCCTCTACACTGAGGTCAGCGGTGAAGAGAAAGCGGGGTCGCAATTCCAAAGCGTCAAAATCTGGAACCCCAACCTCCATATTGCAGGGAGTGGACGATGGAACATGGTGGATTGGCCGTGTACAATCGATGCGGAGGCGTATTGGAACAYAGTGGGGTCTGCTTCGACATCCCATTGACCTTATGAACCGGTCTTCAACTTCAGGGAAGCAAAGTTCCTCCCCATGCAATCTTCAAGTTATGCTTCAATACTTTCGTAAATTTCCGGGCCATCTAAAGTTCAAGTATGACCATACTGATAGTAGATGGATTGATGTAGATACAATCATCACCACTGTGACACTTGAGTATAACTYGTCCACCGATGTATACACCTTAGATTCTGAAGATGCCGATGCCCTAAATCAATTCGTTAATGATCAAAAATAAATAATCCCATTTTTCTGCATTTAATTCCCATTTGCAATGTGAAATGGATGTGCAGGTGGATTCTGCCTATCACGACTTTAGGATAAGAGGCATGTATATTTTCATTATGGAGATATGCGGTACAGATCTAGGCCCCATAGGAACTCCATTCAACACAATAATGGCCACATGCTTCATCGCATGTGTTATGGGGATCCCAGGTAAGATCAGATCATTTTATAATGATCAATTCAAGGTTTAGGGGCCCCCTAATCTAACTTCATGATTAACTTATGGATTAGCCCCCCTAATCTATTCTTTCAGCCCTTTAATTTGAAGTAGGCTACTGCGTGTCTTCAGCTGATGAGGCTTCTCTCCTAAATCTGAATGTATAAAGTGAGACCTCGAGAGCTGCACCACCATCTTCTGCTCTTTTCAATTTCACTGTCCACCATCATCTACTGTCCTCAACCCCGACTTCTTCTCTTACACTCCTTTCTTTTTGCCTCATTTGCTAGTGAGTTTTTTGTCCTCTACCTGCCTAAGTTCTGCATTCTTCTACTTCCCTTTGTCCAGCAAGGCAGATCTTGTTTAGGGTTTACAGTGCGCAGCAATGGCTGCTGAGCAGCACGGAGGAGGGGAGTGCGGAACTGACTTGTCTGCATTCCAGGAGATGGTCTCATCGCGTTGTGAGGGAATCCCATACGCCCATCTAGTGCCGGTGTTGACGAGACATTGCGGGGCCTAAGCAGATGGGTGGGAGGATGTTGGTGTGGATCGCGCCACTAAACTGCGTACCATCCCCTTTGCACTAGCAACCTGCAGGGAATGGCGAGATCTGGTGATACCCCACACGGAGTACGCAGCGCTGCGATTGGCGAAGTTCGACCTCACTTGGGAGAATCGGCCCCATCAAACCACTGCTGATGATTTCGTTGTTGACAGGTTTGACCGCAACGTCGTGTTGCTGTCGAAGTCGTGGGAGCTTTCGAGCCCCATGTCCCATCGCCTCCACACGGCACCCCTCTCTGATTTGGCAGATATGGAGCTGGACGTGCTACGAGGTGAACTGCAGGCTGGTTGGGGTGCTGAGGCTTTGATATCCAAGGGAGCAGATTGGCAGAGCATGGAACGGGTGTGGGTCACCCCTTCAATGCGTGAATGAGCTGCTGGTTTTGTCTAGATCCCACTTCTTCAGTTTTGATATTGTATGTCAAGTGGGTTTTAGTTTTGGCGCAGGCGATTCCTAAGGTATTTAAATGGTTTGTGCAGGTTTTCAGGATGTATCGACTTTTAGATAGGGCTAAGTATCTTGAAGTAGGAATCGGCTTTTGTATGAAAACTGAAATTTTACTGTATTTGTAAATACACACCGTAATGCATATATTTTTGTTTGGGATGATTCTCAGTAGTCTTGCATGCATGTGTTYGTTTCAGGGTTGTGTAGGTGCTGGATTCAACACATGTGGTTGATGTTATTGAAGTTAGTTTCATTGTTCTTCATTGTAGTTCTGTGTTGTAGTTGGTTTCATTGTAGAGCTGGATTCAACACATGTGGGCTATTGTTCTTGCGTTCAGCCAGAATGCTTATGGCTCAGGCTTCTCTTCCACAATGTTTCAGTTGGTAGTAAAATCTTGGTATGCTTTTGGTCGTTTGGTTTCTATTGTCTTCATAGGGTGCTGTGTTTTATTTGTATGTGGTTTGTTCGATTTGCGTTTGTATATTGGAGCATTTGTATTTTGTTTGTATACTGTGTTCACGATTTTTGTCTTTAATCTTCAAACTTCGGCTTTTTGATTTACTTTAATTTGTTACAATAAATTTAGGGGTTGAAATATTACTCCACTTCAGAAATTGTAAGTAATTATATGGAYCCTAAAAACATGAAGAATTAGAAAATTAGGTAATTGAAGGGTCCATTTAATTAGTCCAGGCCAGCAAAATACCCCCCAAAAAAATACCCCTTGGCCACATGTGATATACAACACCCCCCAAGGAGTCAACCCCCCGTGGTTTTATATCATCAAAATAATTGAAGAATATTTTGCAGAATATTGCATGTGTTGATGAAAAAAGATACAAATTTGAAAAAAAGAACTCCACATAAGACCCACTCAAAACAAATAAGAAAACACAAGGCCCAATTTAAAGTGACAAATTTGATCAATTGTATTGTGAAATAAATTCGTTTGATGGGACCAAGTTTTATACTGCCGGAATCAACAAAGAATGTTGCATGTATTCAYGAAAAAAGAATTAAATTTGAACAAAAAGAACTTCATAGAAGACCCACACAAAATACCAAGAAAAACACGAAGCCCAATTTAAAGTGACAATTTTAATCAATCATATTGTGAAAAAAATTAGTCAGATGGTACTAAATTTTATACGACCACAATCAACGAAGAATATTGCATATGTGTAGGGTTTAAAAATGAATTTGAACAACAAGAACTACACATATGACTCATTCAAAAATTCCAAGAAAAATATGAGGCCCAATTGAAACAAAAGTCATGGTAAGATGTGAAAGTTAGAAAGTAAATTGCTTGCATAATTAAAACATTTCTACTAGGTGAAAAAATTTAAGAATTTGTACTCAATTTTAAAAAAGAAATGAGTTTAAAGAGTTTTGAACGTTTTTAAGGGTTCAAATCAAACATGTCCTTTTAATTGCACAATCAAAACACAATCACAATTCTTGCAGGATAAAGAGTAGTCTCCTCTTTCCACCATTGTCCTAGTAAAAATGTGTGTTGAGGTAACTACTTTGAGGTACTTTTCTTCAAATTTATCTCTATTTTATCAACACATGGAATATTCTTCAATGCTTCATGTGGTATAAAACTTGGTCCCATCTGACAAATCTTTTTACAATACRATCAATTGAATTTGTCACTTTTTATTAGGCCTCCTATTGTTATTGATAGTTTTGAGTGGGTCTTATGTAAAATTAAGCTTAACCCTTAAATGCACACAGCCCTCTCCAAATTTGGCAGTTTTGCAAAGATGTATTATAAAATGCAACTAGGGGGGATATTTTGAACTTGATGTATAAATAAAAGTTGTACATTATGAATTTAAGATTCTATCCATACGGTTGGATCTATGATTGCAATCACCAATATTTTGTATAAAATTTGAAACCCAAAATTCAGAATTATTTTATAATTCAATTACGAACAAGATATTGACAATCTATATATGAAATTTGTTGTGATGGGTTGAAATGTAATACTCTTATAAAGTGTAGTGATTTTTGGAGATTTTTTGGTTGCTTAATTTTATGAGTTGACTTTTTCAAGAGCAGTTTTAAACTATTTTAAACTAAGATCTTAGAATTTTTTGGTGAATCACTACAACATGAAATGAGGCATAAGAATTTCAGAAATTGCCCCCTTTCTAATTAGTTAAGACATGCACGAAGCTAACTTCCCATAAATTCTATAGTAACAAATCCACACTGCAAAAAGTGCATGATAGATGAGAAAACATTGATGAAATATGTACATCATCCAAAAAAAGGACGCTTGGGCAGTTAAAGTTTAACGCATTAACGCACCTGCTTCCACATAGTAGACGATGAACAAATTTAAATTGTTTTCTTGACTGCATACATTAAGACTTTTCATTCATCCAAATTTCTTTTGGTTCTTGTACTTGTCTACTATCATTTATACTGTATGGGGGCAATGGTATGATATGGGTACCCGAAAAGCCCTTTTAACTCTTAAATCAACCCCTATGGCAACTTTGAATGAGTGCCTCTCTAAAATAAAATACAAAATGAATCGACCGGATGTGGTTTTGATTTCCTACACTCATGAAGTACACAAAAAAAAAATTCACGTAAAAATTGAAGCATTTTAAACATTTTAAAAGAGACTTTTTGTACAAAAATCAGAGTTTGTCCCAACTACTGAAAAACATCCATAAGATTTGTTTAAAATATCCAATGACGTCATTTTGGTACCAATTTTTGATATGAAGTACATCTAGATATGTGTTATTTGAAATGATTAATTTGAAGGATTAAAAATATTATTTATTTTGTACTACAATGCCTGCAAATGCTGATTTTAGGCAATTTTTTCCACGAAGCATAAAACATGAAAATTAATTTATTCAATTAAAAAGTTATACTTGAATTAAAGTGTTWCATGTCATCCAGGTGTGGATATTTTTTTAATTAAAAAAAAGTAATTTTAGTTAATTGAAGTGGACAAATTTGTCGAAATTTCGAAATTTCGAACATATATTTGTTTTCCAAATTTCGAAGAATTTCCATTTCAATTGACTAAAATTATAAATTAAAACATTATAAAAATATCCACACCTAAATGACATGAAATACTTTAATTCAAGTCCAACTTTTTAATTGAATAAATTAATTTTCATATTTTTATGCTTCGTGGGAAAAATTGCCTAAAATCAGCATTTGCAGGCATTGTAGTACAAAATAAATAATATTTTTAATCCTTCAAATTAATCATTTCAAATAACACATATCTAGATGTACTTCATATCAAAAATTGGTACCAAACTGACGTCATTGGATATTTTAAACAAATCTTTTGGATGTTTTTAAGTAGTTGGAATAAACTTTGATTTTTGTACAAAAATTCTCTTTTAAAATCTTTAAAACTCTTCAATTTTTACGTAAATTTTTTTTGTGTACTTCATGAGTGTAGGAAATCAAAACCACATCTGGTCGATTCATTTCTTATTTTGTTTTAAAGAGGGAGTCATTCAAAGTTGCCATAGRGGCTGATTTAAGAGTTAAAAGGGCTTTTCGGAGTACCCATATTAGACCATTGTCCATGGATCTTCAAAATAAGATATTGTGATTTTTTTTGAAGTAACAAAATTGATTTATGTCAAGTTTCATTCTTAGTTCAAAAAGTGAGACCTTAAACACAATTTTCCAAAATAAGTAGAATCAAACAATGGAAATCATACCATCTTGTAGTGCATGTTATTTCAAATTCATTACAACAATTTTGATTTATTTTTGTTAATTTGGGATTTTTAATTGAATTTCAAAAGAAAACCTTGAAAATTTCATTAAAATTTATTAATGAAAAGTATGATAAATCCAACCGTAAAGATGTGATCTTCACATTGACATTTACAACTTAGCTTTGTACACCAAGTCCATYTTTTTAATTCATCAAACATTTTATAACGCATTTTTGAAATCAATGTTGAATTGGGACATTAAAAGGGTCAATGTGCTTAATGCCCAATTTAGGCATTAAGCACATTAAGCACAATTTTTCTGAACGCCCTTTACGTGTTTAATGTGCTTAATGTAAATATTGGGCATCAAGCACATCAAGCACATATTTTGCGTATTGTCCTTAATGTGCTTAATGTGCCTAATGCCGAAATTGGGCATTAAGCACATTAAGCACAAATTTGGTCCCATCAGACTTATTTTTTTCACAATAGGATCTATTGAATGTCAATTTAAATTGGGCCTCGGAGTTTTCTTGGTATTTTGAGTGAGTCGTATGTGAAGTTCCTTTTGTTCAAATTTATTTTAGTTTTCATCAACACATGCAATGTTCTTCACTGATTCCGGTGATATAAAATTTGGTCCCATCCAGCTTATATTTTTTACAGTACGATCAATTGAATTTGTCATATTAAATTGGGGCTTGTATTTTTTTTGGTATTTTGAGTGCGTCTTTTGTGAAATTCCTTTTGTTTAAATTCATTTAATTATTTATCAACACATGCAATATTCTTTGTTGATTCCGGTGACATAAAATTTGGTCCAAACCGACTTTTATATTTCACAATACGATCAATTGAATTAGTCATTTTAAATCATGGTTTGGTTGAACTTAGAACCCGTGGGGCCATTCTGTGTGACTTGCCTGACCAAGTGGCTGACACATGTGGCTACATATGGGCGGGTATGAGGAAGGCCAATGCGACCAAGACCCCCTTGTTGGAAAGTGAAAACAGGCTTCATTCAATTGACTTCAAGTGATGAGGGCGGGCAGTTTGGGCTCTGGGCAGGGAGGCAAATCCCCTGCTCATGGGAGCCCTTAGGGACGATACCCAGCCGACAATTTGCCTCACCCACATCACTCCCTGAACTCCAGCCACTTCATTAGCTTGTCAGCACATGCAACATTTTTCAGAGACTGAGACTGCCCTTAGAGACGAATGGTGCCCCACGAGTTCGAAGTCCACCCATGATTTACAATGACGATTTCAATCGATTCAATAAAGAAAAGTATAAGTCAGATGGTACCAAATTTTATGTCACCGGAATCAACGAAAAATACTACATGTGTTGATAAAAAAAGAAATAAATTTGAACAAAAAGAACTTCACATAAGACCCACTCAAAACTACCCAAAAAAATACAAGGCCCAATTTAAAATCACAAACTCAATCAATCATATTGTAACAAATATAAGTCGGATGGGACCAACTTTTAAATCACCAAAATCATCGAAGAATATTGCATGTATTGATAAAAGAAGGAATAAGTTCCTCAAAGCAACCTCAACAAAAAACGAAATCTAATATTGCATGTCGGGGTTGCTAAACCTCAACACATTTTTACTTTTAGACATTAAAAATAAAATTGTGTTGAGGTTGCGTTGAGGTCAGCCTCAAAGCAACCTCAATACAAATGTTTACTTTTAGAAATTTAAGATAAGATTTCTTTTTTTACTTAAATAAAATGAAATAAACAATAATTTTATATATATTTATACTCGATTATAAAACAAGAAATTTTAATGATTTTCCATCAAATAAATAACTGCAACAAAGCAATTAGAAATTTTAATAAGTCAATTTAAGCTTGTAAAATAAAATTTGGATAAGTTCAAAATCATTATTGTAATTTGTATAAGATACTCCCTTGGTCCCATAATAGATGATGCTTTTGAGAAAAAATTATGTCCCAAATTACTTTCAAGATACAAATCATTTATTCAATTTGAAATTGTTTTACAAATTCTAACAAAGAAAAATCACAAGACAAGCGCACAAAAAGTGTTATTTGCATGTGAAGCTTGTCTTTGCTCATATGTGGATCACAAACAACATAAAAGCAAACGACATTCAATTCTAGCATATGTTCTTTCCATCAAAGAACACACTGGAACGAACATCACCATGTTGCTAAACGCCACACATGCTATCGGGCCTTGTATTTTTTGGGTAGTTTTGAGTGGGTCTTATGTGAAGTTCCTTTTGTTCAAATTTATTTCTTTTTTTATCAACACATGCAATATTCTTCGCTGATTCTGGCGACATAAAATTTGGTCCCATCTGACTTATACTTTTCTTTATTGAATCGATTGAAATTGTCATTGCAAATCATGGTTGGACTTCGAACTAGTGAGGCACTAGTCGTCTCTAAGTGCAGTCTTAGTTTCTAAAGAATGTTGCATGTACTGATGAGTTGGGAGGCTGTTTGAAGTGGCTGGAGTTCAGGGAGTTATGTGGGTGAGGCAAATTGTCGGCCAGGTATCGGCCAACAAGGCAGTGGAGCCCCTTGGAAGCAAAGGCGGGCGGGTATGGAATACCATATGTGCCTAGGTGAAGCTTAAATCTTATGTTGCCTAGTTTTTAGGAGCCTATTTGCGGCCCTCTCTATTCCTGCATTTACCTGCGTTAGGGCCAGCCGGCGGTTTTAGGGTTTAGGGTTTAGGGTTTAGGGTTAGGGTTTTAGGGTTTAGGGGTTTAGGGTTTAGGGTTTAGGGTTACAAGAGTGTTCCTAAGGGGTATGGATTTTAGGGTTTGATTTTTATGGCACGTACCCCCCCATTAGCAGACCTTGCGAATTCAAAAATGCAATAATACCCTTAAAAAAGTTCACCGTTTGTTAGATATAGCAACTTTGACTTTTCGGTCGTTTGGTTTGACTTGGCTATTGCGGTTTCAATATGAGGAATTTTGAAACGAGACTTAACTCTTTGGAGGGGCATCGGTGAGAGGTTTCCAAAAATGTCTTGTTTGTCTAAAAATAGCAACTTTGATTTTTGAGCTTAGAATTGAATTTGTAAGGATTTTGACTTTTTGAGGTGTTTGTGATTTTGTTTTTAATTGCATGAAGTTATAGCTCTTGTGCATGGGATTATGAATTGACGTGGCATTTGTAGATATGACTTTGTATGAATGAGTTACGAGTGGATGAAGTTTGGATTTTCAAACTTCATCCATCAATTGCCGCTATTATTAGTGTCGGATGGGAAAGCGCATGACATTTTTGGAATGCGTTTCGAAGCATCTTCAAGGTGGTCTATTTACCTTGGGTCAAAAATGGATATTTACTATGGTCAAATCACGCGGGGTTGCGTAATCGCTTTTGCACGCAGAAGGGCGTTTCAATTTCGAGAGGACCTCGTTATAGGTCTTGGTCATGGGATCATAAGTTGACATGACACTTGCGGATTGGACTTTGTATGGATGAGATATAAGTGGATGAAGTTTGGATTTTCAAACTTCATCCATGAATTGCCGCTATTATTAGTGTCGGATGGGAAAGCGCATGACATTTTTGGAATGCGTTTCGAAGCATCTTCAAGGTGGTGTATTTATCTTGGGTCAAAAATGGATATTTACTATGGTCAAATCACGCGGGGTTGCGTAATCGCTTTTGCACGCAGAAGGGCGTTTAAATTTCGAGAAGACCTCGTTATAGCTCTTTCTCATGKGATTATAAGTTGACATTGCACTTGCGGATTGGACTTTGTATAGATGAGATATGAGTGGATGAAGTTTGGATTCTCAAGATTCATCCGTCAATTGCCGCTATTAGTAGTGTCCGATGGGAATGTGGATGACGTTTTTGAAAAGGAGTTTGAGGCATCTTCAATGTGGTCCATATACCTTGGGTCAAAAATGAATATTTATTATGGTCAAATCACGAGGGGTTGCGTAATCGCTTTAGCATGCAGAAGGGCGTTTAGGGTTTAGGGTTTAGGGTTTAGGGTTTAGGGTTACATGGGTGTCCTAGGGGTTTTAGGGGTCCGTGGGTGTTGGGGCATTCGAGGACTTGAGTATACGCCTGGAACGACAATCTTACAAGGATTCCGAAAACCCCAAGCTTTTTTTGAAATTTTGATTTATAAGAAAGCTTAGGGTTAGGGTTAGGGTACCCTATTTAGGGTTTAATGAACCCTAAATCATGACTATACTGCCTGAACTACCGCTTGGAGAGCGGATTGACTGCTCTAGGGGTTTATTGTCGGAGATTATGGTTAAGTGAAGGAGAGAATTTGTTTTTTGAAGACATGGAGGAGAAAATGCTGAACWGTGGTTCAATGCAGCCTGTGAGAAAGGAACTGGACCATTATGTCTGTCTGAGAAAGTGGAATCATACAGCACATGTAGAGATTCGTCACTAGAACACAAACGAAGACACAGAAGAGAACGCAGAGGAATATGAWCCCAACACCTTTGAGCAGAGCTGAATCCAACACTGGACAATCATCCCAAACCAGAAAGTTTATGCGGACCACTAAGATTCAGGTTT
>VACF01001746.1:0-10213 GCA_006891605.1 Pleurozium schreberi | reverse complement strand
GGACCTCATCACAAAGTTTGAAACTTGTGGTTTGTCAATAATTTTCATGTAGGTTATCGTTGTTTCATGGATTTGCACGTCAATATTTAATTTTTTGATCATTATGATGCATTACTTTACAATTTATTGCATCGTTACAATGTATTACTTTTAGTTGCAAGTAATGCATTGTAACGGTGCTATAAATTGTAAAATAATGCATTATAATGATGTGCTAATTTGTATTTTAACATGAAAAAMCATGAATCAACAATATTCACATGATAATTGTTGACAAACCGCAAGTTTTAACTTCAATGTGATGCTATGAAAGTGAACAGGGGGCACACAAAGCGAGAGATCTCACCATAACAAACAATACAAAGTCTATGCATCAATGCTTGCTAAAAGCATTCCTAAGGTACTAAAAACGTGACTAGGGGACACTCAAATCTRGAGATCTCACAATGGTAGAGGGACCCGTAACTGATCAAATAAGCAATTATGGACGTGATCTAGGGTATTGGTAGGCAAAGCAAATGTTTTTAGAGGTGCATTGACTGAAATGATGGAAATTGCAAAAATTTTGGTAATTTTATCTCTTACAATGAAATTACTCTGAATTATGAAAGGCCAAAGTTGGGCTTGACCCATAATCAACATTTAGAGTCATCTAGTTCCGATCATTCAAGAACTACTTTCCCACTCATTGCTTCCTACTTTTTTGCTCACTTATGTGTCATGAACTTATTGGTCCAAACCCTAAAAAATCAAAAACACGCATTTCAAGGAGAAATTGGAAATTTGTTCTAGCCTTGGTCGGAAATACAACGCCCTATTGATTGGTGATGGGGCGCCGGTTAGTAATGGGTCCCTCTACCATATTAATAACAAAAAAAACAATCAAACATCTTAATTTAAGATATTGATAATTTAATTTTACATAGCTGAATTTTAAGTGATTTATTTGATTTACTTCAATTTGTTGTCTTTGGTCTATGCRATGAAATTGTTTTGTTTAATAATCAAAAGTTTCAAAACCAAAAAGAAAATAATCTTGTTATTATTTTTACAATGCTTTAGTGATGTTAATTATTAATATTATGATTGTTGCATTGAAAGTTATTGAGGTTTCAATCAATCAATTGTTTAAGAACTTGATATGAAAAACTTGTCATCAAGWTGCATGATCAATAATTTTAAGTATTTTTTTTGAATTGATAGTGCTTCTAATAYTTAAAARAACAATTGCCATAAAAAGTKACAAATCTTCATTTGCWYACCAACATTGTCTTCTAGAATATGTAAATCAAACAAAGTTGATTGCTTGAATTATATGCATATGTCATTGTTAATAAATGAAGACACAATCTACCTTCTAAATACAAATATAGTGTTTTATGTATGGAGCAATGCTGAAGGAGGAGGGCATTTTGGAATGCAAAGGGTTAATGAGGAGGGCAAAGCTCGACAAGGAGGCACTTTATATCGCAAAATGCCAAATGACAAGTGTCAACCCAAATTCTCCCCCTAACTAATTTAGAGATTCAAGTTAGATTAACATACAAGTTCCTTATGAAGTTTTCATATATGCAATCTTAACATATAAGAGAAAGACTAAAAAGTTCAAGAACAATAATCAAAATAGAATATAATAAATTGCCTTCCAAGCGGACCGTCTTTGTATCAATGGTAAAATATGAGTTTATGTTTATATTGTTTGTTTGTTTTTATATATATATATATATATATATATATATGTGGAAGCACAAAACATGTGAGCAAACTCTCCAAGTTATTTCGCATAAATTGTGTTCTTTCTCACAAAGTTATGAACCTTCAAAGGTTCAGACCTTGAAAACTCAAGGCAACTAAGCTCTGTTCACTTAAACGGCCACAACTTTCTACTCACAATCCCAATTACTACGAAATAAAGCTTGATAGAAAGCCAACAAGAAGGTACAGATGCCCTATGCAAGTGTTTTAGTCAACTCTAAAGTTTATAACCTCCTACAGATGGGAGAACTATGACTATGTTGAGTACACGCTCAACTCTCAACTATTTTTTTATTAACTAACTCATTGCCTTCAAGAGAGAGAAAGAGATGGAAGCATAGAATACAAAGGTACTAAGTAAAGATGCAAGTGTTGAGTAATAAGTTGGAAGTTGTAAGGGATAAGTGGTAAGTTGTATTCATTTGCCTTCAAGACTCGAATTTATAACTTCTTGACTCTTGAGCTTCATCTTGTCCTTTGGTGTTGATCTTCCTTTTGTCCTTTGATTGTTGATCTTCATCTTGTCATTACACATCACGTCTTTCTTTTCAACAAGTTGTAAGACTTTTCTCTTTTGTCAACAAGTTGTAAGACTTTTCTCTTTTGTCAACAAGTTGTAAGACTTTTCTCTTTTGTCAACAAGTTGTAAGACTTTTCTAGGACTCCCTAGGCCTTCTCTCTTGTCAACAAGTTGTAAGACTTTTGTAAGACTCTCTTCCCTAGGCCTTCTTTCTTGTCAACAAATTGTAAGAACTTTTGAACTACATATATATATCAATATCAATATCAATATCAATATATATATATAATTCTTTATCAAAGGTTCTTAAGCTACAAATTCTATCCCTAATCTACTACTCCATATAGATATTTTTTTATAAAATTACAAATATTTGGCTCAAGGCCACATTTAGTTTTTAGGACTACCAGTTATCTATTACTCATAAGACCTATAAATGTCAAATTTGCCCTTGAATTCATGTCTAAAATGCTAAAGTATAATATAAAGTACTAAATGAGCACCTAAGATGAAATCTAGTGCTCACAACAAGGGGCATTGCCCGACGTAAATCACAAGCAAGAAAATCGAAGTTAGATGAAACACTTTGGGATCAGAAAACTAAGTTGGATGAAGAAACAAACAAGCGGTTTCTTGGGGGGAATATGAAGTTTGCTTGAGAAAATTATGTGAATTCTATGTTTCAATGAATTGTATTCATCATTCACTAACTAATTTGGTTGTATGTGGAAAAAGCTTACACATTAAAAATTTGGAAAGAGGATCCCACCTATACATGTGGAGTTGAGGTCCACAAAATGTTTGCAATATATTTGGSTAATTGTAACATAGTAATGTTAGTATTTTATTGCCTAATACTATTATATATATTATATCAAATTTAATAAAATTTGATATGACCATTTCCAATTAGGATTGCAAATCTACTATTTGGGGGGGTCACTTATTGCATTTTAGAAACAATGTACTACAAAATATATATAGTATTTTATACATTTCATGTAAAATTTATAAAAACTCACAAATAAAGTAGGGGCCATTGAAAGTGAGAAATCAAATATAAGTAATTTAGGTTGCCTACAAATCTAGGCCATTAGTATTTTGTACAAGTRATTTAGTATCTAAACTATTGGATCCTCTATAATAGTTTTACTACAACCCCTATATACAACTGGATGCACAGATGTGTCACRTATGCAGTGGATGATAAATCTGGCTATTAAAAAAAATTAAGGATGAAGTTGCAATAAGTGAAACTAGACAACATTGCCATGATTTGTCAACTCGGGGGGTTCACTCCCTCTAATTTTGGGTATACACGTGCAATAATGCCCTATTTAGAGGGGGGCTATTTACCTTGGAAAGTTCATTAAAAGGCATGGTATTTTTTGAAGTAATGGTAAATGTTAGAAATTAAAAGCACCGTATTGGTATTTATAATTTTTCCAAAAAAGCATTTTAAAATGGGGTATTTTATTTATACATATTTTTGCTCACCTCCCACATTTTTTTTTACCACAAGGTACATTTCTGTGCCCAAGATGCGCTCCCGGTGTGCCTCTGCCGAATTTCACATCTTTGCCAAACAGTCTTGAGTTTTTCTCTGACACAGTCGTTGCGCTGAAGCCCAATTCTGGCGGTCCTTGCGTTGAACATCTTCAAGTTTCAACCCGTGCTCATCGACTGTATACTTGTTGTAAAGCATTCCTAAATGAGTATGAAAAGCTCCGTCTTCTCCAAGCTGTAGTGTTTTCACAAGAGAATCCAATAGATTGATTAGCTTCTTCCCGTTGTGAATCCAATCTTGGTCGTGAAGTCCGGTACACCTCCCGTGCTCATCAAGTGACGCTGAAAGCAACCATCCCTCCCATGCAATGCTTAAACGTTGGCCCGTTGTACTTTTGTAGTCACTCAACATTAATTGGCGCCTTCTACTATCCCCATCACTCGCATGCCCGATTATTGGCTCCACCACAGTCTCGCAGTCCTTCTGCCACAGTGCTTCGATTCTCTACCACTGCTGCCTCACCCACAAAGCATCAAAGCAGTTGCAAGTGCAAGTGACGACAAGTACAAGTCTAGGTAAATTGGAGTGCAAGGGATTTACCATTATGATCCTTGCAAAAGATCCTTTGCGATTTGATCTAAAGCCATCCAAAATGTTATTGTACCCAGAATCCGTAACGCCTACAACCAATTTGTAATTAGACACACAGATGTGACTGTCATTGGGGCCACAAAATCCAATCAAAGCATCTAGACGGTGATCCC
Source organism: Pleurozium schreberi (assembly GCA_006891605.1). Lineage (NCBI taxonomy): Eukaryota > Viridiplantae > Streptophyta > Bryopsida > Hypnales > Hylocomiaceae > Pleurozium > Pleurozium schreberi. The sequence goes on along the minus strand of VACF01001746.1, from coordinate 5,667 downwards.
AAGCAACCCTACCTTTCACCATCGTTTCATCCTCCGCAAGGATAACAAGCACCGGCCCAACAATTTTGTGAACCTCTTTTGCACGTGCATATATTTCAGCGACACTCTTGAAAATGTCAATGTCTTCTCCCGGGATGAACTGGACACCCCTCTGGTTTTGCCTTTTTGTAGTACTATAGTTTGGACCGCAGAAATTAAGAGAGAACAAGTCACACATGCGCCTACCTCCATACATTTTCATAGCTTGTGAAAAAGCTACAGAGTTTGTAGACCAACGAATTCCTTGTTTCTTACGGTTGAGGTTGCTTGCTACATCTCCGAGGAAGTCCCAGAGAGCTGGTTTTCCACCCATTGCCCCTGTTCTATGAGCTGATATGATGTCTGTGCAGAATTTGTGAACATTGTGTTGCTCACTTGCTCGTTGAGCAGATTCTTTCAAGGTGGGGCGACTTACTTTCAACAGTGCAATTCTAGCCCTTGCAGCTAAATGGCGCATGCGCTCCCGATTATGTTTCTTTGCTAATACCCGGGAGTGGGTGTTCAATTCCAAGGCCGACAAGTAACCAACTCGCCTACCAACACCAGTACCCCTTGAACCACGTTTCTCTAGTGCATGCTCTTCCCGAACGACCTGTAATCTGAAATCAAACTCAGAGACAATAGATTGACACATGGAGCAAGTGAAGTTAGGAAACGGCTCCCTTGAGGAAGATACCCTTTTGCATAGTTTGTGCCTAAGAGCTCCCTTCACAAAAACAGCATCACCCTTTACACTAAAAGAAGCTTGTAAGTGAGGCTCAGGGTACCAGGATTTTCCAGGATGAGCATCAAGCAACAACGCATCAATGTCATACAATTTGCCACCATAAAGACAATGCGGGCCTCTCAAACCCCAACAAGAACGTGCAGATGTGGGGTAACCTTGCAATTCCAGAGTCTGACCTTCTGTATGCTTGAAGAAGCTGTGCAGCTCGCTCTGAGAAGATTGGCTGGTGGATGCCGAGCCTCCAGGAGGACGCCCTCTCTTACCCGTAGACAACGGACCCCTGATTTTTTGCTGCTACACGTCCTCCAAGCTCCTGGTGTGCAGAACTCCATGGACGTGATTCATGAGATTCGCCTCCAAATTCTTCTTAGGAGGGCACAACTGGAAAATTTCTTTTGGGCAAATTCGGCATTTAGCCTTGCACCAGTAGGACTTCAAGATAGGGTCCTTGGGATCAAAAAGTAACTCAAAAGTGGGCTTAATAGGATCAATGGAGTCATTCACAATGCCCACCAACTGAACGCCCTCCATAATCATCCTATTGTGGTCTAATGCAGTGATCTCCACGGGATTGCTTCTTATGCTGCTAGATTGGGGGTGCTCCTCAAACTTCAAGCCTTTCTGATGGCAGTAGCTACGAATGTGTCCTGCACTTGTTACATGACTCTTTCGGAAATTGGAAAACAAGTTTGATACGGTGTTCCGGTTGTGCTTGCCGGTGCTGCCCCCGATGTGATTTCTGCATTCCATACACCAGATTTTCACAGCCGCATGTCCATTTTGATCCCAAGTGTGCAGGCTCCACTCATGATCTTCCATGGCATGTACCTTCAAATCTCCACGAAGTTTGTCCTCCGCCCTCGGATACCATCCGAGGACTTCCCTAGGCAGCAACTTTGATTTCAGTGGAATCCGATCTGTCGAACTTGGGAGGTTTTGTGTTGCGGGGACTAGATCTTGAAGTGCAAGATTTTCGGATTCAGATTCACTTGCAAGGTTCGGCAAGTGCACACTATCTTCAGTGATGTTTGTGGCAGAGTCTACACGCTCTCCCACACTGCCCACCCTAGGACGTTTGTGTTGATCCGTGTTGTAGGCTTCTTCAGCCAAAATCAGGTGGATGCATTCCCGCATAGAGTTCAATCTTTCAAAGTTTCTGTCAATCATGCAGCACTCCTCCACATCCCAAAACTGAAATGAACCTAACCGCTTGAAGAAGCGTAAGCTTCCCCTGACGGGGCCCATAAAAATTTGCAGATTCTCAGGATATACTGGGACGCACAGTTACCGTGACATCATCAATGACGTGGACCCCTGCAAAGACTGACCTGGTATAATTATGCCACGTCATCATCGTGCACCTCGTCAATCCAAAGCTCATCAGTGTCTCCGATCATCTCCGACCATTGCAGAGACGAGGCTCCGACCCCGACATAGCTATCTCGAGGACGACGCATTATCGTTCGCGAGGAGCAATTCCCCCASTGGTCACTCGACCATGTGAGTGGCTACGCCCAGGCCGATGAGCTGACCCCGAGACGCRCTTCTTTGCCTTTCCAATTCAAGCTTTCATTGGGAGTTTGGGGTTTAGGGAGTCAGTCGGGAAGGAAGGAAGGGTTTAGGGTTTGTTGGCGATGGCGTCGTCGATGTATCCCAACAATCCACCTCCGGGGAGGCCCCCGGTGCCGCCTCCGCCTTCGTGGGGGAATCACTACGGCCCGCCGATGCATTACGGCCCGCCRGGGCATTACCCCGTGCCAATGCAGTATAACCCTAATGCGCAATTGCCGATGCCCCCGCCTCTTCCGCTTGGTTACTCTGGCGATCCTGCCATGGCTGCCGCGTCATTACCCGGTGGCTACCCGGGAGTTGTGCCTCATTACGCCACGCAGCCGCCTCCTCCTCCCCCCGGTCCCAAGCTCCCGCCCGCGCCTCAGGGTTTCGGGATCCGGGTAGGGCCAGCTGCTGCGGTGCCCGTGGATTCGGTGCCGGGGCGAAGGAAGGAGACGGAGGAGGARCGGAATGAGAGGAAGAAGCGAGAGTATTATGAGAAGAAGAGGCAGCAGGAGAAGCTGAAATCGGGGCAGCAGACGAGGACTGGAGCGGGAGGTTCCAAGCCTGTCAACAATGGCTCCAGGGACGCTTATGGGGACAAGAAGGTAGCTGCAGGTGTTGGCGACAAAATTGAGAATAGACTCAAGCGCCCGTCAACATTCTTGTGTAAAATTAAGTAAGTGCTACATTGCATGRAAATCTCCTGAGCATTAGGGTTAACGGGTTGTAGCAGAGGCCCTGGATCTTTGAGGGGCAGCTTGCATGGTTGCACCAGATTGTTGGACTGTTATGACTGATACGAATTAAGTAATTCTATCTAGTGGAAATTAGGGTTTAAACAGAGACTCTGCATCGCTTAATGTGGCGCTATGAGGTWCTAGGTACTGCTTGTTGTGTCAATCTACCCATTTTAAAATTCTTCCATGTGCTTTCTCCAACTCTAATTGCAATTCCTGGTTTAGCAGTTACTGTGATGAAAGCGTCAAATTTTTMTGCTTTAGAGTGCAGTTGGTGATTCCTCATKAAGCAAATTTTTTCTTGAATTGGCTCCAGGCTTTTGTGTCAATCTTCAGAAATTCAACTTCCTGTCTGTGCTTCCTCCTACTTCCCRCAGTATAATTTCTGCAGTTACTTTGATAATAGTGTCAATGTTGCTGCGTCAGTTGTCGATTTCTCATTAAGCAAGTTCTTTTTGAATTGGCTCCAGGTTTAGGAATGATTTGCCTGATAGCACTGCTCAACCCAAGTTGATGCATATAAGTACTGATAAAGACAGGTATGCTGACCTTTTATGATTTTTGAATATAATGTACATGAGGATTTTTGTATCATATATTATGCCTGCTTAAATGATCCTTATTGCACTGACGCTTGTTTTGGCAACYGAATATTGCAAAATGGAATGTACACAGGTACACTAGGTATCAATTCACATCATTGGAGAAGAACTGGAAGCACAAACTGCATGTTGAGCCTGACCTTGGTATCCCATTGGATCTATTGGACATCAGCAACTATAAGTAGGCTATTCTATCTCTTAAATTTTATATATTTGTGGGTTTTTTTTAATCTGTTTTTGAATATGATTGTGAAGTTCTGGAGATCTACWTGATTGTTATTCTGGTTTGCAGATTTATTGCCTGGATGTACCCCTAATGTCTCAGCAGCCACAATGTGACTGGATGAGGTATCATATTCCTCAGTAGAAAATTTGATTGCTGCAGGAAAATTGATGCGTCAGTTCCTTTAGATCCAGAGGATGCCGCACTTTTGTTGGACGATGAAGTAAAAGTGAAGAAAGAATCTTCAGGCATACGGAAGAAGGACAGGCCAACTGACAAAGGTGTGGCATGGCTTGTGAAGACGCAATATGTCTCTCCGATCAAYCTTGATCCTGCCAAGCAGGTAAGTTTGTCTCCGACATCTGCATTTAGTCAATAGTCATCTAGTAGTAAAGGGTGTCTATTTTCAATCATCTGCAATGTGTTGCATCTAATAATTAGTGCATRATTTTGATTCAAAAGTTGAAGTCGCAGGTGTAGAAGTAGATATTGGTTCAGTGCACACGACGTCTCTGATGTTCTAAATTTCTGACYAAATCTTTCAACAGATGCTCATAATTGGATTTTCTTCCTATTGTCAGTACAATTTTGAAACATTTATACCACATATTTGTTTGTCAAGGAATTCTTTTCAGAGTCGGTGTTGTTTTTTCAGGCTATGACGGAGAAGCAAGCCAAGGACTTAAGAGAACAACGAGAGGGTCGCCGAATTGATGTTGAAACAGGCAATGATAGGTACGTTCTTACCCATTTTCCGTGTGGGCATATCTTGTATAGCTGAATTTGGAACGAGTTGGCTGGAAGGACTATTCTTGACTAAATTGGTCCTGCCGAGGGGTGTCTTGCAGACTACTGCAATTTCCATACCTCGGGTGATATTTGCTCTTATGTCCAGTCTTTTTTTTAATTCTGAGAGCGTTATGACTACTGCTATGTCGCAGGGATCAGCAGATTGAAGCTATTGAGGAGTCCTTCAGAGCTGCAAAACTTCGGCCTCAACATCTTACCAAGCCCGAACTCCACGCTGTTGAAATTCTGCCGTTGCTTCCTGAYTTCGACAGGTAGTAATATKTCTCGTCACCTCAATGATGTTTGTGTTCCTGGGTTTCGTGAAGTTAAAGACGAGAACTATCGTTTCGTCTCGCTTAGCATTCTAATTTGTACTAGCGCGTGAGTATTGAAGCTCTCCACTTCTATTCATTCTTTACGCAAGCTCTAATCATTGCAGAGTCTCAACTGTTCCTTATATTTATCAAACCAGAAATTAATACTTTTCATCTGCTCATTATGGAATTGATTCGTGGAATATGTGCCACAGGGTGGGCGACCAGTTTGTGCACATGGTTTTCGACACGGACCCGCTGACGGATGCCCCTGGTTTGACGGATTTAGATCAGGACGCACGTCTTGAACTTGAATCACGGGTATTTGTTTCTAAACTGCTACACCTAGTAGTATGATATCAAATTTAATGTAATAATATGTCGTATTTAATCACTAATCACTTTACGGATTTGTTACTTTGAACAAATTCTAGAATTTTATAATATGTAACACGCACTGTTTGAAATCTCTCTGGGAGTTGCCCAGGACTATCTTAAACGTCGCTGAACACTTCATTTCCCCTCATTGTAGGCTATTGTGAAGAGTTTCACAACGTATAATGCGGACGGATCGAAGCCCGAGAAATTCATTGGGTACATGGTGCCGAAACCAGAGGAGGTAAGGCTTTTCACGATATCATTTCATGATTATGCTTCCAAAGATAATTAGAACTTGGATGAA
>VACF01001745.1:105371-168910 GCA_006891605.1 Pleurozium schreberi | reverse complement strand
GTCCGTCGTATGTCATGAAGTACCCTTTCATTCGTATGACAGTTGCTTCATTCGCTTGCAATGACAAGAGCCGATAAAAGAAACGCGATCACAAAACAGTACCTCACCACACGTCCTGTTGTGCAGGACATGTCGCCCAAAAACCGACCCTCGAATAGCATGAAGGAAGTAAAAAGAGCACTTAGGGCATTTGATGCCAAGCATTTCCCGGACGGAGGCGTTGACGACTTAGTGAACACGGAGATTCGTAAAATCGAGGAATATTTGATGTACCACTTGGACTACAACGCCTACTTGACCGAGAAGGAGAAGGCGTTGGTAGCTCTAGACGTCATGCATGAAAAATACGTGGAAGATGCGCTTCATACCTTTGACATGTAGGGACGTCTTGTAGAGGAGCGCCAGACCTGGAAGTGGTCACCATTGTATACCATGTTGAACAACTGTTGTCCTAGACGATGGCCTACGCCGCCTTGGGAACACACAGGACATGAGCTCCAAAAGCTATTGGAGCTTTTTGAAACTGAGGAAGCAGAACAGAAGCTAACATTGGAGAGGGAGTGTCCTCACATCATTCGTGCTTTCAAGCTCATCATTCGCCAAAATTATGGGACACATCACTCCATGGCTCATCCGGAGACTGGGCTAACAGTTGGCAGTATCCTAGACTGCACAAAGAAAACGAAGTCTTCCAGACAGTTAAATCTAGCGGTGCAGAATATACTTCAGCACGGTTGGCTCTTCTTCCCAAGTTTATACAGCAGCATTGAGCCCATAGACCAATGCAGGACGGACTTGATTGCGCTTCTTGGATTCGGATAGCCTGAGCAAGAAAGAGTCACAAAGAAGATCTTATGCTTTCTTCAACGTATTGCCCGTAGAGCAATCGTGGACATGCACCAGATAGGACAGCACACTCACTTAGCAACGCTTTGGTCTAAGACTGGGACAACAAAGGAGGACAAGGTCGCATCTCAGAAGGTATGAATGTGAACTTCTGGTCCTTCGCTCAATGTCTATGATGCTCTTCAATTTTGTCAAGTTGGAGAGAATTCACTGTCATAGCACATACTGAACTACAAGTCACTACTGCCTTTGTCCTTCATAGTTGTGGGTGAGCAGCCTCAGTTACTGGGCTACTACATGATTGTCTGACTTGTTTTGGATTGTCTGCCATTCAAGCTCTAGGGACATCATTTGCCTTATGAGAAGATATTGACATGGGTTGGGCTTTGCTTGCTGAGACCACTACCCGACATCCATACCTTCCCCCTCACGCGGAGCTTCAGACATCCATCGAGGCCATGCTCAATCTTCGGGTTGCTCAGCTTTCTGCAGTACAGATGGGACTCCGCCCTTCTACATTCGCTTCACCGGTTTCACCTGCACCGTCCAAGGACATCCTGACGGATGAAATTCTGCAGATTGCAAAGGACGTCACCGCATCACTGACGCCTGCCGAAAACGAGTTCCCAGGGGCACCGCTGACGTCATTTCTGGAAGGTTTCGAGGACTACATCAGCCCGGATTTCCTTTGTCTTTCGACGAATCCAACGAATGCTGACTGCCAACAAGTGAAGGGAAAGACACCTCTGCGACTTCCATTTGCAAAGTGCCCCCCCTTGCTTTGATATTGATGGCGGGCCTTTGTTCTTCCGAAAAACAAATGAAGAATGCGGAGCCGATGAGGTTGTGGAGACTCTCCATCCTGAAGTTGTGGAACACAACGACGTTCACCTAAGCGAAGTTCAGTTATTGGGGGTCGAACCCGAGCATGCTCTGTCATCATTGAGTAAGGCAAGTGACGTCCTTGCAGGAGATAATGAGGCCATGGCCGCTGACGAGGAGGGCCCTCCACATGCAGGGCAACTCGATGCAGGCATAGAGGACAACAACGACATCGAAGACAGTCAGAGTGCCGATCGGTGAGACCGTAGGATACTATAGGAAGGTCTTTCACCTCTATAGTTTGATACTCGATGTCCTGCATTGGGATGCCAATGTAGGAAATCCTTCGATATTCTTGCGCCGCCCTGTACGTTCTTCAGTAACTTATGAAATGGCCGCAGGACTTCAGTGTGCATTTTCATGGTTTCATTTTTAAGAAAGGGGCATGTTGTCAATGATGTGCTAGTAACAATACACTTCTTGTCATGTGCAGACTGAAAGCAGAACTAGATAGAATCATGGAGAGTTCTGGGGGGTTTGAGCAATTTTCACTCCACTTTAGACACTTTGAGAAGTCCTGCTCGTTGGCAAACGTCCTGGACATAAGGAATCTCTTTCAGACTAATGGGCAAGTGAGTTGTTCCTTATTTGATTGGTTTAGGCAATGGTGTGAAGTGACGTGTCCCTCAGATACGTACGTCCTAGAAAGTCCATTTCTGTTCAACTGCCTGAAGACATCCCTGCAAGGGAAACGGGATTCTTACGCTGCGGTGGTCAACTTCATAGCTGACAAATTCAAGATGAACTCACATCCGAAAATGCTTTTTGTTCCTGTGTGTGACGGAGGACATTGGAGTGTGGCACTCATGACGCATGCAGGAAGGTTTTTCCATTTTGATTTGATGTACTCAGCGTTACACCACAAGTGCGCTCCTTTTTACCGTGTCGTCGCCAAAATTTGGGCCGCACGCTTGAATCTTGAACATAATGACAATAGATTTCGTCGTGCAGTGGATAAACGTTCTTGGAAAGTTCCGGAAGTTCCGCAGCAGGACGGGGCTTGGGAGTGCGGCTTCTTCGCTATAAAGTATGTCCTCACTGTAGTATAAGAACTTCAAAACGGGGACGTCGACCCAATGAAGGTATGTATGCTTCTTCTAATCCGGGAGTCCTGGAGTCCAACTCTTTGCGCTACTTTATAACATATGCATTTGACTATGTATCCATTCAGGTAATGCACAGAATAAGTGCGGAGGACGCATTGGCAACGAAGGAATTTGTGAAGACGACTTTGCTAGAGATTCTGCAGAGTGTTAACAGTCCTAAATCAACGTGGCGTGTCGGCATAAGTCCAGCCAAAAAGCAAGTCTCCCGTCCATTACTGCAAGACGATGACTCTGACTGCATGGAGGTAAATCCCAAAGTGCCTTTCGAAGATGTTTTTGGGAAGCCTTCATCGCAAGACAAAGTGAAATTGGGTAGGACTCTGGAAGATGAGGAAGCACAATCACAGAGTGATTTTGTTGAGGGCAACAGGGAGTCAGGCACTGTATCTGAAGATGGTGGCACTTGCATCTAAAAGTGTTTCAGTTCATGTACTCATTGAGCTCGGAAAGAGCACTTTGCCTAACCGCATCTCGTTCTGTCCATAAATCATCAGTTCCTACAGGACGTGTCGGCGTGAAAGTAGGACGTCATGAGGACTAAAACCTTCATATTTTTCAAAGTGTACGGTGCTTTAACATTGGACAAGGACATTCAGCCTTCTGAGAACAATGTCGGATGATGGTGCACTTACATTTTTCAATTTCGTATATGCAAAGACCATTGCTTGTGAAGCCTTATGGATTGTTCCGCAGTAATGCTTATGACCAATAAGATTTTGTAATTCAAACAGGCTCCAATAAAAACAGCACAGTACGTATATAATATATTTTGACCCTTTTTTGCATCCTCATATTTGACAAAGGCAAAATCCGTGGCCCTAGTGTTCATGATGTTGAATTCTTCCAAAGTTACTTAAAATTAAAAAAAAAAAAAAAAAATAGGAGTGCAGTCAGAACTCTCCCTTGGAAACGAAAAAAAAATGGGAGTGCATTAAAAACTCTCCCTTGAAACCCAAAAAAAAAAAGCGTCAGTGACAACTGGCCCTTTGAAAACAAAAAATAATAGAAGTGGAGTGGAAACTGTCCCTTGGAACCAAAAAAAAATAGATGTGGAGTGAGAAGTCTCCCTTGGAAACCAGAAAAAAAATAGAGTGGACAGAGAACAGTCATTTGGAAACCAAAAAGAAATAGAAGTGGAGTAAGAACTCTACCTTGGAAACAAAAAAATAATAGAAGTGGAGTGAAAACTGTCATTTGGAAACCAAAAAAAAATAGAAGTGGAGTGAGAACTCTCCCCTGGAAACCAGAAAAAAATAGAGTGGACCCAGGTTTAGCACTTGGGGCCCCAGTTGAGATCTTGGGGACTCCAAGTTTAGCACTTGGGGCCCCAGTTTAGACACTGGGGACTCCAGGTTTAGCACTTGGAGCCTAGTTGAGATCTTAGGGACCCCAAGTTTAGCACTTGGGACGCCAAAATGAATTACTTTTAGCTTTCTTCTTTTACTTTGAATACTCCCAAAACATAAATTTAAAGATCATTTTAAAGTGTGAAAGATGATTAAATTTCATGACCTCTTATACACATCACTTTTTCATTTTCCACAATAATACAATGCAAAAAGGGGTTCATGGTCGGGGGTCGGGACAGTGGGCGGGTATCGAAGCCCGGGTCGGGCATCGGGGCCCTCCTGACCGGCTCCTGAGTGGGCAGATGGGGAGGGCGGGCAGAGTCCGCGTTCCCCCCCAACTGGGGAGCCCTTAGTGGCCGCCTCAATCCGTGGCGGCCTTAGCCCGTGGCGTGCAAGCTGCCCGCTTGGCTGCCGCTTCCCTATATGCCGAGCGGGCAGCTGGACAAAAAATTCAATTAAAAACATGCAAAAAAGAATTTAAGGAAAGAATTGTAAATATGAATGTTTTTGGATTTGTGCATATTTATAAAATTGGACAGCATTTTTCAGTTTGATTTCGTCCAAAATAACGCGTCCAAAATGACTGAACGAACAAGAGTTTTCAGTTGGAATTATGTTTTTTCAGTCACGGCATTTCTAGTAGTGGAAATGAAAAGTCTCCATTGGAAACTTTAGAAAAATGGGAGTGAAATGAAAAACGTCGAGTGCATTAGAGGAGAATTCGGGTCTGAACATGCCTGGTACTTCTGGCTTGAAAATTAATTGTTTGGTTTGTATACATTGGGAAATTCCAATTCGGAGGTCATGATCGCACGTTTACATGAAAGGGATGGACCAATGGGATGCTGGTGGTACTGGTTCAGTTGGCATTTATCAGGAACCACATGCTTAGTTGTTAGCGTRATTTGGTTCTTGTCCTGTACATTCGAAGTCCATGTTGGCACCTTCCCACTTCTTGCAATGACCAGGTCAATTATTTAGTATATTGTGCTCACTATGTTATTGTGGGTTTGTTGGTACCAAGTGCGTTTGGGTTTAGGGTTACGGTTGACAATGGGGTGTAAGGACAGGGTGCCTGTATCTTCAATAATTGTATCCGCTTGTACAATGAAGGTTATGAAAGTGGGATGTGGAGGGCATGTGGATTTAGGAATGTGGAGGGAATGTGCAAGGATTGTGAACTTGAAGCTTGAAAGTCACTGGAAGTTGTACTATTTTTGGTCACTTTCATGGTTTGACCCCAGCGGCTCCACTACTAGTCCCGAATGCAAGGACTATCCTGGAACAATCCTGCGTTTCGTACGGTCGATGCCAAAAAAACATATTTTATGACACTGAAGGGTCATTTTGGATGATTCCATTGTTCTTTAATATTTTTCGTTTATTTAATCCTATTGGTGGCAACGCCTCCAAAATCAGATGTCAACACATAAGGTTCCACGGTGTAAGTAGCAAAGGTGGAATTAAATATGAATTTCCGTGGTACCATTTGCAGTAATAGGCAATTTCCAAATTCGCCTCCGAGGACCCGAATTCTCGTGTAATGGGAAACAGAACAAAAATTGTTAGTGACCTGCAAATCTTTCCATACAAACCATAGAAAAAGTGGTAGTGAAATGGAAATCCTGCCTTGAAAAGCCAAAAAAAAATTGGAGTGAAATGAAAAGCCTCCATCGAAACCCCCCAAAAAAAATGATTGTGAAATGGAAATCCTCCCATGTAAACCAAGCAAAAAATGGTAGTGAAATGGAAATCCTCCCTTGGAAAGCCAAAAAAAAATGGGAGTGAAATGCAAAGCCTCCATTGGAAACCAAAAAAAAATGTTAGTGAAATGAAAATCCTCCCTTGGAAAGCCAATAAAAAACGGGAGTGAAATGAAAAGCCTCCCTTGGGAACCCAAAAAAATTGGGAGTGAAATGAAAAGCCTCCACAATATCATTCGAATGTACATCAGTTGAGCAGTCCGGGGATAGTGTTTCCTTTATACCACTACTATCGAAGTGGTGGCCATGGAATGGGATGGCGTGRAAACAGGGCAAGGAGGGGAAGGGAGATTCAAGGAGCGGATGTATTGATCAATGTCCATGGCGGACAGCGAATCAACGCTGATGATATGTACTTGGATCCCTCATTCCAATGTGCTCTTCCTCTTTGAATTTCGAATTTATGATCTTTGTGTCCATATGATTGAGTTTGAGGTGTGCACTATTTGCTTCACTTCTTAAGTGTTTCTACACATTTTAGGAGTGCGCTTTCATTGCAAGGTTAGTATAGAGCTTCTTGGAAATGGCATTTTGGGTGCAAGAGCCCAACTCTCTTAAGATCAACGTTTATTCACTATGTATGAATCTTTTGCAATTATTTGAAGTGGGAAATTATAGATCACTACTAAAGGGACTGTAGAGAATCTCTTTGGCATGAAAATCTATGTGGCTAGTGTCATTTATCCAAATCATGCTCACACTAAACTTGCTAAGTGAAGGTCAACCAAGTATATTGGAAGAGAGGAGTTGCTTTTGGTATTCAAGGGTTGGTATAGAAGACGGGGTGAGGTCCCTAACAGCTGTAGTATCCTCTATCTTCAATGAGCTTGGAGCAAGTTTTGTTTGCAATGTGTGTTAATTTGCTCTTTTGAGGCACTTTGGTGTTTTGCGGTGATAAGCTCTTTGTTTGCCTTTCCTCTATGCAATGTTCACAGGCAACCGTTCTACATTGAGATGAAACTAGGAGTCCCTCCAATAAAGTACAACTTTCATGTGGACACCGGGGGTTTACTGGCGTGGGTATACTGCCATGTTCCTACAATTGGCACATCGATGACTTATTGGGTGAGTACCTCCTTAAGCCTGAAATCTCCTATTGTGGTAATGCCGGTGTTGTTACAAAAACTTCTAGAAGACTATTAAAAAATGYGATGATTCTATTTTCTGCATTATCCATTTTTGTCTTGTAAATAAGGCAGAAAAYGCTATTTTGACGTATGTTGGAGTTTGACTTTTGAGAGATGGCAACAATGTTGTGGAGAGATCTTTGGATACAAGAGCCAAATCTCTTGAGATTAAATTCTTGTTACTATGTATGGGTGTTTTTTACAATTTTAAAGCGGGTTGTTGTGAGCTTTCTGAAAGTGATTTCCATTCAAAGATTAGCCAAGTCATGCTCAACCATGTGCATACATAGATGAGGTGTTGTTGGTAATCGGGGCCAGTATGTGAGATGGAATTGTGTCCCTAACGGCTTAGCATTCTCTACCGTAGATCTTCTAGTTGTTCGTTTTGATGGTATATGATGGGAAGSTACTTGAACTTGCATGTTGGCACTATGACATCTAAAAATGCCCTAGATGTAGAACCTTGACAGAGTCCTAAGACTAATGCTTASTCTTAATGGCCGAATTTTGTGATTTTAGTGCTTCAAATCTAAAGCCATGAAGGTTACAATATCGATAGTGAGCTATGTCCAACCGCCATCCGAATGCAGGGACCCCACGGATTCTTTGAGCCTGAAGATACTTCTTTCGTGAGCTGCGCAGGCGACACTGAAGATTTATGTCGACAGCTCCAACTTTCAAGTGACGGAGAACAAATATGCCATTCAATTGACAATTATCGATGCCGATTTGTTGCTAATTATGCTGATGGATCAACTTATACAGGTCTGGTTGTGAATGAAAGCATCACCGTGGGGATGGAAGACARAAGCGAAAGGAACTTGTTCGGCTCGTTTGGGTACTCACTTGCACGAGCATCTGTATTGACACTGCATCACAGTGCAAATGGTGAAGTCGTTTGTTTGTTCCGGCAGAGGTTATTATCCTATGACAAGTGTTAGGAGGGTTGATGATGGTAACAAAAATGATTGGGTTGAAACTGTAAGTGCGTGGGCGATTGAATCCATTACCTTAAAAAAAAAAAACATAAGAAGTGTAGTGTTGTTTCCTAACGAAATATCAGAATTTTTGTGATGTTTTCAGTTGTGTGYTAGATAAAGTGCTGGTAAACCCAGAGCTTCTCCCACTTCAGACGGATGGCCTCATTGGTCTGGGAATCTGCAAAGGGACTCTCCTAGACCAATGGACTATGAGCAAGTTTGTCACGCAGAACGTGTTGGGCGTTTGTTTGGCAAACGGAGTGGACTGGACTGCGCTACCTAGTCCAGCAACGCCTGTGGGCTACATATCCATGGGCAAGGACTTCAAGGAGAAGTTTGGCAGAAGAAATTCGGTTTGGTCAAAGCTAACAWGCTCAGGGGACTCGTGCGTTTTAGTAATGCATTTAAATTGGCTTCAAAAAAGTATGTTGTCTTTTTGCATTTTTCATAGTATTGGGAACTTGAACCACCGAAATTAGTTCTCTGAAATGTGCATTTTAATTTRTATCCTGTTCAGATATTCATGTGCAACTGCCGTAAATCTTTTGTACATATCATTTAATGCATTAAAAATGGTTGTCCATTCTCCCGTGATTCTTGACACCGGGAGCGAAACGACATTCTTGGCCAAAAATTTGTATGAAGCACTTTTGGACGAGGTGAGTTCTTCAATTATTCTTGGCCACCTCCGGCATTATAGTCTTTCCTGAGCTGATAAGCTACATCATTTCACTGCAAAGCATGGTGGATGGAATACATTGATGTGCAACTGGATTTACGTGTCACCGAACATTCTAAGCTGAAATGTTGGTTGAACGGTTAGGGAGCAGCTTAAATTCTATGCAAGCACCCGGGGTTACCTCAGAGTACCAGATAACCGTTTATACACGGCCGCACTGCAAAGAGTATGTTGGCAACCCTCTGATCTGACCTTGGTGCGCTACTTTTCTTACTGCTCTCATTGAAACAAATAATTCCAAATCCACCTAGACATTTGTTTCTGATTGTGAGATCTCAAGTCTTTTCTATATGTAYGTATTAGCCGAAATGAATTTGTGCTSTGTCTGGACAGTTGCTCCTTRTAGTATGCTTAATACCTACCTAAGTTTCAAGTTTTGTGGTTTTGCCGAGGAACACTTGGGTYGAACATTTCACGGTAGTTGAAACATGAAAATAACTTGCAGGCTAAAGGATCTCCAATTGACGACTTTCCACCTATTGTATTTGCATTTGAGGGAATTGATATCGCCTCACAGCGAGCCACCTCTCAGTATCTGGTCGTTGAATCCTTAAACTACATGGTGTGGGACGTAAGGACTTACTCCTGTGAAATGCAAATGTGTTCCTTTATATATTAATGTTTTTTTTTGAGTGTCGATTGTATATGACAATTTCATGGACTGAAGGTAAGGGAGCAACTTATAGGCGCTTTAGTGACTGAATTTTTAAATCAGGGATGATTATACTAAAGATTGCACTAAGGATTATAATGTAAGGGACATGAAAATTATACATTTTTATTTGGGGTAGAGACACTTGCGATTAGCGGCTTGTTTGGATAGAGCATATGACTCGGTCAGGCGAAGTAGTGGGATTGCTGACTGGTTAATCAAAAGACCTCTGTTTAGGATAAATCCTGTGTTCAATCAAATTACAGAATTGTACTCTGTCGATCTTGCCTTGTTGTGTCTGTACGCAGGTATTCACGAAGAAGCTATGTGTGACCATCCTCGAAGACCATGAATTGTCATCTACTATTGGAGGTGAGTACCGGCATTTAAAGGTAGGAAACCCAAAAGCGCCACTGATGTAAAAGCGCCATCTTCACACTCTGTACATCTTTGAAATCAATTATGTACCTATGTGGAAGAAATGCTTTTAGAACCTAACTTTGACCCTATATAACTTTTGCATATTTTATCCAAATGTTGCTTTCTTTACTGCATTGGAACCTCCTTTCACTTGCCAACAAGACAATATGAAAATCTGACGAGCTTAATAAAAGTATCTAGGCATAGTATCAATTTGTGGCGCTTTTGGGTTGCCTACCTTATTAAACAGCTAGTTATGTCACGCTAACATTATTCTTGGAGATCATGCATTAGATAGATTTGTGAGGAAGCTATCAGTTTGTAGTAAACTGAATTTGGATTTGCAAGTCGTGGTTTCAAGTATGGTAGCTCTTCCTCACATCATCTGCAAATTCTCTCTATCATCACTACCAGATCTGTCACTAATGGAAGACGAGATTTCTGTTTTTTCATGTTTGTAGCTGACATGATGAGAGAATATCTGTTCATCTATGATTTTGAGAACGAGAGAGTTCGATGGAAATCCGACAGTTGCGAATTGGATTAATCTAGCTTCAAAATACCCAAAGTCTAAAGCAGTATGTCAGCTCACCTGCTGGTTGAAACGAGAACGGCTCCGCCAAATAACAAGTTTGCCTGCTGGAGATGAATCAGAGCCGGAGACACAACATGGTAGGACTCCGAGTGAAATTCTAAAACTTGTCTTATGTAACAAGCTCTGAACACCGTTTCCTTTTCATTAGATTACTGTTCCACCTCTCTAATGTGACACTCCAGTATTGATAGCCGTTGCATGACAAAATGTCACAGCAACTGATTGAGRCCCCTTTCTAAAAGTGTCCCTTACAGTCCCCTACAGATTCTTGTCAAAAATGTACTACCTCTATTCATGAGAGTCTAGGTTTGGTTTTAGAAACTAATTTTTAGCACTTTGAAAATTCATTGTTCATTCATGGATAGTTCATTCATTTTTTCATCCAACTCAATATTTATGGATTCTTCTTTTACATTTATATGGCATTGATGTGCACAACATCCTCTTGTAAACCTTCTACAATTCTAGGAATATAAATATGTCTTGCTTTGAAAATTAAAGTTTTTAGTTCATGAAGTTACTCTTCAAATTTGACTCAATAAAAAACCACCATAATTAAAATTTAACATTTTGAACAAAAGGAAAAAAAATTATTGAAAAAAAAATTATTTAATCTATAGTCAATTTTAAAAAATGAATATAATTTTTCGTTTCAATTTTTTTTTCAAAACATCAGTAGCAATTTATTTAACTATATAGATATGATCTTCACAACTTATGTTTGAAAGACATCATTGAATTATTATTCTAAGTTGCATTCTATGATATATCTTTAGAATTTTGGAATCCTAGACTACCCATTGGTGCTTAATTCCTAAAGAATTGAGTTAGAAATTGCAAGAAAATGCCATTTTTTAAAGTAGTGAGGAAAAAATGAAAAAACAAGTTGTTTTTCAAAATTCATCCATACAAATTTGTATTGGAATTCTAAGGGAATATGTAGGAAAAAATATTCAAGAGCTTTTATTGTACAAATTGAAAGGATACAATGTTTGAAGTTAAAAGAAGTTTTTTCCAACCTTGCTTGACAAGGATAGCAAGCTTCAATTCCTCCTAGGGTGAAATTTCTTCAATATACATGGTTGGGTTTTTTAAACACTTGCATCTCATATCGTGCAAGTTACATACCTGCTAAATTTCAAAAATATAGTATGTGCAAAATTTCTCCTATATTTTTGAAATTTGGAAAATATGTAACTTGCTTGACATAAGATGCAAATGTTAAACAAACCTAACCATGTATATTCAAGAAATTGAAGGTAGCATAGTTTTCAATCTTGGAGCCTATTAATTGGAATGAATTTCATATTCATACAAAAACAATACATATTCATACTCTTTGTGAAAATTTTGTGAACATCCGACCAAAGTTGGCTACATGTGTAACTACCCAAGATCTCTTACATACGATGAACAATCACTTGGTCCTATAGGAATTTGACACCATGAAATCTTGATTGTTGAGGAGTCAATGGAGTACATACAATAATATTCCAAAACTAAAAACGGATCTTGTTTTTTGTTCTTAATTAGCACTTTTTTGTTTTCATTTTAATGTTTTAACTACAACCACCCCTTATAAATTCCTTGCAATGAATTGATTGACTAATAACCTAACAGAATTGTTTGTACATCATCAAATAAGACATTGTACATCCAATTTTTGCATATGGCATGTTTAATGCGGTGTGCTTATTGAAACACGTCCTTCGTGATTGAAGCCTTAGAATAGCATGCTAAAGTTTGGAGATATTTTGTTTGAAGATATTCTATTTTTGTAACCAAATACATTGGGAGATTAATTATAGAAAGGCAAAAACTAAGAGGGTAAGAAGTTGAGCAAGGGATTAGGAAAGTCGTGAAGTTGATTCATTGATTTTGAATGCCTATATCTTGCAATCTTTGAAGGTAAATGGACTAATATTTTTTTCATACATTCTCATTATAGTGTAGACAAATCATGTGTGGTTAATTTTTTTTTTTTTTTTTTTTCAATTTCACTCTATGCACTAAAAATGAAGATTTTAGAACCATTTTAGAATCATTAACACAAAAATTCTAGTGTAAATTCATGAGATCTATTTTTTATTTTTTGTTTTTTGTTTTTTTGGTATTTGATTAACCCCTATGGGTTTTTGACTATGTTTTCACCAAAAGCCCTCTGAAACTGCCATTTTTAGTGCAAGTATCAAATTCTAGAAAAGAAAAACATTATTTGACACATGTAACTGTAGGATCTTGTAGTACACTTGTTTGAAAAGATGTGGAAAAAAAATTCAGAAATTTTCATTGTGTAAATTGGAAGATATTAGCTTTTGAATTGACATAAATCCATTTTTTGGCCTTGCAAAAATCGGGGCAGCAACACTTCACAAGGTCACATTTGCATGAAAAGTTGTCCAAAATGGTGGTAACTCTTTGGATTCATTTTTCAAGGCAATTTGGCTACATCCTTGAAAATTTTGAGATCATTTGGAATTGTACAACATATAAGAAAAAAAACATTAAGTACAAAATGGTAGAAATGATTCAAAACACTAGATTGTTAAGATGGTAGAAATGATTCAAAACACTAGATTGTTAAGAATTTAGTTTTGGAATGGAAAAAAACCAATCCCAATGGTTGTAATGTTGCAATAAACAATCTACATGACTACATCCAATGTGTTTTATTTTTTTCAAAAATATTGAAAATTGAGTTAACTAAAGGACTCGAAAGTTTATTTTAGCATAAAGATTCCATAATTACCTTCAAAGTAAAACTCCTCATGACTCTCATCTCATTAATCAAAATGGAATCATTCAAAGCATTCCACATACATATAAATGTAGAGAACCAATTTCAAATTTTCATTTCTTAAAGATGTGATTTTTTCACAATTTTTTTGACCTACCCGAGGTGCCCAGTGATGAAAGAAAACTACATATCATGCAATAGCTTTTTAACCATGTAGTCAAAAATTATGAAAATTGCTTGGCCTTAAAGCTACTCCTAAGGCACATGTTGTGTGAAAAGTTCAAAGAGAAAAAAATAAGAAGTCCATTCATAGTGAGTTGCCCCAAAACGCTATGTTGCCAAAAAAAACGCATTTTAGTCCTTTAGGGGTTGAGAGAAGGAAATTTGTGTGGTGACCCTTGTGATTTTTTTCTGGAAACAAATGAAACGGACCCTTGGCCTTTTGATTCCTTCAAACAATGAGTCCTCAAAAAATTGAAATCTTGATCAAGTGTTTGCTTTGGGGGGACAACCTCTCAATGTAAGGTTTTTTTTGTTTACTTTGATCCTTGTGTAGGTCATTATGCTAGTTACTTGTATGTCAATTTTCAAAGATAGTGGAGGTGTGCCTCCAAATTGGACAGTGCCTCCTTCTCCACAAGGTGAAGTCAAACTATTTTAACCCTAATTTTTTTTCCCTCTTCACTTCAAACATTATAATTTTGCAATCTATGCATTCAAATGGGTTGAAATTTTTTCCAAAAATTTCATTCGTAGTCTAGTTCAAAGTTGTACAATTGGAAGTTTGAAAAATGCTTATATATTTCAATTATGCTCAATGCACTAGCCATAATTGAAATAGAGTATCTAAAAGTTAATTTCTGGAATGATACCCTATTTGACAGCATTTGCTGCATTTGTTGAATTTTTATTTAATGCATGACCTTTGCCTTAAATGTGTATGAAAGAAAACTACAAACACATTAAAGTCACATAGAGAAAATTTTTTTATCTACGTAGTGTGAGTTTTTGTAACATGAAAGATGTGGACAATGATATTTCCTAAATGCATGTGCAATCAAATCTTAAAAATCATCACATTTTTCAATTTATTATTATGTAAACCCATAAAAAAATAAATAATAATTCAGCAAACATAGAAACTATATTTTGGGACATTGAAATTTCATATGTTAGTTAAGATTTCATAGCAACAGATTTAATAGGATAGTTTTGATAGGATAGTCCAAGGTGATTTTTTAGGCAACTAAATGCCCAATTCCTTCGGAAAAAAACTAAGCAACTTCAAGCCTATAGGAAAAAAAGAGGGTGATGTGTTAAAAAATGCCAGATTGTAATCATGGTCTCGTATATTGTTGTGACAATGTTTATAAAACCTCATTTCATATGTCGTGCAAAGCCAAATTAAATAAAAATTGCATACAAATATTACATATTCAAAATTGCATACTCAAAATTGGCCTCTTTCAATTCAAGCCTCCGAGATGAAGGAGCCACGCAACTCAAAACCTTCTTGAAAGAAAAGCCACATAACCATTTGTCCAAAAACCAAAAATAAAACCCTGGGATACTCCTAAAATGGAATTAAAAAGGATAAATTTGAAAGACTTCATAGTAGGATTGCAAGACTTGTATTGTATAGGTAATAGAACGGTATTGTACAGTGGCCTCCAATAAGTCTTGCAACCCCATCTCAGTTTTGGGGCAAACACTCTAATTGCAAAACATAAATGTAGCAGGTAAATTTAGATATTTGATTGATATTTTTGGCCTTGAACAAGGTGAGTCATTTACCTTGTTGTGACTCATTCCACTTTTTAGAAATATTTCTCTTGTGATATGTGGTTAATTTTGGAAACACTAAGTTTAGTTTGAAGGCACAATGCTACATTTGAATAATCTCATATTACAAGATCATAGGTAGTGAATTTCAACCGGCGTTGGAGTTGAGAGGACCAAAATTACTGTAGATGCGCTTTGAGTGATTGTTGCTTGTAGACGTAGCCTAGAAGTTTTGAGAGCAAAATTGATTACTATGCAGGGTTTGGAAAAGGAATGTCCAAGGTCTCACCAACATTGAGAGGTGAACATCAATTGGATATCTCAAATGAACCACAACCCAGAAATATCCCACACCCGTGCACAAAACTGGTAATTACCTKCAATTGTGAAATCGTCCAGTACTGTCCATCCACAAACACATGGCAGAAATATTCCAAAGAATGGGTCACTGCCTAATAAAAACCAGACAGACAAGAAGATGATAATTATGGACTGGAATACATAGTGGTTACACACTAAGTTATGCATCATGTAGCTAAGAGATACTGATTGTCGGAACCCAATTCCTCATGAATATTATCTATTTTGTTCTAATTGCAATATCTGTGAATCTATCTCCTGCAACTCAATGTGCATGTTCTGTAAAAAATGTGCATCTTTCGCCAAGCTGTCCTTGAATTTCTCGTGATCAGCCGCAGCCTTCTTGTAACCTGCCTCAATTTTCTRCACAGCAATGGCATCCAGATCGTAAGCATACCAGCGTGCTGTGAAGCCAGTCGCTCACARAAAGCTCTGTAAAAACTACTACTTTGTAACCCAGCCCAACAGAGGCAGAGATAGCAGTGAAACCTATGAATGATACAAAAAACATGAATCCAGAGCCCATAGAAACAGCTAACACACCTTTTTAGCGCTCTTTGTCAGTTCGTTACCCTCCTTGTCGTGAGTGGGCACACCACGCCCATCAAATGCAAAATCTTTGAACTCGTCTTTGCCCTTGAAGACTTCTTTCGGTGATATGGATGCCGCTTCATGTTTCTCAAGCAAATTTGCCTGTTCCAAAGTTGAAGAAATCTATTAAAAAGGGAAGACACTCTCCAAAGATGAGTAATAGAAAAGATGTTGTGGGAACGACTGCTATATRTTAAGAGCATGTGGGAAGTGAGTGCCAAGGGTCTCCATGAAAATCAAACCATTATGCGGCGTAGCCCAAACAGTATGTTTTCATTAGAAAACATTAGAGAACCAACTTAAATATCAAGTTTGGCATATGTAAGATATTGTACGTCACAAACGAAGCAGAATAAGATGTGAACAAACAAAACCTTCTGTAGCCTCTTCTGCCGTAAGACGCGCAATTTTTCCTCCTTGACCTTCAGTCTCCGTTCATCACGTTCTCTTTGTAATATTGAGGGATCGTCTAATCTCCACGTAGATGTGTTACCGTCATCCACAACACACACTCCAGCATCAACCATRTTTTCGTCACGATCTCTATCTGTTAGSTCCATCAATTTTCCCTGGTGACCACAAGAGCAAATTGTTATGGATTCTGCAGAAGCATCAACTCCTGGTGACTACAATGAAGTCTGAATCGAYAGATCGGAGAAATACTAAAGCTTCGAGCAAAAATTCCTCTAATTTGATAATAACGCATATATCTAAGCGGACGTTTGTATTTACAACAAGAAATAGCAAAAGATCGATTCAGTGAGTTCAGAGGAGAATGCACAATACCTGAGAAGCACCACTCTTGACTGCAATTCTGACTTTGTCACGCAAAAACACCCATCCATCTACATATGGAGCCTGCATATTTTTATAAACGCAATGCATTTAGTAATTGCATTAAGAAGTATCCTAACCCAACCCAACACATCCACTGCACTCGTTGCTAAACAAAAGAGAAGTGGCCAGAAAGCATGCACGGAAAATCCTCAYAACGAAATAGGTTTTCGACTGTGTGTACAGGGCCAGTGTTGGWATACGTACAACGGTAGTTGCAAGGTTTCCAGTTGAGCCAGCTTGACTCGTAGTACTGCCAAAGCCAATCTCATTGTTTCTCGCATCAGATAAACCTGGCAACATCCGTCCAGTGGTCGGTCAAGCAAAGCCCAACAATCGATTTCAGAAAAAGAAAAAGTGAATTCTGCACCCTTCAAAACCGTTTCGCCCAAGGTATCAAGACGTTGCAATAACAGCAATTGAAAGCAGAAATGCTGACGCATTAWGTACAGCAARACCACAMTTTCGAGCAGAAACATGWTTCTGACCTCACTAAATGTTGGTACTCAAATTCAACTTTCTAGACGTCAGTTAAGTAACCTTGGYTGAATTTCCAGAATGATTTTATGCTTGCAAACATAGTTGTCAATCCATTGAGGTAGAACTTACCGAATACAGTGAGGATCYTCGTCACAAAAACTGCTGCGTTCTTCAAGAGCAAAAATTGCGGTTTTGCATTTGCCTGCAGTCAAAAAAATTGGACAGAAACCCAAATTTCAAATACCCTTACCTTAAACTTCGTAAAGACTCAAAAGATAGCATGAAATTTCAAATCAAATCTTCCCCACCCATGATCAGTCAAGGTGGATTGACATCACAGGTACACCGAAAATTGAAATGATCCACAGAAGAAGATATCATTTACTTACCGACTTGCACTTATCTATATAGGAGTGCACGTCTCTGACCAAAGAAAGTAATTCTGCAACAGCACCTGCAGTGTCGAAGTTGTCTTCTAGACGTTCGCGCACCTAAAATAATGAGAGGTAGTTAGCGCATTTGGGAATGCAACATGAAAATAGACGTTCTCAAATCTCCACARACGGTAGTCAATGAGTAGCAGCGTCCATATCAAACTAGAAATTTTAATACACGGACATTGAAAGCAAGTTATCTGACAGAATTGTATAAGGTTCAAGGTTAAAATAT
This sequence comes from Pleurozium schreberi, assembly GCA_006891605.1. Classification (NCBI taxonomy): domain Eukaryota; kingdom Viridiplantae; phylum Streptophyta; class Bryopsida; order Hypnales; family Hylocomiaceae; genus Pleurozium; species Pleurozium schreberi. The sequence goes on along the minus strand of VACF01001745.1, from coordinate 150,998 downwards.
CACCTGATCTTCGGCTTGGTCCACCCTGTTAAACAATTGCTTCTCATCGTTCCCTGGCCTTTGATTGCCTTCCATAGGCTGCCATAGAGATGAGTATTGTCAGAAATCCACAGGTCATCACTAACAAGTCCCTAAGGGGACATCAAGACAGATTTCAAAAGAGCGACCAGATGCTTATGAAACATCCGCACACCGATGGCTGTCGTTTAAAGAGGACCGAATAGAAGACGCAAGTGACCCACATCAGACTGAGTTCCAATAGCTGAAAAATAAAAGCTTGCATATCACATGTTTTGAAGATAGTTGCATAGACTGAAAATATTTATAACAAATGATGCAGAAGAGCCAGGGAATGTACGTACAGGCTGCCTCAAATAAGACTCTACATTGGCAAAGAAGTTCTTGAACTGCTTTTCCTTCCCAAGAGCCTCATTCACAACAGTTRTGCTGAAATTGATTGACTGGAAAAGAAAACACGATAAACATCAGCATCCATCCACCCGCTGGCTGAGACTTTTATACTTTTGACATTGCAGAATACTCATAATCAAGAAGCAATTGAGACACGTATCTTCATTTGGTAACCTGGACACATACTTMGCAACAATGATTACCTTGTCCCAACTCTGAATAACAAAAAGCATACGCAGCTGCCTTGCTGTATACTTGGTCAATGCCTGCTCTCAGAAACACATCATCCAATCAAATCCAAGTTCCGACACGACTCTCTGAGAGTATCTCAATTCGCCGAACTTTGATACGCGAAGACAGTCAAGAACTTAGGTGTCAAAATCAATAAAAGGTGGAGCYGCCAGGCMTAAGACGCAATCAAGCACAGAAAAKAATCCTTACCTCCTTGATTGTTATGAAGTTCTTCAATGACTTCGACATCTTAAGGCCATCAATGGACAGATGCCCAGAATGGAAGAAATATCTGACCCACTGCACTCATCAAACCAACTCTGTAGTGAAAATAATCCTGCCATTACAGTGCACCTGAATAACACGATCCACTCTACCCCGACTACCACTCCACCAAAAAAAGAACCTCCAAAATCATCAGAACCGCAAAAAAACAATACCTCAAGAATCCGTCGAATAATATCAAAGGTGACATAATTCCTCGCGTGTCCCACATGAGACGAGTCGTACACAGTCGGCCCGCAAATATACCACGTCACTGCCACAGAACAACCACACACTTTCACCATTCTAAACCCTAAACCCTAATCTCCGCACTCCTGCCACTCCGAAATCAATCAAAACAAACCTCCCGCAATCACGCTCCCCCGAAACTTCAAAATCTCCACTCACCATTCCTGGATCCGTCCTTCGTCACGAACGGCACCTTCTCCTTGCTCAACGAGTTGTTGACCATCAATCCTTTCCTCCGACTGCCTCTCTCCCCAGCATCCAAGGTAGGCGCCATCGCGCACGCTTCTTCTCCACTAATCCTCCAACTCCAAACTTCACTTCACATACAACCCGAGCTCCGCCGCGTACATGAGAGCACGAAGAGAAAACGTGGCCGACGTGCTGTACGATAACGACATAAAAGACTGCAACCCGAAATCAAAACTAAGTTAAGCTTAAAGAAGTGTTGAGCAAGGGGTTGTTGAGTTGGTAACTTAGCCGCCGTGAGAAGAAAAAAAAATTGACAAATCTAATGTTGGAGTGATGGTGGACAGGTGCGGATTGTGCAAGCTGCGATGGAATTGGAGACAGAGGATGGCGTGCGGTTGACTTGTGGTGCCGCAAGTATAGTGGGTGAGAGTCTTTGCTTAGGAAGGAGATTACCTAGGGGTTTATGGTAATCAAGATTAGGGCTGGATGTTGTGCTTCTCACGGTAAGAAAAAGGACTGCAGCCGTTTCAATCATTATATCAGGGTGATCACCTATTTCCGACCACTTAAAGCAATTCAGCCTATCTGCAGCATGCGGAAAGTTCAGGAAAAAAAATTCTAGTGTAAGGTAGAACCACCTATAACTAACCAAATAAGGAATTTGGACAAATATGAAGCAATGGAATGCAAGGTACATATTTTTAGAGGTGTGTTGATAAAAATGATGAGGATTGCAAAAACTTTGGTAATTTTATCGCATGAATTGATATTACTAAGAATTTTGAAAGGCAAAAAGTACACCGAACCCATAGCCGATCTCCAGACTCTTCCAATTTTGATCATTCAAAAAACTACTTTTCCACTCAATGCTTCCTCCTTTTTTTTTGCACTATTTTGGAACATGTACCATGAACTTTTTGTCCCGACTTTGAAAAGATGAAAAGAAAAACATTCTAGCCTTGGTTGGAAATAAGTCAATCTATGGTTGGCTATGGAGCAGTAGTTAGTAATGGGTGGTTCTACCTTAGGGAAATGGATTTTAGATGGATTTCATGATTTCAAAAAAACAATTCCTCAAAATCAAATTATCATGAATTTTTTTTCGTGAAGATTCTATTTGCCCCATTCACGATAAGTAGGCAAACCTATTTCCGATCATAGGATGGTCACAAAACTGATGCAAGGCTTTCACTGTACAATTGTACACCTCGGGGACATTGTTGTTGTCTTGTGGGGCCAGCAAAACGTGAGTTGTCACCTACACTTGAGCTGATTGGAAATAGAGCACCTTATAGAATGGAAATGGAATGTTGGTTGAAATGGAGTACCTCCTTTAGAAGAACAACCCATTTCTGAATATTGGGGTGCAAGTAAAATAAAAAGCCCCCGTTTTTGGTCTTGATAAAATTATCTTGTACACCTTTCATAGCTAATTTGGGGCCTCTAATTGCAAATATGAATTCGAAATTTGCAAATTCTTTCATGTATGGAAAATAAAAAAATTCAGGGGTTTCCCATGTGGTCGAGTGAGGAGGTAAGTTCACCCCGTCTTTTTTGACCTTAAGCCATACCCAACATGTAGGGTGCAAGGTAACGTGCAAATACCATAATCAATTAAAATAAGAATTTCAGGCTGTTGGATATGAGGAATTCCTTGAGAAATTGAGCTCAATATGTGCAAACACAAGGATGAGGAAGAATACACAAAGACAAAAAAATTCTCAAAAATGAATACTTTATGCAATATAAATGTGGATTCTTCATTTGGCTCCCATTGTTCTCTTATAGGTTCTTTCAAAATGGCTATATTTTGAACTCATTCCTAATCAAGTGTGAGCCAATCAAATATGAGTAAATTGAACCTTTTCAAAATCTTTTTCAAAGTTAGCTATTGTGGTTTCTAGATAGCCTACTTTGCCATTAGTTTGGAGAAATTGTTATTGATATTTCTACTTTATTTTCAAACAAGGCTGAAACAAATTTCCAACCGAAGCTTGGAATGATTTTTTTCCTCTTTTCAACTTTGGGATTAACAACATCATAATACATGTCCCAAAGTAGTGAGTGTAGAAGTAGTTCTTGAATGATCAAAATTGGAAGATTCTAGCCTACTCTAGCTAGGGGTCAAATTTGCTAGAAACGATGCAAAAAATAATTCAATAAACTATAAGCTAGCATAACTGAATATTGTAAATTTTTTAATAAAAGTGATTATAATTCTCACAAAAAAATTGCAATGAAAAATAAAAAACAATATAATATTGACCAAAGAGAGAGTCCCATATAATTTTATAGGCTAAAACTTTGTAGTCAATGACTTTGCAAGTTGAGATTTTAATTTCACAACTATTTTTTTTAAATAATTACTGAAAGAATTTTCATTTCAATTTGAAAAGATTCCCTACAAATAACTAATTGTGTCAATTTATCGTATTAGTGAGAGCCTAACATTGAGTCATCATCAAATCAATGTCACTACAAAAAAAAATTCTTTGGAAATGAATGCAATACTGGAAGATTTTATCTTGCATTAATTTAAAACTATGTGGATTTGGTTAATCAGTAGTATATTAAGTAATTGGATAATTCAAATTACCTTCTTAATAATTTGTAGTATTATTTTTCTTTTATTTATTGTTTTTTGAACATCTATAAAAAAGTAGTTAGGCAAATGATTCTCAATTTGAAAAAAATTCTATGGACCCCTATCCACTTAGTTAGAAATGGACCTATCATGGCTCTTATACCATCCCTAGGCAAAGTATACACCCATATCAAACAACTCTTAAATAGCTATGGCAGTATCCACAAACAATTTAGTGGCCACCATGTAAGGTAGGAGGCTTGAACTCCATGTGGCATTAAAAGCAAATATGACTAAGAGGTACATTTTGCTTTCTTCAATGTACCAACTCTCCACATTTCTAGAAGTGGTTACTTTTGATGACCACTATTGACAACTTTTTTTCAACTTCAAAAATTTGTAGCTAATTCCACAAAGGTCCAAAAAATAGGAAACAACTTGGGTTAGATGCCAATTACATTTTTCTTCCTACAAAAATTATACTAAAAAATGTTTCAAGGAATTGAGCTTCCCCCCAAAAGTGATTAAATCTTAAATGGTCGCTTTATGAGCCTTCTACCTTACTGATTTCACCAATGTTTAGTGTCCATTACAAAGCTTCCTACAAGGATGGTTTGAAGAAAAGAGTTGAAAAAACAGCCTACTACTAAGTTACACCTCAATTCTCTATCAATATCTATCCTTTAAATCAGGCTGTTTGTTTAATTGTTTGTTTGTTTGTTACGTTGAGATCTCCCAGACCGTGCGTTCACTGGTGGTGTGCTTGGTACCGTCGGAAAGCCCTCGGCGAGGAGGGGTGCATGGGCTTGGTTTCGTGGTGTTTCGACCTACATGGTGAAAGTTAGTGGTTTTTGAGTTATTTTTGGTTTAGAAAATTAGAAAATTACTTTTATTTTTCTTTCTTTTGACTATGGCAACAACACAGGGCACACTAGTAAACATGAAAGTACCACTTTGTTGGACTCCCCGGCAGACATTTTACTAATAGTTAAGCCAAATCAACAGTCCATTATTACGGTGTCAAAAAAAACCCATATCATTGGAATCATCTGTTCCCCCTTGCGAAGGAATCGTACTCCAAATCAATTCAAATTCTTGTGCATCAAGTCTATCGACACTAGCTTGGGCATCAAGTTTGCAAAGAACCAAACAGAATGTTGAAAAAGATTCAAAACAGATCCAGTGGACAGCCTCAACGTCGTCACCGAAATACCGAAACAGATTCACAACGAAAAATCGACTCCAGAGCACTTACCCAATTGACCATAGTTTCGCAACTCACACTTCAACGTCAGCAATTAATGTTGCAAAGATTCATAAACAGAGTTCTCATAACGAGATTTTTTTTCCACCTCGGGAATCAGTTCCATGGCTGAAGCTAAACTCCGACGTACCATCACAAGAACAATCACCAATCGATCACAACAACAGCTGCGCGCGCGCGCATCAATCAATTTTCAGCCATGGGAGCTGCAAAACACTGGAACTAGATCATGCCTGAGAATTTTGCTCACGGACCGTGGCATTGATCAAAATTTAGGGGTTCAGTTGAAAGTTGAATCCTAGAAGAAGACGTCGTCCTTGCACAGATTTGTAAACAGAATCCTCTGAAAGACAAGATATCTTTTAGCATGCGCGTGTGCTTTACTCTTTAAAATATTACACTCCACCATAGCTGCAGCTGAACTCCATCATGCACAAGGATAGTCATCAATCGATCACAACAACAGTTGCAAAAGAGATCTGCGACAAAGAATTTTCTGGCATGGGAGCTGCAAACCACTGGAACTAGATCATGAGAACGTTGCCTACCGTGGTGTTGATCAAAATTTAGGGTTTGGATCTAAATGTGGAAGCTGGAAACTATAGTATGTACAATTAAGGAAGCTTAGCTTGCTCCCAGCGTCGTGACGAGTTCCCTTTAATAGCGAACAGTGACATCCTTGAAGCGGGCGACGAACGGAAGCTCCGCCATACCGTGCCATTTGCCGGTCCACGCGCCATCGTTGATRTCGGAAGCGTTCCAAACTGACGAGTACAGGAACATCTTCTTCACGGGATACGCGGCTTGGGTCTCCTTCAGCACGGTGCGCACTAGCCTTCCATCCACGAACCACTGGATCTGGCGATAGTCGAAGTGCATGGCGTACGTGTGAAACCCCGAGGAGCAGTCATAGTCAAGATCCACCCACTGCTCGTTCGTGCTCGTGCCGTTCACGTAGAAGTTCGTCTGCACGATCTGCTTGTTGTCTCCCAGAAACTCGAAGTCGATTTCRTCCTGGGTGGTGCTGCCTTCGCCGGAGGAGATGTAGAACGACGTGAGCAATCCGCTCGTGTCGCCCTCGGCGCATTTGATGCGCGCTGAGAATTGTCCGGACGAGTACGAGTGCAAGCTCCTGACGCGGCTGCCGCACCCGAACTTGTCAAACGTGATGTCGACACCGTAGCCATTAGGGTCGTTCGTGGCGATGTTGTTCGGGGAATACTCGATCACGAGTGGGCGCACCGGACTCGCGACGCCGCGCTTGGCGAGCATCCTCTGTTGCGGGGGCCGCCATTGCCCGGGTCGCAMTGGGGAGATCACTTGGAGGTTCGTGAAGCTCATGAAATACGGCGCGTCGTGCCAATTGACGCGACCCGCCATGGTGCCGTCGGCAACAGMCGACGCGTCCCATGAGTATCCGTAGATGTGCCCAGGTTTTGTGGGGAAGGATTTCACGCGCGACGMGCGTACTTTGCGAATTACGACGTCGTCAACCATCCAGAGGATGAGATCCTTGTCCCACTTGATGGTGTACTCGTGAAACTCCGACGTGGTGTCGAAGCCCATCTGGAAAGTCTTGAGCTTATTGTCGTGGTTGCCGTTCACAGCATACGCCGTCAGCACGCGGTTCGGCTCGTTGCCCACGAAGTCGAAGCTGATCACGTCGGGCGCGGCGTCGTTGGAGGAGATGTAGAAGCTGTTACTCACGCCCGGCGCGCTTGCGGGCGCGCGCATCCGAATTGAGAATACCCCTGACGAGTATCTCCCCCGCGAGTGGAATTTCCCCCCGCACGCGCGGTCAAGGCGAATACTGGCGGTGGATTTCGTTAACTCCACGTGATTGGGGCAGAAATCCACGACCAAATCCGYCATCAAAATGTTAATCTTCGGCGAAACAGGCACAATCGCCCACGGCTCGTTTTCCACTCCCGACGCCAACAACGGCACCCACGCATCCACGGCGCTAAAGTTCGAATTCCCTCCGTCCACAAACTCCAGCTCGCTGCTCTCCTCACTCGTCACCTCCTGCGACGACGGCGGCGCAATCGCCGTGATCTCGCTCTGGTCAATCAAATTCTCCGCAGAGGCCACACTCTGCCCMACGCGSGTAAGCAAATCATAAGCCTGGGAGTTTACTACCGAGCTCAAATTCTGCCCGCACGACTGCAGGAAATCTTCCACGCGGACGAGCTCCCGACGAGCTTCCTCGGGATCTGCCACCACTTTCTGGCTCGATCTCTGCAAGCCCTCTTGCACGGCTTCCAWCTCTGCGCGACAGTGCTCCGCCAGCACCGTCGCCGCACGGCCTGATTCACGCAGCTGCAACTCCGCGGTGTAAATCCGCATCGACGCCAGGTTCAACGTGCTKGCTCGCCGAAGCGCGTGACTTGTAGGACTCGACGTCAGTAACATCAATTGAATCAACAAAACTACCATACTTTGGTAATTCAAAATTCTGTAATTATGAWATCCCAGTCCCACAACACCCCCCATGATCGATGTCCAGACGAGCTTTTTTTCCAAATAAAGCTCGATCGATCTATCGACTTTCGATCAGCGAGCACTTCCTCGATCTTGGGAAGCTTCAAAGCCTGCAACCAAAACCAAACCCAGCTGCTAAATCATAAACCCACAACAACAACTACCTGATAAATACGCAATCTCGATCAAACGTACATAAATCCCAGTGCCTATGATCCATTCAACCCACATTAAACCCTTCTCTCAGAACGCGAACCGTTGCCGATCCAACAAGCTTCAGAAACATCAACAACGTACAGTGCAAACTCTTCAAACTCTTGAAGCAGACACGCACTACTCAATCAATCAATCAATCATTGTAAACATACGATTCAGTACAAAGATCAGTAACAAGATTAACAATTCATACAAGGATACAATTGCAAACAAAGCTAGCTAGAGATCGACTGTATTTGCAAGAATCAACCTGGGCCACTTTCTCTCCTCAAAAAGGACATCCCACATTCAAGCGGTTGACTTAGAGCTTTAGAAGTTAGAACGGTTGCTAAACCGAAAGTTTGGGTTAAAAAAAATTAAAATTACTACTCCCTCCATTCCAAAAATGATCTTCCGGTTGGGCAAAGTGTTTGAGATTAACCCTTGAAGGACGGACCATTGGCTGTGGAAATCATGCATTTTTGATACCGTGTAACATCGTCTACTTTGAAAAGCCAAATATCCTCATTGGAAGGCAAAGTACTAGAAAAGATCTTCCCTTTCCACTGCTAATACCGAGGAGGAAAAGTTGCAATTCTATCCTACATGGTTTGATTCTCTGTCATCTACACTGAATAGTGAAATTAGGTTGTCCCTCACTAATTTCTCGATATTCCACACTATATAAATATTTACTGTACATGTACAAGAATGCACTATTTTTGAATTAGTTATTGGTGTAGTTGGGACTCATGAACCTCCATGTGTAGAATTGGAAGTATTTGTAGAAATATCTGTTGACTTTGATGGCTTATAGAGTAACTTTCTTGGAGTAAGGCAACCTAAATGGTCAATTTCGTTATAATGGCGCCACTCACTTAAAATGGCGGGCCATTTCATTAGAATGGCGCCCACTCCATTACAATGGCGTGAAATATACTAGAAATTGCATGACATTCCATTAAAATGGCACAAATATCTCCATTTTTGGCGATATGAATGCCATTTTTGGCGGCAGAATGGCGCCAACATAACAAAATTGACCATCTAATTTTAAACTCAACCTAATTTCATTATTTAGTGTAGAGGACATAAAACGTCCGCCGCGGCGTTCAAGGGTTAAGGCTGAAAATAATGTTATTTCATCCCGTTTTTATAAGTGTTTTAATGAAGTTTTATTCATTCATTGCATCTTCAAGAGCAAAAATGATCAATTTTGAGCAACTAAAAGATAATTTATGAGACAAAAAACATTAAGGGGATCGAACAGGAAGATTGTTTTGGGTTTGGGAAAACTTAGAGAGTATATAATTTAGTTTAAAGTAGGTTGATTTGTCTTTTTAGTGCACGACTCTAATTTTCCAAAGATACTTTATGATATTTGGAATTACTACAAATCAAAATGGTATTGTATAGTTCTAATTTCCACAAGATTGAAATTTTGCAATGACCCTAGTTTATTTTCTAGGTGTTATTCAATTTTTACCCTCAATAGAAGGAAAAATTAGTGCATCAATAGTAGGTAGTCTGCACTAAGCATATGTAATTCAATTGGGGTCATTTGCTCAAACATGTGGGCCTTGATACTGGGCCTTAAACTATAATTTATGAAACCTTATTTTAACCTTCATATTTGGTAAATTTCAGAAATGATTCTAACATATGCAATAATGTCAGATTTTTCTATTCACATTAAATGTAAAAAAAATTTACAAGAATTCTAACATTTTTACAAATTGGAAAAAAACTATATGCATATCAAAATGAAGTTTCCATATGAAAAATGTCAAATTCATATTGACCTATGATAWTGGCTAAATTTAGTGTGATAGTCTATTCTAATTTGGCTTCAAGATTCTTCTTAAGGATGTTTAGATTGTGGAAATGAATTTGTTATTTAACCCAAGGAACAATGCTATGGACATTTAGTGTCGGATAGATGACTTGTAGGGTATATTTTTGTGTGGGAGAAAACTTCTAAAATACTTTGACTTCACATGAGTTCTTTTGAATTTTTTAATACCAATTGTTCCTACAGTTTTAGAAATGATGAATTCTACAAGGACCCGACGTCCTTCTGGGGTTAAACATTTAGCATTGTTATTCATTACTACTTCTACACTGGCTTTCAGCTCAAGAACTTCATTTTAATTTGATGCCATTTGTAAGGAAAACAATTTATCTTTGTCTATTACTATGAAAACAATTATATCAATCACATTCTTGCGTAAAAGTAATTGAAATCATTCCCATTGATAGAAAAAATATTGTCTCATTTGTTAAAAATATAAAATGGAATGGCCAAATTGAACTTGGAAATGATGTTTGATTGTGTAGAGATGGGTTCTCTGGAATTAAAAAGGGGTAAAAGACATGCAATGTCTCGATAATTAATACTAGTATGCCCTGTGCCAAACGTGCCATTACCACAGCCAAAACAAATTCTAGAGGCAATAGTAAATTTTAAAAAACCCCAAAACTCAAAACCCAATAATTTTCTTATTAAGTGTCAAAACACCATGGAACCAAACCTATGCACTCCTCCTTGCCGAGGGCTTTTCAACGATACCAAGCATGCAATTGGGGGAGACACGGTCTATCTTATAAATTTTTAGACCCAAAAATAACTCAAAAATCAATAACTTTCATGTCGTAGGTCAATATTCCACAAAACTAAGTCCGTGCACCCCTCCTTGTTAAGGTTTTTCCGATAGTACCAAGCACACGGCCGGGGATGCACGGTCCGGGAGATCTCAATGTAACAAACAAACAAATTAAAGAAAAATATTCCATGCTAATTTAATGTATAGACTATTGTGCCTTGTGCCGCTGCCATAGGCAAAAGAAAAGTAAAAGTAATTTTTTTAATTTTTGGAAGCATTAAAAACTTTGAAATTCAATAACTTTCACTTCGTAGGTTGGAACACCAAGAAACCAAGTCCTTGCACTCCTCCTCGCCGAGGACTTTCCAATGGTACCAAGCAAGCCACCGAGAGACGCACGGTCCGGGAGATTTCAACATAACAAACAAAACAAACAAAACAAAACAAAACAAACAAACAACCTGATTTAACCCATTAAGGACTGGTCGACCATTTTGTGGTCGATTTGGGTCCTTTTTGGTTTGTAGAGAGAGCATGTCAACGAATTTGATGATGGGGCAAAGGGGACGGGTCTGGGGAATTGGGAAGTGAAGAGTTTAGGACAATAACTAGGCCAATCTGAGGTGGCATGTGGCCAAAGGGTTGAAAAAACCAAGACAACAGGGGCTGAAATTACACCAAGATTTGCAAAAAATTCCTACTTCACAATGCACCTTCACCAAAAAAATTAATGCTAAACCCTATATCATGTGCAACACTTCCATCCGTACGGTTAGATCTCCGATAGGCACTTGCATTCAAAAGTTTTAAAATTGCTCCCAATTGGCCATACAAAGGATTGCCCACCCCCCAAATCAACCACGGTCCTTAATGGGTTAAAGGATAGACTAGTGTGACATGTACCGTTGCCACAACCAAAACAAATTCCATAGCCTATAGTAAATTTTGAAACCCCAGAAAACTCAAAAATCAATAACTTTCTCATTGAGTTTCAGAACACCACGGAACCAAACCTATGCACCCCTCCTTGCCAAGGGCTTTCCAACAATACCAAGCATGCGATTGGAGGATGCAGGGTCTATTTTATAAATTTTTAGACCCAAAAATAACTCAAAAATCAATAACGTTTATGCCATAGGTCAATACTCAATACTTCACAAAACCAAGCCAGTGCACCCCTCCTCATTGAGGGCTTTCCGACGGTACCAAGCACACAACCGGGGATGCATGGTCTAGGAGATCTCAACATAACAAACAAATTAAGGAAGAAAATTCCATGCTAACTTAATGATGGGTCCCCTTAAAACCCCTTTTCGCCGTAAAAAACAGACATGGAACTATTTGTTATTGCCAAGGTTTTGAAATTACAAGGTACTCCCTCAGTCCCACTAAAAGCTTCCTCATCAGGCCGATTTACAGTCTTTGCAGGAAGAATTTGGGAAGCTTTTAGTGGGACTAAGGGAGTATTAAATTTGCTGACTTGGGWAATTGTGCACCACAGCATCTYTAGCATACGCAAATTCGGTGATCTGCTAAAACAGTGACCGAMCCACTAACTTCGGAWGTCACCGTCACTTTCACCACCGCACTAAACAGCTTCCTACCGTGAGTCTTGTGATGGAAACTAAAGAATCTATTTTTCTTTTTACAATTGTAGCACCATAGGTTGCGGCTAAGAACGATCCATCTCAGCCATGTCTAATGTAATATCACCATCAAATTAGGGGAAAAAGCTTCACGACATCAACAAAAGTAATCTCCAAATTTGCTGCTTGACATGGGGAGTTTTCGGTGCCACCGAAGAAGAACCTTCAACTTCACAATTCGGTGCTGTACTAAATCTGGTACAGACTGTCCATCTTGGAACTTGTCAAATGATGAGAACAATGAGAATAATCTCAAGTTGAGAATTGCACGGACGGTGCACTGAGTGTGCTCTTGGGGKGCCTCTAGCTTCCAGTCTAAATTAAATCTTCAAATTAGGCCTACAATTAAGCAGCTATTTCATGTTCATTAGTTCAGTTACTACCCCATCGTCGTGTACATGAAAAAAATCTACGTTAGAATATGACTTTCAATCGAGAAATARTGAACGATGATGCTTCATGAACAAGGTCGAATCTTTGCAGTCACAGTGCGTTGAAACAATTAATTTTGAACTAGCTGGGTTACTATCTATAAGCGTCAATTGAGATCAATTTTAGCTAAAATTATTTTGGCAGCATTGACTGTTGCATTTCGAATTCTTTTTTTTTGAAAATTGGGTGTGTAGATTCAAAGTCAATGAAACTAAAAACACGTCAGTTGATTTTCCTTTCGACGGCTCTAAAATCAAAATCAAGGAGCAGGTCAAGGTGTGAAGGATGTGCATCCTGCTCCTGCCGGGCTGTGTTGTACTCTCCTTTTTGCAATGGAATCTTCGTTTTCATTTGCTCCAGAAGATGTGCATTCGCATCAACTGATTAAAGTTCTTTCCCTGCTGTACTTGAAGTGATCATGTTTCTCTTCATTTCGATACTGCACCTGATTGCCGGGGTGGTAGGCMGTAGTTGTGATTTGCTGGCTYCTCGATCGTCRAGGTGATGGTGATGGTGTACACTGCACTCCATTGACAGGCACTCAATTGAACTTGACCCTAACTAAAGGCGCTTTCTTAAAGCTTCCTGTGACCTAAACGAAATTATAATCRCGAAAGTATTGAAAGAGCGAACCCTGTGTAGACGTCCATCCAGCACGCATTTCATATGAAAAGATCGAGAGACGGTTTGCGTGTAGCAGCTTTGTTCAAGAGCATTATGAAACGCTCCTTTTCAACGAGAGCATGGCGACTGCCCCGTGCGCACCTTTTGTGAGGGAGAAGGACTCACGCACCTGTTGTGGAGAAAGGAGTCTGGTCAGGATCAGACCAGCATCATGGAAGTTGGTTATCGTTTCGCGGCCACACCTTGGTAATGCTGCAGGGACCACAGCGATGCGTTGCTGGGGAAGAGGTGACATCTCCGCAACCACCTTGTCAACAAGCGATACTCATGACCTTTACTTTCTGAGAGAAGGACCCCACTGATTCTCCCAGTTGGTTATTTCCTAGACCTGGATTTCTTTAGCTCTTGCTACTGTGATTAGGTTTTCCATACAGCCAGGAAGACTTTTTTCGTAAGCTGAGCAGGAGGCAATATGTTGTGGCAATGGAGTTGTCACTACTTTTGTCAGCGATCTAAGCGAATGAGACCTTAACTTGATTTTCAACGAAGTGGCAAAGTCTAGTGCAATTTTGCCTGGGCGCAATCTGCGCCTGGAAGCCAGTTGGCGATGGACAAGACCTAAAGATGAAAGAAGCCCAGTGCACGAAGCACAACGGTCGTCCTTGTCTTCGGTGTTCGGCCGTTGCATGTGAGGTCCTGATGGCCGCACCTGTTCGCCTCCTCTTTAGTCTTAATTACTCTGTAACCAATTATACAGACCTCTCTTGGAATCCCACTCCCTCCTCGTTATAAGGAATGGCGGCCGTCTTCCCTCAGTGCGCCTGGAGTTCTCTCCGTCGCTGCCGCCTRCATTCACAAAGCTCACCACTGATCATCTCCCAAGTCGCGAACTGGCAGAGTTCCAAAGCTCCAATGAGCAGAAGCAAGAGCTGTAGTTCAAAAASAAGGAAAGATTTCTTTGRCACGAAGTTCTTCTCTGGCGGAATGAAAGACGGACAGATTAAATTGGTTGAATGGGGGGGGGTCTTTGTGCAGCTTGCGATGCATAAGAACGCAGATGCTTGACCTTTGTTGGATTAAGAGCTTCTGCGCTTGAAAATTTGCTCTCCATCTTAAAAATCTAAGATCACTTTCTTTATCAAAATGGATCACAAAAGACGGGTAGCGGCAGAAGGACCACTTGCGCGCAAGCGCTTGAAGGATCAGTCGCACGCCGCATCGTCCCCGTCTTCCATTATGTTTCAGCTCGAAGGTTCGGCTGGCGCACCTCACAGCAAGTCGATGAGAAATGCCGCGGCCCGAGAACCACAGGATYTGGACAAAATGGTGGAGGACTCTGCTTACAGGCAGATGTTGCCTGTTGTAAAGAGGGTAAGACCCAACCTCTGAACACTTCGTCCTCTAGTCGTTGTCTGAGATGTCGTTCCGGAGGTCTTGTTGTCGACATTCCAAGTGCCAATACTTGAGGGAACATTGGTGTTAAGAATTTTTTGAATGCCTGCTCTCTAATGTCTCAACAACCGCGTTTCCTTGTGCTTTGTTCTCCGTGCTGAAGGAGCTGGAGTACAAGCGAGATGTGGACATGGCCCTCATCCGCCGGGGCGTGAAGCGGCTGAGCGGGACCGACAAAGAGGAAATGGTTTGCGCAATATGCCGACAGGACAAAAGATTCAAGGGCTGGGGCGCTTTGCTGATCCATGCCGAAAGATTCATGAAGGAGAATGCTCGACAGCACCGTGGTTATTTTCGTGCTCTCAAGCAGGCACTCCGGGAAGACGAAAGCTTGGACTCAGACAAGAAGTGCCGTATAGACTTCGGCCGGGAGGTTAACGTCGAGACTCCTGCCCCTCCGTGTTGTTCCTCCGGCAGCTCTGGCCAGGCAGGTAAGTCCGTATTACTTTTGCCTATTCTGCCGCATCTTCTGTCTCGTCTTTCTCGTCCACATATTAAACAATAAAGCTGTGAGCAATTTCCTCGGCGGCAAACCTTCGATTATGAGAGAGCGCAATGACCGTTTCCTTGAGACGCAATTTAATTTCAAGAAAAGTGGAATTCGTGAAAGCCATAGCCAGCATTCCATGATCAAACTCGAGCATGTTAGATCGTAGCATCATCTTGGGAAGATCATTCAATTGCGGGACGGCTGCTGCAGGTGAGAGTGGCAAGCTGGTGCCCTGGAAACCGAACATCTTGCTTGTGCGGGATGACAAACTCAATGAAGTAGAACGAATTATTTGYCCATGGCSATCTCACCGGGAGAGCGACGATGGGCGCCACGCCTGCACCGTTCTTGATAGGGCCGCAAAGCCTCGGCTGAAGGAAATTCTTGCAGTTTACAGCTCCGGGAAAGATGACAAGCGGAATGTGTTTGTATTTCCAGCTGCAGAGGTCAGYTCCTCTGCCGTAATGATGATGTTGTRCGCATTCTTCATTGTCTCAATGTCTCAACCCCCTTCTTTGGAGAATGCCAGACCTGTTGTGCCATCCGAACTTGAACAGGAATACAATCTATAGATGCCTCAAGCTCAATTTGAAATTCAAATCATTAGTATGCACTGAAAACGTATGTTGGTGGATGCTAATACAGGTCGGTTACATCGATGGAAAAGAATTAACCCTAGCATGTCAGAAGGAGCACAAAGCGCTTGAGTTCAACTGTGACGACCACCGTAACCTCGATTTGAAAAGCAATGAGAAGGCAACGTCAGCCTCCGTTTATAACATGACAGTGCAAGGGTAATCGCTTCCAATCAGCTAAACCCGAAGGATGATGCAGCAGAAATTCAAKTTTCAGTGACACAAGGTTGCTTGTGGCAAWGTTTTCTCACTTCGATTTGTATGCCACAGGTGGAAAAACATGAAGGAGAAGCACGGCCTGAAGCTCTTACCCGAAAAGGAGGTTTACGGGCGGAGAGGGGAGTTATTCGATGACGACAAATTTGATCGTATCAATAAAATCATGACCCGTTGGGCGAACAACTTCAAGGCCATCAACCGAAACTTTGAAGTCCAACGATCCTTCAGGGATGGTCGCAGGGTGCGTTAATAACCTCTTCTCCGCAACACATTACAGAATTAGGGTAAGATCAAACTACTGGAGCAAGAGAATTTCTTCCATGTGATACCCCGAAAGCGATGTAGGAATTGGAATGGTAACAGGCTCCATAATCATGACCGCTGCAGATGTACGAACTGGACCGCGTCTGGCAAGACGATTTGAAACGAATAGAAAGTTACGCTCCGTCCACCAAGAAGAAAGTGCGGAACCAAATCCATGCCATCGAAGGCGAACTCAAAAAGGAACAGCTGGTGTGGTTACAAGAGGTGGAGGACGTCCGAGAGCAGTTTCAAAGAATGGCGGACAGTATGAAAAAAGAAGAGTATGTGCCATGCTGTTGGTTGGGAGAGAACTATCTACTCTTTAACAGTTTCCAGGACTGGGGTCSGTAAATTTTCTTTTAGTTCATTGCAGGCGRTTAGGCCCGATCTCAACATCTTTTTGGATAATGTGAGTGACTTGTCTCTCGCGAATTAACAGGCTACTTCGTGCTTGTTGACAGGGAAGCGACCAATTTGAGAAACTTGCGGTGGAAAGAAAGAAGCTTGAAAAAGCAACAAAAAATGGAACATGAAAAGATGCGGTTAGAAAATCTCCAGCGATTTGGACGRGTCAAGTCCGACATGCTATCGAAAAAATACAAGGTACGTTTGCTTTCGGACACGAAATAGCAATTTTGTGTGTCCCATCAGCTTCTGGACAGAGCATCCAAAGTAGGGTAGACTGTAACGCAATGCTGCACCGACATTTCGTGAAGCACGGGATTTAGAACCWCAGTGAAGCGAGACTGATATCCTGTAGACCTACTTGTGTTTCTGGAGTGCAGCGTAATGTGGAAGGGCAATTGATGGTGGAGACCTGGATCGACGAGTACCAGAGGTTGTGGCGAGAATCAAATAAAGCCAAGAATGAACGCCTGCGCCTTCAAACTATACATGACAAAGTCCATACCAAAGCGTACCTCACCAAGTGAGAACCACACCTTTCTCTCTCGCTTCCTAGAAATTTTGCGGATGAGCGCTAAGCACCGCTTTCACGAAGGGGCCTCGTGCCTCCGCCCAGTCGCGTGCGACTTTCACAGCACCGCTTTCACGAATATTATCTACTCATGTACGAAGTTCAAAAGTTGTAAACGTGCACGAAGAAGTTTTCAGTGGCAAACTCACCACTCATGCCKCTGTGGCATTCCACTTGTTGACATTGACGTCCTGATGGTTTGGTCGCAGGAAGCGGGAGTGTCCTATCTGCTTTGAGAGGTTCAGGAAGGCCGAATTGACAGTGAGGACCAGTGATGACCGCTTCAACCAGTTCTTTCCAGTGAACAAGTTGTGTTTAGACTTGGCGTGCCCACAACGACACAAGTTCCGTTCGTGATAATTACTCCCTTTGCAGTCGACCCTCGGTTTCTGCCATTTTAATCGCAAGGGGACGTTAGCCAATGTACTTACGATTTGAGCCGTTCGAATCGAAGTGACTTCTTTCTAGCTGAGCTCACCGACCCGAACTTACAGCCAGGTGTGTTTTTAGAAACCTTAATTGCATTGGATCCGGCGGTTGCAAGCTTGAAAGTCACGAGAGAAATCGATTCGTGTTGCTGAATATCAATCGGAGTCGACGTACGTCAAGCGGTATGACTTTGTTGCGCACATTCAGGCACCGACTGAGATTGAACACTAATCTGGTGAGCATGTCAAGAGACGCCTTTCGTAAGACATTGGACTGGATTGGAAGAATCGCACACCTTCAAATGCTAACCATTCGACACCTCACTGACATCAGTGATGAAGAATGATGAAGAGCGCTTCACAGTGTCTCTTTGCAGGATTCTGACGATATCGACCAAACGAATTTTCTAACGCAATCCAACAAACTTCAGCTCCTCCTCCAGAGTTCAAGTAGGTTAAGTACAATCAACCGTAGGCAGACTTGCCAAAAACTGTGGCACGAGCACTCCGCTACAAGCCTAAACCCTACTTAGGCCCTTCACTACGTGGGGTTTAGGTGATTCACAAGGTCAGGGTTGAGGTTGACATTCTACCCTATTTATTGAAATCATTGGAAGTAGCTTCCACTGTCCAGCTTGAGATCACATTAACCCACGCTCAAAAATTCTCCCACACAAGTACACRATGATTTCTTGTACAGAATCTTAGCATGAAAGAAACAATGAAGAAAGAATCATGAGCAATTTTCAACCATGTGGTGCCTTCTCTCGGGAAGGCTTTGAATTTAAAGTGATGCTCTAGCTCACCGCTCTTGAAGGTCAAGCATCAGATCTGTTCCATCCATCGACTCAACACGCACTAGTTATCGAATTATAGGACAATTGCAAGAACACTTGTGCTAGCTAACTTATTTCTTATCAGAAGCGACATGTCAAAGACTTTGTCGAACAGACTTGTGGAAATAATCATCTAATGTACTTGAAACTTGAAAGAACTCTGAACAATGCAACAATTTTTCATTAATTTCTAAATTTAACTTGGTAATGTAGATTTTTAAAATTACGTCATATTTGTGATTTTAGGTTGGCAATACTACTSAGTACCCTCTCCAAAAAATTCAAAGGTGAATTAAGAGGGGATGTCCTTCTAATGGCTCTCTGCACTGTCGAGCATTTAGCACCTTGAAACATTGAAATGAACATCTTGATGCTTAACCCTTGAAGGACGGACCGGTGGCCGTGGAAATCATGCATTTTGATACCGTGTGACATCATCTCCTTTGAAAAAGCTAAATATATTCATTGGAAGTCAAAGTACTAGAAAAGATCTCCCCTTTCCACCCCTAATACCGAGGATGAATGATTGTATTTCTTTCCTACAAGGAAAGATTTTTTGTCATTCATCGGACGCAAAACGTCCTCGGCGTCGTTTAACCCCTCAACGCCCAAGCTCCAACCATGCTTGAAAGCATCCTCCCTTTGCAAGTGTTAAAAATCCTCCTTTCAGTCAGTTATGAAGATCTCAACCGTACAATATTGTAGTGTGTATGTTGTAGATGTTGTGGACCAAATTTGGGGTCATTTGACCGTATAGATTGAAAGATTATAATGTTTTAGTCTTGAAAAAAACCTGAGAACTTCGAATGACTTTCACAAACTTAATACGTTTTGGATTGATCTGAAAATTTTAACATAGAAACTAGACTAGTATGCGCAACTTTTCCAACAAGTTTTTTTGAAATTAGACATTGGATGCAAAAGTTGGAGCGCTTCAAAGTGGACTGCCAGACTGGGTGAGGCCACTTTTGGGCCCCTTGGGCGTTGAGGGGTTAAGGGTTAAGGGCCACCAACCCAATTTTGTTCACTACTTAATTCCATTATCTTACTTTTGGTCACAATTCCGTCCAAAATCATCCAAAATCCATTCCATTTTTTCAGACAAAATATCACTACATTGATAAAAACAAGGAGTAATGTGTCAATCCTTTAATGGTGAATACTTAAATACCATTGGATTTATAGAAAGGTAAGTATGGAATGCTTATAGGATATTTCTAATTCCACTTTATGAGCAATTTTGTAATTTCAAGGCAGACCACTTTAGAAATTCACAAAAACTACAATTTCAATCAAAAAATATAATTCCGCATTAGTTTGATCCAGGAACACAAGCCTAGTCGCACACCTTAAAAAAATATGAACCCCTTTTCAAGCTGGCCCCAAGATGATTTTGTAATTTCAAGGCAGACCACTTTAGAAATTCACAAAAACTGCAATTTCAATCAAAAAAATATAATTCCACATCAGTTTGATTCAAGAACACAAGCCCAATCGCACACCTTAAAAAAGTATGAGCCCCTTTTGAAGCTGACCCCAAGATAATTTTGTAATTTCAAGGCAGACCACTCTAGAAATTCACAAAAACTACAATTTCAATCAAAAAAATATAATTCCACATCAATTTGATTTAGGAACACAAGCCTAGTCGCACACCTTAAAAAAATATGAGCCCCTCTTGAAGCTGGCCCGAAGATAATCAGATTGCAAATCAGGGTGCCGGTAATTGGCTTGTCTACCTTCTTGTATAACAATGAAAAAAACAATGCAGAGGTGTTCAAGAACAAAGATTTTTAGTACGCATTTGAAAAAGATCAAATAGGAAAATCACTCTAAACAAATGAGATAGAGGTGGACATGGAAATCATGCATTACGAGCACCACTCTTAAAACCAAGTTGAAATATACCTAAGGCCATTTACACAAATACAAAAAGTACACACATACAGAAGTTCATTCTCATATTTGTCGATTTTGATCAACTCTATCGATTTATCTACACTAAATAGTGAAATTAGGTTGCCCTTACAATTAGGTTGCCTTACTCCAAGAAAGTTACTCTACAAGTCATCAAAGTCTACAAATATCTCCATTTGTACACATGGAGGTTCTTGAGTTTGAACTACACCAATAACTAATTCAAAAGTAGTGCAATCTTGTACACTAGCAATAAATATTTATATAGTGTGGACTGTTGAGAAATTAGTGAGGGGCAACCTGATTTCACTATTTAGTGTAGGCAATGGCATGTTCAAGTCACTGTTTATATTTCAAACTTGACACTCTCCGCAGAGACATATCTTCCCAAAAGTAACCGCAAAATGAGATTCCTACACAAGATTGTCCAGGACACAGCAATCAGGAGAGAGACGRGTCGTRCAAGAACAAGAACTACACAACATATCACTCTAAATATCAATCTCCAAAAYCTAGTGGGAAAAATTGCAAAGAACACACAGAGCTTCAAGAAAGAAGATTGTATTGAAATATCGGTACTTTACACACTCATCAGAGTAACATCCCTAGAACCTACGCACCTCCTTGAAGGAAAGAATAAATAATCATCTTCCAACCCTAAACAAAAGGTCGTGAGCATCAGAGTTCTAAAAACCACCTTCGTTAGAGTTTAGTCCAGTGACGCTTCCAAGGGTACGATTCAGCAAAACATTCTTCAATTGTTTTTCCCGCCGAATCATGCTTCAATTGCGAACGAGCAGAGTGCAACCACAAGAAGAAGCTCCCAAACCCTGTCAGAGAACAAATCACATTGTAAATGTCCCTCCCGGAGACATTCTCCACGGGATGAACCTCCCGTCGTCTCAAGTCATCAAGTCGAGCTCCTTGATTCCCAAAGCGATGAGCGAGATGGCGAACCCCAGCAGAATGCTAGTAGTGGTGGTCATGATGGTCTGCTCATACGCCAGCAGCGTGAACGCGGCGCCCACGAAGCCCAACGCGATGGCCACCTTCTCGCTCCTGCCGATCGCCATCGCCCAAGCTCGCCCCCGCTACAACAAAACTTATCCAGAAACAACAATTCGAAACCAAAAACAAACCAAACTGCAAATCGAACTGAAACCCGAATTCAAAACTGCACGAATTCACGTGATAGTGGCGAAGTGCAGAGGGGATTCAGCGTTTCCGCGTGCCGTGATGGGAAGGTTAGGATTCTAAAAGGAGGATTCAATGGTGGGAATTGTTGAGCGGGAGTAAGTTACTGTAGTGAGAACTGAGAAGAGACGGGAAGGAAAGTGCAGAAGCTTGTCGCCGCGTCGCAAATGCCCTGCCATTGCCGACTCTTCTCATGTTGGGACTTGGGAGTGGTCGTCGCCGAGAATTTGCTTGCGGGATGTGATGAGCGTGCTGGGGAGTCGGAGGTAACCCGTAAGTGGTTTTGAGGACGCATCGAATTCATACGTGGCCCTTATTCTCCTACTTCCACAAAGTATTTGTTTAGTATGTAAATTATAAAATTGAAGATACAATAGCCATTGATTTTCTCATGATTTAACAAAAAAATTGTAATATCCATTGTCGATATGAGAGGCTGCCGAACATGCTCAACAATGTATTTCAAGAAAAATACGTTTACAGCTTCCACACCCATCCATCCCTCTGTTTGCATCTACCTTGACTAAGTATGCTGGTTTATTGCAATTATAGTTGCTTTGTTGGCACTTGGGGACTACGACAAGAGCATCTTACGCATGATTAAATGAGATTTTGGGTTTTAGGGTTTTTTAATACAGAGCATATATATGCAAGCCCCCAAATGAGGGAGCTTCAAGCTTCATAATATTTTCAAAATTATTAACATGTCTGATGTAGCCGGAAACTGTGTAGCTCAATAGAAGACTTCAACATGCATTGAGCAAAAAAAACATTTTTTAAATGAACAACAAACCACTCACATGCAAGGTTGTGTATATCGCACTTAAGAAATGTATTGATGTATTGAAAGACATTCAAAACCACTTAGGGATTAAGCTTACTATTGCTCCCCTCAAACCCTAAACAACCCTCTATTCCTTGAATTTGGCTCTTCACAATTATTTTCTATACATAAACTATTCAAATGAATTTCAATTGAATAAACTCTTAAGTCACGCCAACCTCAAAAGTAAGTTAAACTTCTTCTTCCCAAGAAACTAGCACTAGGAATCTTACATTTATTTCTTGGGCGAGTTAATTTGCATAATTAGGGTTTGAGGCAATATTATGCAAGTTTGTCCATGTGGTGCGGGGTGATTGCAAGTAACACTTGTCCTATTTTTTGTCCCCTTCACCTTTAGGAGGTAGTTTTTTGCTCATAACTTTTGCATCGTTTGTTCATTTGACTTGAAACTTGGAATGAAGGTGCCTACAAAAGTTTTACATTTTTTTGTAATTTTTTAGATTTTTTAAAAATTATTTTACTATTTTAAAAGTGCCCCTAATTGGGTGTCTACTTTGGCCATTTCGGGGGGGTTTAGTCCTATTTTTGACCCAAAAATGCAAATTTTGAGCTGAAAATTGGCATGCGAGGACCTCACCTAAAGTTACACAAGACCACRAGAGATTTTTTGAAAATACTATACTATTCAACCTCCACATGTCGTCAAAGTGGCTGACTTTGCGCAAGTGTAGAGAATAGAATTTATTTTTTTCAAAGATGAAATTTGTTGGAAAAGAAAGAACTTTACTTGGAAAAAAAAGAATTTTTTTATTTTCATTTTTTGAATTTTTTATTATTTTTACCAAATTAGTGAAAAAAGAGCTATTTTCCTTGTATTTTCCATTGCCTAGAATATTTAGAGAAATTTTTTCTTAGGTATGAATTTTAAGAATCTCATTGCTCTTCAAATAACCCATATTTTTTTCAATTTAAAAAAAATTTATTTCAAAGGGTCAAAGGACTCACAGGACCATTGATTTTGAGCCATTTTGAGCCAAAACCGGTAAGTGTTTCTTGCAACGACCCTACAGCAATATGGATTTCTTCATATGTTGCAAATTTTTTTCATCCTTTAGACTCTTTATGAGTTTTTCAAAAAGCCTAATGTGATAAGCCTACTCTAGGAAGTTTGGGGCTTTGGAGGGTGTAATAGTAAAAAGAGATCTTTTGAGGACTCCATTTCTAGGTAGTGGTTTACATTGGGCCAACGGTGTTGCTCTATACATAATGACCTTAAGCAGAAATGAAATTCAAATTTTAAACTTGTAACAAATTATTATTATTGAAAATTAATGTACATAGAAAAAATATGAAAAAATCTTGTTAGTCATGAATACACTCCAATAGATGACTTGGATCTTAGACCTTTAGTTCAAAACATAATCCAATTCAAAAAGAATTTTTTAATTCTTTGTTTCAATTTTTGTTGAATGTTAGTTATTGCAATGGTAGATAACCACATCAATATGATCTTTGGATCATAATCATAGTGAAATTTTTTTGTTTATAATTCATCAATAGATGTTTTTTTTTAAATGCACTTTTAAAATATATATTTGCAATTTTGGAAAGTTTGAACTCATTTTTATTATTAGTAGATTAAATCATTAGCACTTGACTTATTAATAAAATATTTATGAATAAAATATTCCACTCCAAAATTCTCAATCAATCATTCTAAGTTCTAAAAAAAAGTTAGTTGTCAAAAAAATTAAAAAGATATCTTTTCATTCTATGAGTTAAAAGAATTGATTCTCCTTTGAAACTGTTTAAATGATTCATTTCTAGCTTTTAAAGGTATGGAAGTAATCAAGTTTAAACACTTAGATATATAAAATGTTATTGTTTAATCCCTGAAAGACCATTGTGTTTACAAGCTGAAATGGCTTGAAATTGACCTCTCTCCACCAAATGATTAGTGGATAAAAATTTTGGAAGTTTTTCAATATTTTAACCATAAGATCTTTTTTGTTGGTCATTTTTGTATACCCCCTCAAATTTTTGGAGTCTTCAAGGACATGCGTTATGAGATTATAACACTCAAAATAGTATCAAAAAAAATTTGGGGTCTTGGTCGGGGTGCAACCTTTTTCGTGGTCATCCAATCAATATCTTGCATCCTATAAATGTCTTGTGCAATGTGAATTTCTTGTAAAGTGTGAAGTTGGCTATAAACTTGACAAATTTTATGACATTCTGATACTCAAAATATAGTTGAAAAAAATAAGAAGTGGGAACTACTTTGCTAAAACTGCCATTACACTAGGAAAACTTCATAGAAGAAATTTATGTAGTAATTCATCTCAATTACAAAATCCATACGGTATGAACCTAAAACATCTTGTAAAGTCTTTTCCCGAAAAAGATGGAGAGTAATTTTTAACAAAAACTATTAGAAACTACCGCAATTTTGGGTGCATAGACCACGATTGAAAATTAAGATTTTTTTTTAATTCTAACAAAACGAAAGTATAGTTAAAACAAAGTTGATTGCAAGATTATAACATTTGAAGTTTGAAAAAGAAGTCTTTTGGCCCTTGCCACACAAAATTCAATAGACTTTGAGTCCTCTTGGATTAAACATTTTCTTATACAAAATTAAGGATTTAGATATGATTATTGGGGTGCTTTTGTGACAGAACATTCTTGAACTTTAAGGCATGCAAAGCCACATACTTTATTTTCTATTAATAAGTTTAATTTTATTCTAGAACTCTTAAATGCAAGCCTTGCCTATGTATTTGTGGGCCATTGTAACATAAATATAGTCTTGTTACAATGCTATTGTAGAAAGATCCCTCCTCTTCTCATTCAAAAGTGTTATAAAACACCATTATGAGAGATGGTAATTGCACTAATTAATTTTATCAGTAATAATGTTGTTTATTTTGCAAACTAAGCCATGACATTTGTTGTGATGGCTTGAAATGCAATACTCTCATTATAGTGTTTTTTTTTAGATTTTATGGGTTGCTTTACTTTATTAGTTCATTTCTTCATGAGTTTTTTTGAGTCATTTGAACCAATTTTAGAAATTAGGGATAAATCACTGGGTTGAAATGAAATATAAATTATTCACAAATTATCTCCTATCTAATTGGATCATACATGCATGAAGCTAATTTGCCATAAAAGTTTGTAGCATTTTTTTAATTGCAAAAAAAATATAACAAAGTGAGAACAAATTCACCTTTGTAAATGAGACAAAAAAGAGGTCTCATGAAGATAGGGGATAATCACCTTTTTCCACACATGGTACTCAAAATTTAACCCTTTATTATTATAAGAGACCATTTTCTAGTTGCTGCCCTTTCAATAAGACTACACAAGCTAAAAGACGTAAATTTAAAAATAAATAAATAAATAAATAGTTAGAAAATGAAGTCTACTTTCCAACGCAATTAAAATCAAGTCAATCCAAGTTAAACTCCACCTATAAATTGTTTTTGAAAAGAACACCTCTACATTGTTAAAGAATTTAGTACTGGACGAAAATAATGCTTTTTTTCCATCAAATCTTTTATTGTTTGGTTTTGAAGATGAAAAATATTCCAAGAATAACTTAATATATTCCAAAATAATCCAAAAGTATTGAAAACATATATAAGATATGTTGAAAAGATTCTAAATATTTGCAAAGATTCTATTTTATAAGAAACATATTTTTGGTATCTTCCTTTGATAAAATTGGTGTTTTGTGTGGCCTTTTAACATTTATAAAATTGATGATTTAATAAACTTGTTGGATTCTTCATTTTACAATTGTAGCCATTTTCTAGTTGAATTCAATTTTTATGCAACTGTGGTCAATTTTAGTTGAATTTTTTTTTTACAACTGTAGATTAACACAACGGATTCCATAAAGAGTAGGCTTGTTCACATCACAGTGATGAATACTAGATGAACAACAACTATGATGAATACTAGATAGAATGTAACTCACATTAATTATGAATTTAAACTCTATTATGCTTCCGTATTCCTACACTAACTTCTACAACTATTTTGTGACTAAAACAATATATAGGTAAGATTTATTGCTAATAACAATGGATGCAATCACAAGACAATTGAATAGGACACTTAGTTGTTTATTAATTGGTTCTGTCAAATAAGTTTTTCTTCTAGTAAAAGAAATTATACGGACACATTCAAGTTTAGAGATTTTTGGCATGCATTTGAAAAAATAGAATGAGAAAATGACTATGAACAATTGAGAAGGAGTTTGATAGAGTAATCATTGAAATAATTCAATAGCATTCATTGACATTGTACGTGTTTCTTACAACTACACATGATTAACCTTCAAGTCTTTTAGAAACCAATGTCATGGTTGTGAAACAAGTTGTTATAAGGAGCGACAAACGTGAAACCCCATTCTAATGACAATGGTCTCTAAAATTGCAAACAAGAGGGAAAGTTGAAGTTGAGCTCTATTCTACCATGTGTGAATTATTGTGGTAAAAAAACAAATTCTATTTTTTATACAGATCCCTACTACTAGCAAATACGGAATATCCTAATATGCATTGTTTAGCAAGTGATATAAACGCATGACTTTGCTAAATTTCACTAGAAGAAAAACGTGTTTGCCACAATCAAATAAAAAACAATTGAATGTCCTATACAACTATCATGAAACTCTAGCCCTCTCTACAAATCTTACTTAATTGTTTTATGTCATTGTTTTACATCATTAGCATATTGTTTTAGTCACAAAGCAGTTATAAAATAGTTGTAAAATAATCTTAGAATGAAATGTAGGATATGAGAGTTGTAACAAAGTTCAAGTTTAGAATGAATGTGAGCTATTTCTCATCCAATATTCATCACAATTGTTGAGATGGAGAATTCTACACTATGTGGAATCTACCATGTCAATCTATAGTCTCAAAAAAAGACCAGGGGATGTCTAGGAAACAATTGTAACCATATAAAAATGATGATTGTAGTTTCCGAAATGCTTCATAATTGTCTTATATCAATTGTCCCAAATCAATTGTCAATAGTACTATTAGGTTGAGCATATTAGACTTGTAAATTGTTGTATTCTTATAAAATGATTTGTGCTAATGGAATTGTGAGATTTCTACATTTTGTGGAATTTTACACTTTGTAGATTTCTATAATTTGTAAATTCGTAAAGTCTGTAAAATCTAAAAATATCTAAAATCCAAGAATTTTTAAAACCTATGAAATGATAAAGTTTTGTAAACTAGTGAAATCTATTAAATACTAATATTTGGATTTTCATTAGATGCTTTTTGAGGCCTCTAGAAGATTGTTTCAAGGTTGATCCTTTTGCTAATCTCTATGTTGTAAGGTAGGAGGTCCTAAAATAGAACAGGTTCTAAAACCAATCAAGCTCTCGAGGTACATTTTGCACTCTCCAATGTACCAGCACTCTACATTTGAGGAGGTGGTCGGTTCTAGAGCCCATTGAAATGCACTTTTCCACAACTTCAAAATTCATAACTAATTCCACAAAGCTCCAAAAAATATGAAACGACTTGGGTTAGATGCCAATTCCACTTGTCTTTCAAGAAAAATTCATTGAAAATTATTTCAAGCATTTTCACCTTGCCAAAATTTAGCTTCAGCCCTTGGATGGGCGCTTTATGGACCTCCTACCTTAAATCAACCATATATATATATATATATATATATATATATATATATTTTTTTTTTTTTTTTTATTTTTTTTTTAAATTTCAAAAGTATCACAAAACTAAAAAAATCACTCAAAAATTATTTTTTTTGAAAAATATTTTAAAAGTTAATTAATTAATATTATCTGATGTGGTAGTCCCTTGACCACTTCAAATTGTTGATATGGTGAGTTCCCACAGTCCAAGAACTCCAAGGAACACGAGGCCTTGTTGAGGCCCAAATAAACATTTAATGTGAGATTTAAAAAAGAATCTAGATTTGAGAATATGTGATCTACAAATCATCTAGATTAGAATTTTAAAATCTACAAATCTACATGTCTCAAACAAGTTGCAAATGAGTCACGGACAAGTTGCAATGAAGTTATAGATGAGTTGCTACGAAGTCAAAAATGAGTCACAATGAAGTCATAGATGAATTGCAAAGAAATCAAACATCAATCGCAAACGAGACACCACAAGTCACTCATAAGCAAATACCACATGAACAACCATGTTAGAGGAGTTCATCAACAAAGTTCCAAGTAGGGTGTTAGATGAGAAGCAATATCACGCACCTTTGCAACTATTGCCACTTGTCTACTACAACTATGGGTCTCCAAATTATCACTAATTGCAAATGTTTCATGCAACTAAAAAGTAGTTGTTCTTTGTAGTAGCAAAACCCCTCATTTTCTTTAGTGTATCAATTTACTCCTCTTTCAACAAGGCAATTAGGTCTTGTGTGGTCAATTAGCCTCTTAGTTAAGGTAATTGTCTATACACTCTCCTTCTAATTAATAGCAAAGCCATTTACACTAATTTACAACTATACTCAAATAAAAAGCTCTTTCATGTTTCATGCCTTAATTGGCAATTCAAGTCCAAATACTTCATAGTTCAAATTTAACATGATTATGAAACTTTTTAGATTGTGCGCACAAATCAAGTCCAATGCATTGCGCTCCACATGTACACTGAGCAAGTGCAATGTTATAATGCTATAGCAATGACTAAGATTCAAATGAACATTATTAGTCTCCTCGCTAGTCTCTATATATGTCCCTACATGACCTTGTTGTTATATGGGGATTTGAAAATTTTGTAGGAGAAGGAACATGTCAGTTTGTTATAAGATCTACTTCCTTACGCAGATAGTAAAGATGGAATCCACCATCTAGGTCCATGAGGCTTTGATAGTTGAGCCCTTGTCAATAGATGCTACATTCACATCAATTCTTCAGACTGGAATTACCCTTTTTCATCTCAACAAACTTTGAGATTTCTCTCTCAATCCATGTTTGAATCCTTTGTTTGCTAAACACACAAAACACACTATTTTGCCTTTCAACCAATCACAAACATCCTAGTCTGCAGAAGCAATAGAAGATTCCATCATGATTGCTAATCCAATGAATTATTTGTCAAAAAAATGAAGTTGTGGCATAGTTGCTAAGCCCCAAATAATTGCAACTATCCCCTTTTTCAAAGGGGCTTATACTTTGCAAAATCCATGCATTACTTGCTCACTTTTCATCCCCAAAATGCTAGAGCTAGCTAAACTGGTATCGTATTTGCCATGCTCTTTAACCCTTAAATGCCCAAGGCACCTAAATGTGATGTCGACAAAACTTTGAAGATGAAGAAAACCTAACTAAGTTTCTATTTTTAGTATTTAATATTTTTGATAGATGCCTATCAAGGTCTAGCTGTAGCATCAAAAATCCAATCTGGAAAATAAATGACTATGATTTTTCTACTCAAAATTTTATACAAGTGTAATCTTGACATTTCCTAGTGTTGAGGGCTCTTGAAAATGAGCCTCAAAATATACTAGATCTTGGAGACAAAATCGCGTAAGAAATTCATTTATAAAAATTTAGAGTAGATTTTGAGAAGCTATAAATTGATTGGGGTTGTACATGCTGGGCCCTATAACCTCATATATTTTGATTGACTATAGTTTCAGATTCACCATGCGAAAAGTGGGTTGAAATTTTTTTTTGTAGTTTTGACACCCTCTTGGTTAAACATTATAATCTTTCAACTCATCAGTGATATTTCTTAAGTGATATTGTTGTGTTTTCTCTTCCAATGTAATCTCTAACATGTCTACTTTAAATTTGTACTGTTACAATCCAAAAAAAACAATACAATTCATCAAAATGTTGTGCTTTTGTTCAACTTGGAGCAAATTTCTAGACGCTGAAAACAGGCCTTGGGCATTTAGGGGTTAACGTCAAATTTGCTGACCATGCCTGACGCGCACAGTGTGCAATCTGTCCATCGCATGATTGGCTTACACCCCTCAAGCTCATGACTGGTCCTCAACAATAAGGTCCAGTTGGCTCTACGGCTTCTAACGAATTAAAGAACTCCACGTGTCATTTCAGTTTCCCCCCACATGGCGGGCTTTGTCCCAACACCTTTCGTCGTCCTTTTCCCTACTCGCACACTCAATTGCTAAACCGAACCTGGAACTCCATGCGAACTTCCAGGCAATCACTACAGCTTAGTCAGAGACCCCGCTACAACATCTTCGCCATCGTTGTYAAGTTGAGTCTTCGGGAGGAAAATCTGTGGCAATTTTTCAGTCAGGTTGGAGCGAGTACGTGTTGAAAGTGTTCATTTCAAGGAGGTAGTGACGCGGATGCTTGATCAGGTTTGTTTCTGCATTATTTTGGATTTTGCGTATTGGAACCCTAATTTTCGCCTCTTCATTCTGGATGAGTGAGCTGTGACCTACTTTGGAGAATGCCTTGTCGAGCTATTGTTCACTCTTTCGTGTCTAGGTCTTTTACTTTCATGCACTTGAGCTCGAGGGAAATTYGAAGAGTGATTCCTGTTGAAYTTGCCTCGAATTTGTTTAGAAGTTTGCATTAATGACCGTATCGTTAAACGGCGTGTTTCACAGCGCTAAAATGCGACAATTAAAAGCTCGTAGCTTTAGAATCTTGGAATGATATAGATTTGAGGTTCCTGAAGGGCGTCCAGAGAAGTGACAATTTCTTGAAATTCGTCATGTTAACGAATGTGACGAGATTAGACAATGTGACGAGAGAGGAGTTGGTGTTGCTTCGGTGTCCTTTCTCGTCGCAACGGTCCTTTCTTTTATCAGTCTCATTAGACAAACCTCAGGGAGCGACTGCCTAGTGGTTTATGAAAGCTTTGTGCATCTCATGACTGTTTCTTGTCGTAGAAAGAGTCATTGGATTGCAAGATTTTGTGGACTTGCGGTTKTGCAAGGAAAGCACGATGGCACATACATTACAGCTGATTCCTGGAATGTGCTTATGAAGGACTGGTTTATCATTAGGTTCATCATTAGGTATTTCTGCATCACTTATACTCAACCGTTCACATCATCCCTGTGGAAAGGAATTGAAGGGCACTTTGSTCACCATGTATCCCTGTTCTTGATTCTAACCAGCCGTGCCTTAAGCATACAATAGAATCTCTTCCCCCATCCCTCTGTCAGCCAATTGTCTGTGGGGAGGCTGATCTCATTCATTACATTGAATATTCTAGGAGTCGTCTTTTGTCCACCAACAGGTCGAGTCTGGCGGGAAGAAGTGGAGAGTCAGAGGGAGGGCTGGAGATCGAGTTTGCGAGGAGAGTGGACTCGTGAGCAGTTGAATGGGCATCTGGTCGGAATGAAGGAGGAACRACAGGCATCTAAGGATTTACAAACAACCAATTTCAGGCAAGGTGATGACAGCAGGCCTGCTGAATTGAATGTCGATAGCATTTATGAGCACACGAATGTCAGTGATTTGCAAACAGAAGAAAAGAAGCASTCTAGATCGCAATTGGAAGGAGGCGTTGCATCCGGTTTGTGCAGCAACGATCCGAAGAAGACCGTAAACATGGAGTCAACCACTAGTTTGAAGGCGATGGCAGACATTCATTCTGCAAGTCTTCCAAAACCTAGACATGRCGACGATAGAATACCTCCTCAGTTCTCACGGCCTGGAATTGCTGACTCGAATCAAGGAAACGTCCCTGAMAAAACTGAACTTAACCACCAATTGCAAAATACCCAGTCTATGCCTGTATGGATGCCGTCGGTGGTGGCAASCACTATCAGTGACAGTGCTGAGGAGCAGGCATTTGGATACATCGGAGATATATCTTTGGATGAKCTGAGAGACGATGTTGACAATRYGTACCGTTCACCGGTTCCGAGACCCGAACCGCCTTCAGGTATGGTATTTTGAAACCTTTTTTAGTTCGACATTGATTWCTMGTCCACTTGGTTACTGCGTCAATATTCRATAAGTGTGATTGGACACAAGTTGCAGGATTTTTCTCTGAATTTTCATCCATTTGTGAACACAGAACACCGSCTAGGTRCAWCGAARTCTTTGTCAAGCATGTTATCCCCKGACGCTGCCCATCGTCTTCCTTACGCCGATGATRCAYACAGACGAGAAAGGAAAAACTCTGAGAATGCCAACATTCGCAATCTTGCCGACAAGTTTTCAGAGAAGAAAAAGGTATCTCCTYTTTATGAACACTTGGAAACTTTACCTGCCCTGTGAGAGTCAAAGATGTGGTTGGATCTAAGAAAATAAKTTTTATTCACTGAATTAAGCAACTTTATGGACGATATTGGTAATATTTAAAGATTCTAATCGGTTCCGGSCCAAAATATGGAGTAGTTGTTTACCAAAATGAACATGGTGATTATACATCAACAAWCAAAATATCGTATATTAGTTTAACTCTCGARAAATCTAAGTCCTCATTCTGTTTTAAGGACTTTTAATTTAATTTTAATTTWMTTTTAATCAGCATATGCAATGTTCTCCTCTGATTCCGATGTTCTAAAGTCTGGCCTTCTCTGAATTGTATTTTTCACAATAAGATCAATCGAATTGGTCCTTTTTAACAATGAACCTTTGTTTATTTAGGGGTTATTTGATCAGTTTGAGATGTGCTTAAGAACGGACATCGTTTGAAACATTTATTAGAATCGCATAATGGCTTCCAATGTGCTGTGGTTGTGCAGTATTGTTGGTAAGGAGTGAATGGATGAACGTAAAAAGTGCTTCACTATTGCTTCYTTCGCGCTCAATTCTCAAATGCTGCCGTGGATTTGGCAGATAAAACTCATGAGGGAGCTGACGAGGGTTCAGAACGATGGAACGATAGACTTCGATTTTGGAAGAAGTAATCAAATGGCTGAGAATCTGTTTGCGCCTGAAGCAGTGAGGGGCCCTGGAGACGAGTTACTGGAGAGGGAGGAGGATGAAAGTTGGCAGACGATTCCCCCTCTCAGGATTGTGATGCTTATTGTTGGTACTCGAGGTGATGTTCAACCATTTCTCGCCATGGGAAAGAGAATGCAGGTACTTTTTAGACCTATTCCTCATTGTGTCTTAAGAATTATCGGTTKAGTGGTTGTGTGATTCAGACACAATTACTTGCTAGGACATCTCTGAAACGYGCTACTAAACAGGTWTAGAATGCTTTGTTGCTATGCCTTGTGGGATATGGTCCTTCTTGGYGCTACGAAGTTCTGAAGAAATTGTACATGTAAATGAATATCATCTTTTTCATGTTTATGTGGATATGTTCACAGGAGTATGGCCATCGAGTGAGACTGGCATCGCATGCAAATTTCAAAGAKTTCGTTAAAACGGAAGGCTTAGAATTTTATCCCCTTGGGGGTGATCCAAAGGTTCTCGCAGAATGTACGTCCTTGCGCATTTTAACGAACCTTCGTTMTYTTGCTTCCAAAATCCTCTATCGRCTGAGAATTTCGTGTAGCAATTAGTTGTATTGGTGTTTTATTCAGCTTTCTGTATGACCTTAATGATCTCCAGCTGTTTCCATTTGGTTTGTTACTTTGYAGTCTTGRTTTGTTATTKCACACGCATAGTTAAGGGATTTGCGTGGTCTCAGATATGGTGAAGAACAAGGGCTTTCTGTCTACAGGACCTAAGGAGGTCAAAATACAAAGAAAGCAGATAAAAGCAATCGTCAACTCTCTACTAGCACCATGCATTGAGCCAGATATTGATTCTGGGGTTCCCTTTAATGCCCAAGTAATCATCGCAAATCCCCCAGCTTATGGTACWCTTCAGACTCTTCAAAWTAAACAGGGCMAGTKACACATTTCTGATAGCAAATCGCTTGGAAATTTAGGAACTGATRATACCTATTAAGATTGACTCGTTATTTGTGTGGTATTGTACAGGTCATGTGCATGTTGCAGAGTATCTCAAAATTCCTTTGCAAATTTTTTTTACAATGCCATGGACGTATGCCCTCTGAACTTCGCTCTCCAGCTTGCATTCATGGAGTAGTTGACAAATATCTGGATGTAGAGATGAGAGATTGTGATYAACGTATTCACTGGARTTTTCCTTTGCGAACATGAGTATGATACATTCGATTATTGTGCGCTTAGTCCTGTGTTGTCCTCCGTACTATGACATTTCAGTCAGTCAACTAATTCTCACATCGTGCATTGCTCTTGATCTGAGACAGAGCAACCTCCGCATTTCCACATCCTCTGTCACGTATAACCAAACCGGCTGGTTTCAAGGCAAGTGATTGCTAGTTTTCTCTTTCATACGCCTGGATAATTGTTTTTTCTTCTCAAGTTTATGCTCCCCCTTATGGARGGTACATTATCAAATGATAGATGATTTATTTCTTCTTTTGTGTTTCAGTTGTCGTATCAAGTGACGGACTCAATGATTTGGCTGGGAATAAGAAGCATTATCAATGACTTCCGCAAGAAGAAGTTGAAACTCCGTCCCATTCCCTATTTGAGCTCCCAAGGATCACTGGCCGATATTCCCACAGGTTATATGTGGAGTCCTCAACTTGTACCGAAACCTGATGGTATGTTACAAACTCAACTTTTTGACATTGTTTTAGATTTTGCGCAAAAAAAACTCTATGTAAAATGTGTTCCAGRGAAAAGTATCTGTATTGTAACATTTTTTTATTTTATTAAGGTCAGCATTACTGATGTTGACAGCATTTTCAACGTTGCATCTGCAGATTGGGGTCCTCTTATTGATGTTGTAGGATTTTGCTTCTTGCACCAAGCATCTGCATACAAACCTCCCGAAGACTTGGTGCAGTGGCTGAAAGCAGGACCGGCACCTATATATGTTGGCTTTGGCAGCCTTGTAAGTTGCAAACATTTGATATTCCTGGAATTTTATTTAATTTAAGTTTATCCTAGAATCCACAAGCTGATGATGCTGCAACAATACATGGAATATCRCATCTATATATCTATGTGCAACTTACCACAATGTTTTACAGTGGACAAGCTTTAGGTCTTCTGTAGGTAGTATTTGGTGCAGAAATCGTRAATGACACTTTCATTTCTGGATGTTCTTGTTGTATTTTGTTCTTGCTTTGGGTCAGTTGAAGTTTTTGTGGAAGTAACAAGTTTTTACCGAATGCCAATAAATGAGCAACAGGCCTCTCTTCCTTAMGATTGCTTTCTCCTGGTAGCTGAAGTGTTTCTGGGCAATTTCCSTTTTTAGTTTAGYCGTTCAAGTGATTACTGATGTTGGCTCTATTTGCTTTAGCCTGTCGGAGACCCTGAAGGCATGACAAAAACCATTGTCGAATCGTTGAGGGAAACTAAGCAGCGTGGTGTTATCAATCAAGGTTGGGGGGGTCTGGGAAAGCGTAAGTCCCTGTCCTTGGACTATGCGARCGAGCCGTGCTTTTTCTTGCCAGTGATTGGTGTATTCTTTTTAAATCGCCTGTGCTGRAATGGAATATTTGTACTCCTGGATTACGATGGCAATTTTCCTCTCGTTTGTGGATGTTTTACCCTGTTCTAATGTAGAAAGCTTTACTAGGTGAAAAGCCTTGTGTAGCGTATCATATGCGAACAAATTGTAAGCCAGGCATGTAGTCTACACTGATTTGTCATATTAGTGCGTGTGACACCAATTACCAAAGCACACTGTTTTGAAGTAGTGCAGGTTGAAATATCGTAACATTTCCCACAGAATTCAAACTTTATATTGGCACTAATTTTTTAGGTGACGTTAATTTTCCCTCCCTGACTACTAGTACAAATCAGTGTAGTCAAGTAAAAGAAGCTTGCTTTTAACATTTTGGCATGAAGTCTTAGTACCAGATTCTGGAATGTCGCATATATCCTTCCACACTTTTTTTTCTGCTCTCTTGCAGTTGCGGAGCGCGAGGAGTTTMTGTACCTTGTGCAGGACTGTCCACATGACTGGCTTTTTCCTCGGTGTGCGGCTGTGGTGCGTTTTCTTCTCTCGACTTGGATATTTGAGGAATTTACTTACGTTTTGATCATGATTTGCTTTTCTGTTAGCTTGAAAGGTGGAATAATGATACTAWTKTCTTTCACATGAAGTACCCCTYGAATTTTRACTAGACTTGAATAACTTTAGAATCACTCTTAAACCGAAGCATTCTTTTAACAATATGCTCAAGATACGCTCTTCATTCTATTTAGCGTTGCTTCTCAAATAGTGTTACTCCTACAAACATAGGCCCGCACTATATAAAACTTTTATCTTCAATTATTGGAAATTGTACTTCAACCCATTGCGAAGACCATACTCTACAGGTAACTGGAACACCATTCAAAGTRCAAAGAAAAACTCAATSACTGAATAGTCTGGATTCGGCAAATCATGCGAGCAACACTAAACAAAATAATCTCGGATACTGTAATGGTATCTATTTAGTGTGGACCACACCAACTAGAATGAAGAGTGTAATCCACACCAATAAATGTGCATGTTCCTTATTTGTCAGTCTGGTATGGAGTAATAGTGTTTCCCAATCTGATCATTAGTAGCACACGCTATTTCTGTTGTAAATCCATTCATCCATGTTTTGAACTCTCTTCGCTCTTGCAATGTTGGCAGGTTCATCATGGTGGCGCGGGAACTGTGGCAGCGGGTCTGAAGGCTGCGGTAAGCACTCTGACCATTTTTCACTTTTAGAGTGTCTCTTTGTGGTCATGTTTTAACCTTTTCTATTTTTCTTAACGATGCACGACATATCTGAGTTTGCTCAATACTTAATATTCAGAACATGCTTGTTCGTGACACTCCTGTTAGTGGAATAGGATACGCCAATGAGGTTTGATGTTTTGTGTTTTTGACAAAATAAATCCGCTCGGTCTAATTTTCTATGATGTAAAGTGCTGGACYTGACTGAGGTACGGTCATTGATCACCGAAATTGGTTGAAAGCATTTGTAAACCTAGTTCTCGTTGAATGCCTCCCTCAGGGCTGCTGAAATATCTGAATCTTGGGCAATTTTTCATCCCACTTGCTGGCACCCTTTAGGCTGCTGTCAGGTGGAGAATAACACCTTGATGTCTTTACAGTGCCCAACAACAGTCGTGCCATTTTTCGGTGATCAACCTTTTTGGGGCAGCCGGATTCAGCAGAGGGGTGTGGGACCTGAACCAATTCCAAGCCAACAGTTTTCTGTTCCTAAGCTTGTTAACGCCATTAACTTCATGTTGAAGCCTGAGGTGTGTCTCTCCATGTCATATATTGGTTTTTGTAGCTGTAACAGTCCGAGAATGTCTGTGCTGCTTCCAATCGTAGCTTCACAAAATTTATGAGCTCATGAAAATTCGATTTACYATCACACTTGATAGTGCCATAAGGCTGTCTTATACTTTGAGTCTAAGGTAGAGGATGCTATTTTCGTTACTTTCGGCATTTTAAAATATGTAGGAGTAATCTCGRGAGGATCTATAGAGCTGAGGAGAGATTTTTGGGTAAAACGGCCATGTTTGTTGAGATGATTTTCCTATCAAAATGTATGAATTTCTTACGCAATATCAAAGTAAGAGGTTGTAGGCGTCAAATCAGTGACACTATTCAACCCTATTTCCATTCAGAAATCAGTGGGCATAGACATTTAGCCAAGTCATGCCTTCACCACATGTTAATGAGTCATACCAAGTGAATGAGTTTATGAGTTGTTGGTAACAGGTTCAGTTTAGGTGATGGGGTGAGGTCCATATTGGTTTTAGCATTATCTTACCTTCTACAAAGTAAAAATCTGACGCTAATATCTCTTTTCCTGGAGATCAACAGAATCTCTTCTTTTTCACTACGAATTTAAGTTAGATATATTTTGTGCGGAAATAAGTAAAGAACTTATGTCTGCAATTTTTACTCCCTCGTACGTTTTTTGCTCTGACATMTAAATTTCACTTGTGAGTAGGTGAAGGAAAAAGCTATGGAAGTCTCGAAAGGAATGGAAGGTGAAGATGGCGTTCAAGGTGCTTGTGATGCGTTTCACAAACATATCAGGAAGCGAATACCAGAAATTATGAATGAAACACCGCCCCCATCTCCAGCTCGATTGACAAAAGGAGAGAGGATCGGTACTTTTTGGTCTTCTTGTTGGAAATGTAAAACATAGCGGCACCAACGAAGTGATCCTGCTACCACTTCCGCCTCTGGAAATACGTAATTTTTTTGACTAGGATCTTTCTGGAGCTTGTCGCTGCTTGTTTTAATTTGCAGTTGTGGCATAACAAGCATATTGCTTGGAAACTGCTCTCTTTCTCTTGTAAGATCAAGTTTAGCAGTATGGCCCCAAAGTTATAGAATTGGATTTTCAAAAGAGATTTGGGTAGCAGGTAAGATCTCTTCTCAGATCAGCACCGTTTTTCTCTGTAGCTGAATGGTTGGTTCAGGTGCAATGCTATAGCTTCTGAGAACGCTTGTAAATTATTACCAATTTGTATCTTTGAAGGAGAAAGAAATGGTGCCTTTATGATCGCTTCTCATTTTATTCTTGCTTAATATGACGTGCAGAACAAATTATGTCAGTTTGTGAGCAAGTCCGTGCACACATTTTGAGGGTTTACGAACTTAGTCTTGGGTTTATTGACTCCGGACCAAAGGGGAGGATTCTTTGGATTGACAAAAGGTGCATGTGATGAAGACATGTGATGARGTTCAAGTAGGCCTTATGTGAAAATATAACCTAGGCTGCAAGGATAGAGCCCTTATTAATGCATTTGCTTGTTCTAAGTAGTCTACAATAAGGTAAGTGTACTGATATTCAACACCATTAGCAACTAAAGGGATGTACACACTTGGACTTAGGTTGTGTTCTTAATTCCATGGATGTATAGTTTCACTTTCTGTGTTGTATTGTACAGTTTGATTCTTTGTCATTCATTGGACACAAAATATTTGCCATGTCGTTCAAGGGTGAAGAGCAGTGTATATTGGGTAAAAGTTGACAACTATTCATTATCACTCTGACATTGCAGGTTGTTATGTAATTCTCAATCTTCCAATTTTATAGATTCTCGAGAACTAACAACAATCCTTTATAATGCAAGGAGAAATAGGCAATAAAATAACACTACCACTATTACAAGCAATTCCAATGACACGGAAGATGAATAACAACAATTTTTCCCATGGTTCTTCAACTGCAATTCATTGTTTGTGTGCAAAGTTGGGAAGACAAGTTGTATAAGGTAGGAGGTTCATAAATCACCCATCTAAAGGCTGAAGTTGAATTTTGGTACGGTGAAACTGCTTGAAATAATTTTCAGTAATTTTTCCTTGAAAGGCAAGTGGAATTGGCATCTAACCCAAGTCGTTGCATATTTTTTGGAGCTTTGTGGAATTAGTTATGATTTTTTGAAATTGCAAAAAAGTGCATTTCAATGGGCCGTCTAAAACTTGACCACCTCCTCAAATGTAAACTTCTTGTATATTGGAGAGTGCAAAATGTACCTCCTCAGCCTAATTGGTTTTAGAACCAGCTCCATTTTAGGACCTACTACCTTATATACATGTGGGGTGGTAGGAGGTGAAACATTCCATATGTAAAATAGGAGTAGTGGGAGCTTGGTCGCTCATTGTCAATACATAGAAAAAATGTGTGAAGTAGAATTTTAGGCCTTATTTAGGCATAGTAAAATAAAAAATTTCAAAAATGGTGAAATAGGAATAGTTGGTAAATCAAGTTAATTTTCACGTCCAAAAATTCATTTCATATTTCAAGTCTCCAATCAAAAGTTATGGACAAATTTCAGAGAGGAGTTGAAATGGACAATTTTTTTGACATTTTCAAACATCCTCGCTGAATTTTGTCTATAACTTTGATTGGAGACTTAAATTGTCAAATTCATTTTTGTATGTGAATGTTAACTTGATTTACCAACTTTTTTCAGTTCACCATTTTTTGAAAAAAGTTATTTTACTATGCCTAAACAAGGCTTGGAATTCTACTTCACACATTATTCCTATATTTTGACAATGAAAGGCCAAGCTCACATCTTCTATTTATCCCATATTCTTTGAAGATTCATGATGGACAATTGTAAAAATGACATCTTCACCCTTCACTACCACATACGTCATTGAGGCGATCCGTTCAATTAGCCATCAAAAGCTTTTTTTTCCTTCTTGATATCAATGGATTAGGTCCATGAGTTAGTTAGGAAAAAAGAATTGTTGGTAGATTGGTAAATGACATTGATATGGAAGATTACTTTAATTGTCTATGATGTAAATTAATTTTGTAAGTGAGGACTTTGGTGAGATAGAGGCAATCCTTGTAAAGACATTTGAACATTTTGACATAGGTATGAATGGTTGATAACTAAAGATTACCTTAATTATGATGAACCAACTCAAAGCCAACTTTGAACAAATGTTTCTATGCAAGCTTGTACCTTTTTGTCTTTGTCACAGATCTTACAATTTTATCACCGGTGTTACCAAACTCCAGGTGTGCACATACCGTAAGTGTACTTACTACTATAAATCATAAACTATATTTATGGCATCATATTGGAAAATGAAAGAGGAGTCCAATATACTTTAACATGCATTGTTTGGACACCATATGAATAGGTCATGAAATTTCAAAATATTGTTTGTAGATGTACCAAAATTTGGCAGTAGGGACAATGATCATCATGGGGGTAARTATATCTTTTATTTGGGAATGGTGACTTCAAAAATGTCTAGCACAAGAGTTTTTTCTCCATTGCCAACCAAATAACAAATCCTACTTAATATGCCTACAAATAACTCTTCTAGTTGTATACTGTGCAATGGCACATTTCCAACATAACATTCTTGAACATCAAGTAGCAGGTCTTCTCTCCTCTATCTTTATTGTTGCTTTAGCTTTACTAATTTAAATTGAGTTTACTTGCCCTACTTTGCTCCATGTCCTGGACTTACCATGTATGCTTACTAGGAATCACAAGGGCCATCTAGTCCAACTCACTTGGCCTATTCAACATTTTTGCTCAACTACAAAAGAAATAGCTGGACATTAATTCCTCCATTTGAAGTGGGCCCAAAAGGATTCACCAGAGGTAAAAGTAAAAAAAAAACTATTTTGAACCGTGTCTAGGGTATAGTCTAGAGCTCTCCTAGCTAATTTGGGGTCTGTGATTGCAAATTTAAATTCAGAATTTGCTAAAAAAATTTATGTGAAGAATAAAAATTTCTAGCGTTTTCACCCAGGATAATTCCAGCCTACTTGGCCCACTTTGAATGGAGGATTTAACATCCTATGTAGAAATATGGTCCTTTTAAAGTGTTGTTATAGAAGGGGTACCCCTTCATCCTCTTTAAGAATGTTATGTGTATGTCTTGCAAATCTTTGAGGTTTCATCATGTCAATTGGACAACTTCCATATGTTAGAAACTCACATGTTAGTGTGGATTGAGACAATTGTCTCTCTCTTGGCATTGGAATAGAGAGGGAACAAATGTATTGATCTAGATTTTGGAAAAATATAATTACTATATCATTCTCAATTTTTTAATTTGTCTAATTTTGATCTTTAAAATAGTTTCATAGAAAAATGATGTTGCATACTATTCCTAGTATATATTATTATTTTTTGAATTTACTTCCAATGAGATTCTAATGTAAACTTAAATATATAAAATTATAGATTTTGTTAGGGTTGAGATATTTTTGATGCTCCTAAAAGTCAAATTCATTCATGGGTATGGAGAAGAGATGGAAAATAAAATCAATATTTGTTTGAATGAGTAAAAGATGCATTTGGTCAAAAGTATTGCATTGCAATTATAAGGCATGAACCTATAATGTTTGCTTCCTTCAAAGATACATATTATAGTAAATAAATATATCATACAATATAAGGTACTCAACAATAGGTTATATAGTATTTTACAATAAAAATTTGGAAACAAATACATATTAAAAAAAAAAAACTTATTTAATATTCAACCATTTCTTTTTGAACATCATACAAAGGTATATAATTTATGCTGTATATTACAAATCCATTTATGTTTTATTTGTAATAGTATCCTTCTCCAAATTTCCTAAAGTAAATGATAAGGTACAAATGCATGTTAGCCAAATTTTTCAGCAAGACTTGGATGCTTCAAATTTTCCTTCAATAGTTCAAAGTTTGTTCTTTTAGAAAATGCAATTGCCTATAAATTTATGTCCATAATTATTTGAAATATTGTGTGGGTTTGAAATTTTCAATGTTTGGAATTTTCAATGTCTATAAAAAACCAAACGCATGATTATAAATGTATTCCAAATGCAATAATTTGAAATATTGTGGCAATATAGAGTTACATATAAAAGAAATAATCAAATAGTATTTAGAAATRTAAATGAGAAGATCTTTTGAAACTCTAATTTATTTATGACATGACAAAATGTACCAAATAGTGCAATTTCTACTTTCAATTTGGTAAATCTTTTCCATGAGCTCATTAATAGGTGTGAAAAATCCTTTTAGTTATTAGGGGACCTCTTTCAATCATAAAATGTCTTTTGAGAACTTTTCATCCTACTCCTGTCTTAAAATAAATTTATGGTTTCTAGTAGGAAACTAATCRAAGTACCATGGATTTATTTCAAAACAAAAGAGTACATAATCATAAATTTAGCTCAAATTGCAAAATTAGAATGTCTAATAAAGAGAATAATATTTGTAATTACTTCTAATGTTTTGGTTCAATTTGAAATGTTAGAATGTGATATGTGAATAAAGGGTTCTTTCTAAACTTGTACAATTTTTCTAAAGTTGAATAGGAGAGTATACAATACATAAATGGATTGTTATTTTGTCATGTTCTCAATTATTATAGTAAGACACAAAACAAAAATTGAATAGAAAGAAAGAAAAAGCACTTATTGTATGAATACAACACTTGGGACTGAAAAAGATAATAGTATTTCAATTTTTCTTTAATATTTTAGACAACATTTACTTCAATCCACCCAAATATTTAGTAAAGTGAATCTTCTTTTGTGATTTGATTATAAAAGAATATTAGATTAGTAATTATGTTAGTTTCAAAGTTTACCATTCCTAGTTACACTATATATTTGAATGACAATTTAAAATTTCATTTGAGAACATCTAGTGCATAAAAACTTATAAGTTGTTATAGATCATTTTTAGGTTGCATTTGTATTGTAAAATTTTGAAAAAACACACCAAAACCAACAATAAATTTGAATTAAGAACTCCTATATTTTATTTATGTTTGAAAATACTATGTTTGTAATTATAAACAATATATTTCCATTCAAATGTTTAGTTTCAAATATATTCACTTCACTCCTAAAGGATCACAATGCTCAGAGGTCAAAACTTACTTCAAAATACTTGTATCCAGAGCAAGGCTAAAATCTCCATACATACATATTTTTTTAACAACTTCAAAGACATGATCCTTTACCTTACATGTCCAAGGCCTTTTTTGAGCTTGCTCAAAACTATACAAAAAGCCCAAGTTTTAATATGCTTATCAATTAAAGAAAATTCTAATTGTGTGTATTCAAACTACATGTTATGGATCGAATACAAAAAGAAAATACAACATCACCACTTAAGGACTGAAAAATTGTGATGTTTGATCAACATGATATTAAAATTGTAAAAGGAATTTAAAATTTTTTCAATCATTTTTTAGTAGATGCTTTTTCAACCCTCTAAAAGATTGGTTTGGGTCTGTTTCCCAAAACCGTTCTTTGCCAAAGAGAACCAGTGACATTTTGAATTAAAAAAGAAAAACAATCAAAAATGTCAAAAGATATAAAGAATCCAAAAATTGATTTAATTTAATTTAATTTATTCAAAAAAAAAATTAAAATATTTAATATTCAATTTTAAAAATTAATTAATTAGAATAATCTGTCATGGCAATCTCTTGGCCACATCAAACTGCCTACGTGGCAAGGTTCCCAGAGTTTCCAATGCGTTCCCACAACTTGAGAACCCTTAGTCTTCTAAATGCCCTCCAAAGCATCTAATGTTACAAGTCAAATTTAAAATTGAGGTCATGAAAAACATGAGTTTGAAGGGCATAATATACACAATGATAATTGAAATACAACTTCTCAAA
Source organism: Pleurozium schreberi (assembly GCA_006891605.1). Taxonomy (NCBI): domain Eukaryota; kingdom Viridiplantae; phylum Streptophyta; class Bryopsida; order Hypnales; family Hylocomiaceae; genus Pleurozium; species Pleurozium schreberi. Next base: position 106,525 of record VACF01001745.1, on the reverse strand, counting down.
ATCTACTATACAATTTTGTTAATTGAATTTGCAATATGATTTTTTCTTCAAGATCTATTGTACGTTATAAGTGAGACTCATCTCAAAGAGCCTCTATGCTAAAAAATCAAGATTTGCAATGCGGACACCTTATAACATTCAGTAGCAAGCATGGTCTCCACAATGATGGTGTGGAATATTCCACATCCAACATCCTCTTTATCCTCTACATGTCCAATTACCTACTAATGAAGGATGTTGGATGTGGTATATTCCACACCATCTACCCTAAGTCAAGGCAATGCGAGAGTATGCTAGTGAATGTTATGCCCTCCCATAAAATCCTCAATAGAAAAAATCATATTTTTATGGGCCCCGTCAAGGGACGCTTATGCCCCCAACAAGGGGAACTTCGTTTTCTAGGGCCCACACGTCTTGTTTTTTTTCAAAATAAGACTTTTGATGCTAAAATTAGACTTTAAAAGATGTATCCATATATCCATCCATCCATCACTTTAAGATAGGTTGTTTGTTTGTTTGTTTGTTTGTTTTGTTTGTTCGTTAAGTTGAAATCTTTTGGACCATGCGTCCCCCCGGTCGCATTCTTGCTATTGGTGAAAAGAGGTGCATGGGCTTTGTTTCATGACATTTGGACCTTTGGTATGAAAGTTAATGTATTTCAAAGTTTACATGAATTCAAAAATTCAAAAATTACTTTGACTTTTATTTTGATTGTGGCCATGGCACATGGCACACTAGTTTCTTAAAAAATTACCCAAAATAGTATTTGGTTAATACTTAAATTGAACTCCGAAATTTGGTAGACACTAAAATATGGTGCCGTTTGGTGCATTGAGGGATTGCTTTGAACAACAGCAACCTTGGCAAAAATTATCAAAATTAATGTAAAACCGCTCAAGAATAAATACCTTAGTTCCTGTGTGAACAGGCATAACTTGGGACCCAAGTTCTCGACCAATGACCATCAATTTAAATATTCCCACTGGATGAAAAACGTCCATTTGACTGGTCCTCCCGACGGAAGTCATCCACTTTCCTGGCTTCAAGGAATGATGAAGCCACATAACGACCGTAACGACTTATCAAACAATGAAAGGRTAAAAGACGGCCTATTAAAAGCACCCTAAAAGAAAAAGGAAAACGCAGAAGCTCCC
>VACF01001745.1:0-105337 GCA_006891605.1 Pleurozium schreberi | reverse complement strand
GCSSCGCSCCCCTGTCTCCAAGGCTGCGCACTTYCGGCTCTATTCTCTAACTTAACGTCGCCTCCGATTCAAAAGCATCGAGCTGAGCTTTCATCGCCGCGTCCTTGTTGCTGTGTTGCATCTCTCTCTCTTGCGCCAGCACTCGATCGAGGTATCTCTCAAGTGTTTTGGTGCAGTTTTGAATTGGCTTTATAGTTTCCTTTGGAGATTCCGTCTGATAGCGGAATTAGTATTGTGGAGTACTCTTTCTGCAGAGAGTTTCGTATCGCTCTGAGTTTTGATTTTCAATCGCGTGGTTTTAGTTTTATATCTCTAGATATTTTTTGGAGCATTCTGCACCTTCATTTTCTGTGGACGGACTGCCTATCTCGTGCTTGTTGTGTTGGTTTTGATTAAGGATAGTTGCGTAAGGTACTCTATTTGGTCAACTGATTAACAAAATCAATTATTTTTGTTTGAGAGTAATGCGATAGATTATATTGCTGAGTGTGTGATCGATCAGAGGAGCAATGGATCTTTCGTATGCGAATCTTGGGATATTCGGTTTCTGAATCCTTGGAATGATTGTTTGTTTGATTGACTGTTTTTTTTTTCGTGTTTCGAGTGTTTAGGCTAGCTTAGTATTTGTAGGGCGTCATTGATGCTGTAGATTCAACGTTATCGTGCAGAGTTTCATTGCGGAATCCTTTCTCGGATGCTTTGACAGGCGTATTTTTTCGCGGTATTGAGGGCACCGACAGTGGCTTGATCCTTCGAAATTATCGCCAGCCGCTTTAGGGCGATTGCGTTAGATTTTGCAATCGTTTACTTTTACTTGGTACTCTTGGGGGAGACTAATGAATTTCGTCTCGAAGGTCCTGCAAGTTTAGGCGGGCATAAACSGTGGTTACCCGAAAACGAACAAATCGTTTTATTTCATCTCGGATTGCTAGTTTTGGCGTTTCTTTTACGTTTCACAATCTTTTTAAGTGTACATGCAGCTTAAAAACAGACTCTTTGAAAACAGAATGCGAGAAAACGCAATTTGAGACTGGAATAAGAAGGAAGAATCCGTTTTCCGGTATCGCTGCTATTGGCTCACTTTCGGGATCGGGTATAGGAGTGATTGAATCTCAGGAATTTAAATCACCCCCTGGTCTGGCAATTCCTTAGTTGATTATCAGCTGAGTATCCCATGAAGCTGATTATCAGCTGAGTATCCCATGAAGCTGATTATCAGCTGCAACAGGGAAAGCGGATTATTGGTGACGGCGCCTTTGACCCTATCGTGGAGTTAGGGTTTGTTATTAGAGATTTTCGATTCCTGAGAAGAAATTGCTGGTATTCGATAATAGAGTGGTGTCTGTTGCATCAATGTCCGAAGACTTGAATGACGACTAGAGCACATTGCAATGTGCATCCAGTCCGTAAAATTTCTCCCAATCTTTATCTTTACTCTGGTCTAATAGTCGGTGTTGATCAGGTGCTGAGAAGGGGCTCAACTAACAAACGGCATCTGGCGAGAAGCCAGTAAGCGATGGCGGCCGTGAAGACTGACATTGCGCACATTCTCGGACACACGGTCGATGATGGCCATAGCAAAGTCGCCAAGACCAAGATCATCTGCACCTTGGGACCCAAGTCCAGAGAGGTGCCCGTTCTGGAGAAGCTGCTGAGGGCTGGCATGAATGTGGCCCGCTTCAACTATCCATACCGAAATGTTCTTTGCCAAAGACTTTGATAGTCTTGTCGGTTTTTAGAGTAAGTTCTTATTTCTCAGTATTATTGGTGTATAGACGTTTTGGAAGTATGTATTCTTTACTTCGGGAAGAACGTATTCCAATTACATGAGGTTTTTGTTGGAGAGCTTTTCTTAGCAGACACGCCCTTGTATGCAGAGGCTTGATCCCTCTTCTGGCTGAAGGCTCGGCGAAGGCTACCGACTCAGAGTCAACAGATGAGATCCTGAACTCCTCTATCGGATACGCTCTGAGCCGGAAACTCTGTCTTGTGGGTGATTCCATTGTGGCGCTTCATCGCATTGGTGTGGCATCAGTTATCAAGATMATGGTGGTTAAGGAACCCACAAATGTTTTTTCTACCCGTATGGAAGAATGCATTTAGTTTTGTAGAGATGTTCTCAACTCCAATCAGGTCCTAGAGAATTCGCTGTGATAAGAGACAGCTCGGTTATTAGGCGTTGAAAAACTGATAGAAGATCTCCTGCGATGACTCGCCAACAACCTGTGTTAGGGGCCAGGAGACAGCAGTTACATTCAAATTATAAGTTACAGTAGAGTGAGAGTTACATTCATTTAGTCGGCTTGACCTTGGATCTCCCCATGGAGGCAGAAACTTACTAGGAGACACTGGCCAGATGTACCCTGGGATCTYTGCCAGTCCTTCAATTCCATTGCATTGCACTATGGACTTATGTCAATGCATATTTTTTGCGGACTTGCGTTCCTGTTTCTTTGACAGTCCGCCTTAGAATCATTACTTGTAACGTATATTCTTACCATACCATCTTGCTTGACAGCGACAGGTGCTTTGTGTGTTCTGCTGTTTCTATTTTTATTTTATTTTTCTGAAACAGATGGACAATTTCCATTGATAAGGCGAAACAGTACACAGAACGTGTTATGCTGTTTCCAAGCGCACAGAACCCAAGAATCCATGATTCCGAAGTATATCTCCTAATTATTGCTGGTAATAAAATATTCCCCTCAGAGCATTACTAAATTGTGTTGTACCTACTTTTTCCAGTTGTTTGGATGTACAGTACGGTATTCAGCTTCTCCAGAAGCTTGTCACTTGCTTGGATCCCAATCGTAGAAACTCTTTAATTATTCTGACCTCTTTGCAATTCGTCAAAGGTTTTCTGTTTTGACTCGGGAAGGGAGGGGAACAGTGCAAAAGTTAACAGGAAGTGTTGCACTTTCGCAGCAACGATGGGTCCCACTAGCTGGCCTTGATCTTTGGGAGGCAACGGCGAATGAAAAAGCAGACCATTTCAATGGGAAGCGGAGGGCCAGCAGCTCCAAAAGGACGCCCCCGAAGAGATGGGAGCCTCACACAATGCTAATAACTTAAGCTGAAAAATATTCTCCCTTTTTTTTGTCTTAAAGTGGGTGAGTGGAACCCTCCATGCAACATACTTAAACCTGTAATGTGGGCCACATCTCTGTAGCCGTGATTCCTCCGTTTTCTTTGCTATGGATGCAGTACGTCGTCGCCAGCACCAGTGCGCCACCCTCCTTTGTTGTGCAGCACCGGCCTTTGATTGCACGTACTTTCACGGTGCACGGGCGTGTGGGTGCATACGGAATTTTGCTGAAGTAGGTGCTGTGAGGTTTCCCCGGGAATCAGCTTTCACTTTTTTCTGGAAATGCGCCAAGTTGAGGTTTATGGGGTTTAAGGTTGAGGACTTGGAATTGGTGTGGTTTGAGGGAATACTTTTTCGTTGCATTTGCTTGCTGTCTCACTTGACTTGGGCCTAGACTTGCTTCGCACGTAACTATAATTTCCGGGATACRGACTGCGTTTTGGGTTACTTGACCGAGACCGGAACCTGGAAGACTTTGGAATTCATAAGGTGTTTTTCATGTTCAGTGATTGAAGTAGAAATGAAGCTCTGGTATTGGAAAATAGGTCTCGTTTTCGTTTGTTCTCGCTTTGGGGATTGCGAGACCATCACCTTGGTTCAAATTGCTGACAATAAGCGTCGTTTGTTATTGCATGTAGAGCTTTGGGGGATTTCTAGTGCGTGTTGTATCATTTTGCTTCCAGCGCGCTCTTCACGCTCAGTGGAATTGCGAAACTTGGGACCCTGGTCCAATTTCTAGCAAATAGCTTCGTCTGCTGTTTACATCCAGAGCTTATTGCATGTCTTGTTTCCTGAATTACCATGATCTGTTTGGAGGTCGTTCCTTGAGGTCTTACCATTTTCCTCACAATTGATGTGCTCTGGAATACTTTCTGCAGGAGCTTCTCCGCAACCGGACCGGTAGGAAGAGGCTTGCTTTGATTCGGTAGAGAAGTCAGTAAGCGATGGCGGCCGTGAAGACTGACATTGCGCACATTCTCGGACACACGGTCGATGATGGCCATAGCAAAGTCGCCATGACCAAGATCATCTGCACCTTGGGACCCAAGTCCAGAGAGGTGCCCGTTCTGGAGAAGCTGCTGAGGGCTGGCATGAATGTGGCCCGCTTCAACTTTTCGCATGGCACACACGAGTACCAGCAGTACACATTGGACAACCTGCGCCAGGCCATGCACAACACGCAAATTATGTGTGCAGTTCTCCTAGATACCAAGGTACTTTTTCAGATGTTTTTGTCCTCATCGTCTCACATCGCCACTTTATTTTAATTTAGTAAAGCTAGCTTCTGTCCTAGTGATTTCTTGTGCTTTCGATTTCTTTGCTTTTTAGTATCTTGAATGTGCTATCTTGACTGAAGGAGTTGTCGCTTCCGCTGTTGTAATATTCGTGTCCTTCAATTTTGACAGGGTCCGGAGATTCGAACGGGTAATTTGGCCGCTGGGAAGCCCATCAAACTGGTACGTAACAAGGAGATCTGGATCACCACTGACTATGGCCACCTGGGAGATGAGAACATGATTTCCATGAGCTACGGGAAGCTTGCTGTGGATTTGGAGCCTGGAAACACCATCTTGTGCTCGGATGGGACGATCACTATGACTGTGGTGGAGTGTGACCCTGAGAAAGGCATGGTGAAGTGTCGTTGTGAGAACACGGCCATGCTTGGAGAGAAGAAGAACGTGAATCTTCCTGGTGTGATTGTGGACTTGCCGACCATCACGGAGAAGGACATCGATGATATCATGAACTGGGGCGTTCCCAACAAGATTGATTTCATTGCAGCATCGTTTGTGCGTAAGGGTTCTGATCTGGTAGCAATCAAGAAGCTTTTGGGAGCGGCCTCGAGTTCAATCCATATTATCTCGAAGGTGCGTGTGATCAAGCGTCCAGTTCAGTAGCATGGTTTGCGATGATTTTTCTTTACCGTTTTCCTAGAATTCTTTTCCAGTTTCGGAGTTGACCTTGCTTCAAAGAATGTAGGTATGTAACCTATTTCTCGATATTTAACATTCCATAACCCTTAGGATTAGTTGATGCTCCACAACGAAGGTATCAATCTGGACGAGATTTAGTAAAATAGTTAGGACATATGTTGCCTTTCTCGTCGTCGATCCTCGTCATTTACAGGCCTTGTTTCTGATCGCCTGGTTTTGATTGACACAGGTTGAGAACCAGGAGGGGTTGGTGAACTTCGACGACATTTTGAGAGAGACGGACGGTATCATGGTGGCCCGAGGCGACTTGGGAATGGAGATTCCTACTGAGAAGATTTTTCTGGCTCAGAAGATGATGATCTACAAGTGCAACTCTGCAGGGAAGCCTGTGGTGACGGCCACGCAGATGCTGGAGTCGATGATCAAGTCTCCTCGACTGTTGACAGGGGTCTGATTCCTCTTCTGGCGGAAGGCTCGGCGAAGGCGACTGATGCGGAGTCTACAGATGAGATCCTGAAGGATGCCATTGCCTACGCCAAGAAACGAAAGCTGTGTCTAGTGGGAGACTCCGTTATCGCACTTCACCGCATTGGTGTGGCATCGGTTATCAAGATTATGGAAGTCATGCCAGATGGAATGATTACCAATGTGTGAGGCGCCGTTTTGTGAGATTTTATAGATCGCCTTATGGAAATTTTTAGAGAGGGTGGGTGGGGTGGGGGGAATTGATAGCTCTGTATCAGTTTGTTACAGCCAGATGGTCCAGCACTTTGTTCTTCTTTGGCAGGAGCAGTGAAGCTGGCTTTGAAATTTTGACGAAGGTCGACAGTATGATACTTGTAGGTTGAAGCTTCATGAGCCTTCCTCGTTCAGCTTCGGGCTGAAAAACGACCACGGCTCCTTCCCTTTACAGAAGGAAGCAGTCTTTGGAAATCCCAGACAAGGTCCGTCAATTGGATGGGGCTCTTTTTCTATAAAGTGCTACAGTATCGATTCCATAGCATCTATCCTTTAAATCAGTTTTTTTTTTTTTTTTTTGTTTGTTATGTTGAGATCTCCCAGACCGTGCGTCCCAGGGGCGTGCTTGGTACCATCGGAAAGCCCTCGGCGAGGAGGGGTGCACGGGCTTTGTTTCGTGGCGTTCCGACCTCCAAGTTGAAAGTTATTGAATTTCAAAGTTTCAATGAATCAAAAAATTTAGAGAATTACTTTTACTTTGATTTTACCTGTGGAAACGGTACAGGGCACACTAGTCCTTGTTTAAGGATGCAACAATTTTATTCTTTTCATTCAATCACACATACTCTTTTAGAGTTTAGGATATGAAGGCGCAACTAAATTAGGGTAATATGCTCTTAAAGCAACCATTTAAGACCTCATTGCTTTTTCAAGGAAGCTATACTCTTTGAAACAATTTTCAATATATTTTTTAGTAAATTTTTGGAGGAAAGAAAATGGAATTGGCATCTAACCCAAGTTGTTTCATATCTTTTGGATCTTTGTGGAATTAGGTTATTAATTTTGGAAGTTGAAACCCAAAGATCAATTAAAGCGACTAGTTTCAATAAATTTTAGTAAATTTCCGGAGGAAGGAAAATGGAATTGGCATCTAACCTAAGTTGTTTCATATCTTTTGGATCTTTGTGGAATTAGTTTATGAATTTTTGAAGTTGAAACCGAGTGATCACTAAAAGCGACTGGTTTTGTACCAGAAAGCAAAATGTATCTATGTGCCTTGATCACTTTTAGAGCATGGTCACTTTTAGAGCAGACCACATTAATTTTGTTTAACCCTTGCAGAACGAGGTAGACTCGCCAAATTTCATGTGTTCTTTTTGTGAAAGTGACACACATGTCAATCCTCATGGGAAGTCAAATTTAGTGTCTTTAATTGCTTCCATATTTTTAGGTAGCCCTAATTCTATGAAGATAGTAAAGATTTTCACATGAAAGTGTTTTGTGCCACGCTACCTTTCTCGCAATTTCTAAATGGGTAGCATCAAGGATTGGTTTGTACAATTTTTCCAAAGCTAAACATGTGCGTGAACAATGTTTTTTGCCTTTCCGACGGTGAGAGGTCCGTCTTTTAAGGGTTAAGTAGGACCATGCTTGACAAGTGATCCATTGTTACTGGAACCGAGCCTCTTTGGATTGTAATGTAGCTTCTTGTTACATATGAATTGCTTTTGCTGATTCTATCTATAATCCCTCCACCCGAGATTTTACATACGAGTTGCAAGTCATGAAGGGTCAGTTACACTTGATGTTTGGCCCAAAAATCTGCAAATATGTTGAAAATTAAGGTTAATTTTGGAGTACTTATGTCCTAGACACAAAGATTCTTTGTCATCCATCGGACACAAAAGATCTGCCTTGACGTTTAAGGGTTAATGTTTTTAAAAAAAATTCTCCTATTGAAGAAGAAATCAATTTCCTAAGAAAAATCAAAGAAGAAATCACTTTTGGAGTGAGACGTAGTCTTGCCAAAGTGGATGTAGAATGTGAGAACCAAGAGTTGATGGCACTAAGGTGGGAGGCTTGAATTCTGACTCCGGTTAGTAAAAGCAAACATCACTCAGAAGTACAATTTGCTTTCTTCAATGTACCAAATTTGCACATTTCAATAGCTGGTTGCTTTTCATGACCAAAATTTCAACTTTAAAAAACTTTGAAACTATTTCTACAAAGTTTGAAAAAATATGAAACGACTTGGGTTAGATGCCAATTACATTTTTCTTCCTACAAAAATTTACTGAAAATTGTTTCAAGTTGCTTAGCTTCCCTGAAAAGGAAATCAACTCTTAAGTGGTCACTTTAAGAGCCTCCTACCTTAAATTAACCCAGATTCCATCTAAAGGGTGGTACTTTGGACAACACCCTCATGGCTCACATGGACCTCGCATGGCATGCATGGCATGCATGGACTTGGACTTTTTATGTGAGTAGTGATTAATTTTTCATACAATTTTGCCACTCTAGAAATACGGTAACACCTAAAATCAACAAAATGCCAAATGGTTATTGAATCTTAGTGTAAGTAAAAGTGGGGATTTAGATTTAGCATATTTTGGGCAACCAATGAATATAAACTATGAATTTTCAAATTGTGGAGATTAGCTACTAAAAACAAATAAACTAGAATTTTTTAAATAGTGAAAGTGCTTAAAATAAACCCTAGGCTCTCTCATCAATAGAGGTAGCACATTTTAGGCAAGAATCTTTAGGGGAAGGATCTCACAAACTAAGCAAAAATCTTTAGAGGAAGGTTTTACAAACAGGTCACAATTATAAGCAATTACCTTACCAATTGCATGAACCTAACCATAAGCTTCATGCAATTCTGAAAAAATGCGTTGGGAACGTGGAGGGGCATGCCAATCATAGTGATTCACACTACTTTCTCTGACATTACAAATCTACTTGCAATGACTAATTAGAGAATGCAACCATAGAACACCAAGAAATCCAAATTAGGTCTCTTGTTCAACAATAGTATGAAAAAAAATGAAAAAAAGTGTTCTTGGGGCTTTAAAGATTCCATTTGGAAAATGCAAGGTTACAATATTTTGAAAATTTAGCACTAAAAATTCCCATGAGGGTATCCATTCCAATATTGTACTAAGGTGGATACACCCAAACCCACCACAAATTGGGCTATAGGTAATTTGAAGGCAAAATATTGAATAGTCAAAGATCAATAGAAATCGTTCCTATATTTCAAAAAGAGAAAAATAAAGAAAAGCTTATCAAAGACATAAATAAATCATAATATGCTGTGAGCTTAAAAGCCTATCACTTTAACCACAACTACCAATGTTTCTTTGATGAACCCCCATATTTCACTCACAATCAATTTTCAATACACATTTACACCATTAGGAGGCTTAAAGTAGGGTGCACTTTAAGGCACTGAGCCATTATGGAGATACTAACTTTATTCCAACCCAAAGGTACTTGACTCAAAGTGTAAGGGAGTACGCTCGAAAAGCGACCATTTAAGGCCTAGTCCCTCTTTTTCGTAGATTTCCAGGGGCAAAAATAATTTTTGACCATTTTTCATAGAAAAAAAAATAGATGTGGAACTTAACACAAGTAGATTCATATTTTCCCAAGCATTTTTAAATTACATAGGAGTTTCCAAAGATTTGGGGCATACCCACCTATTTGTGACTATAAGTCTCCCAAAATTTGTCCACTTGCAACTTGTAAAAGAGATGGGAGAAAATGAAAGACAATAATTGGTTCTTGCAATAACAAATTTTTTTTCTCAATTCACTCAATGGTTAATGTGGTCCATTAAAGGGTCACCTCACATCCATTCTACAGCTATTTATAGGGCAATTTCAAAGAGACAGGGCATTTCTACAGCACACCACTATAGTAGCCTTGGTGTAACCGCATCACACTGCGTTTAAAGAGGAAATTATTTACGCAGAGTGGATCCGAAAGAGGGCAAGCATATACAGAATTAATTCCCCTTTGATTGTCCCAAAGTTAGAGCAATTACAAAAGGTTGAGCGTATCTCAACCTTAATTCAATGACTTTCAATCGGTCATCGAGTTTCCTGTAGCTGGTTTTCGAGTGCACAAGGCATATTCAGTAAATTTCTGTCAATTTCAATCAAGAATCCTAAGATTCTCTGCTAAAACTTTGCATCAACCCTTTCACTTTAGTTGAGAATTTGTTGTATGTAGTAGAATGTACTTCCAATTGCTTTATGCTCGAAATCAAGCAAGACTCAAACTTTCCATTTACACAGTAAAGAAGAATTATGGGCTCTTACTGCAATCTTTCATTATCCAAATTCACTCTCTTACAACCTAATGTAATTAAAATTGTACAAAGTGAGGAATTGGGGTTCAAAAGGATGAAATTGCGGTTCAAAGATTTGAAATTGGATTATACATTGCTATGTGGCTTCTATACATGGCAAAATGAAAAAAATTGTGCATTTTACAATCTCAAGGGACACTTGAATTGTTAAGGACTCCATATTGGGAATTAAAAGAGCTACATTAGCATTCAAAAGTTCAAGAATAGTCCCCCTAGGATTCACAATGGAAAGATATGTGATTTACATTTTACCATCTTGAATGTATCTTTCTTTTTCTACAATGAACCGACCATATTATATATGAAATATTTCATGATTTGTCATTTTTTTCCAAAAAAAAATTGTAAATTCAATAAGTGAAACTATCTACATTGACCAAGAGATCAACAATGGGCTTCCTAACTTCTCTTGATCTCTTCTCTACTTATATGGGTAGTTCAAGGGAATCTCAAATCAAAAATTTTGGAAATTTAGACATCTACACCACTATTGTGCTCATGCCAATGAATAGACACTTTTAATAAGTAGACAACTCATCAAGCATATTGATGTCAATGAATAAGAAAAAACACCCAATGAACATAGAAAATTAGTGGAATACTAGCCATTGGTGCTTGCTATGCTATGCATTCATCATTTTTACAAAAGGTGATGTTATCATGATGAATTAGATAGAATGTAGAACAAAAATCTCAATAAATCTTCAAATAAAAATGACTAAAATCTTTGTATAAATTTTTCTATAAGCAAGCGTATATTGAAATGTACAATAGAAATTTATTGATGGTGAATGAAACATATGCAATGGTGRATACTATAAAAGATACACATACATTAGAATGCATTAGAAATTCGATTCCATTGTTTCAAAAAATAACAACCCGAACTGAAGAATTGAAAAGACAAACTTATAAATCTCAAAAACTTTGTGAAGAGCTTAATTGTTGTGGAATCCAAAACTGCTTCAATTGAGTAAATTTCTCAAAATCATTTGGTAGTAGTAATAGAAAATTAAAATTATGAAAGCTCATAGCTCACAAAAGCACAAAATCATAAAAGAACAAAGAAGTGTAAAGTCAAGAGAAGCAATGGATTTGCTACCTCTATAATATCATCTTGTGGATCGTCTTTAGTATCACCTTAATTGCAACAACTACATTATTTCTATAACATCACCTTTTGTAAAAAGTGATATTACAAAAGTGATTGCAAACTGCTACTCAAGTTTTGTGATATCACATTGTGTGAAAATACAATTTTTATATATGCATGATTGAAAATATTCTTACAAAATATTTAAAATAATTATTTTAAAGACTTATTGAAATGATTATCATGCATTCTATTCAAATATATCAAAATTTTATTAATATGTGTTACAATGAATACGTCGCATAGCAAGCACAAGCCCAAGTATCTATGGTAGCATTTGTGATATTAAAGAGTGAGTTATGATTTTAGTAGTATTATAGTAGTATGATTGACTATTCGATGAAGGGCAAAAGTGTTATCTCATAATAGCTACAAACTCATGTGAACTCAAATTGAAAAAAGTCACAACTTTTTCCTCAAAATCTTAATTTTTTTGTTGTACCTTGGAGTCAACTCCATTAGCATTCAAACATTTCCAAAATACAATAGAACCTCTCTAAGTTGTCCCTCTATATGCCAATAAACCTCTGTATGCCAATAAACCTTTGTATGCCAAAAAACCTCTGTAAGTCAATGTATTTAGACGGGTAAGCTTTCTATAGTACCAATAGACAAAAACTACATTAGAACCTTTCTAACCCAATAGGTCCTGGACCTACAGAGGTTCTACTGTATATTGCAGGTAGGCTGTGCCATGGAGTACATTGCTAACAGAAAAAAAATGTACTTCAAGATAATAGCATTTGCAATTGAATAAAAAAAAATTTGTAATCAACAATGTAGGCCGCATTAGTGCATGTGACATTGGTTAGTCCACTGTAGGTAGACGGCTTTTTTCATTTAGTTGTAAGATAGTGTAGTCAGTGCCCACTATCGGTTTTTGCTGCTTCTTGTGAAGCAAGACTTAAGAAAATTGGAAACAGAAATCCCCGGAAATCCAGAGTGGTTCGGATCCTGGTGGCAAGGACAGTTTCTTCCTCCCTTCCGCGAGAATGATAAGGCGAGCTGCAGAACCACGTTGCAGGTTCCGAGCTCGAGCTACGGAGCGCCATATATAAATGCGTGGAGATCGAGACAATCTGCTCTCGATAGTTGCTGATCCGAGTCCAGCTGCTTCAGCTTAGAGATGTCATCCCCTGTGAACTCCAATGTCTTGTGTACAATCTTGGCTTGCTTTCCCACGTACTTCAGATTAACAGTCTCCTTCTGAGTTTTCGAGGTTCGAGTTTTTGACGATTTGCGCACCCGGTGAGAGTACCGACGATGTCTTGAAAAGATCCGTAGTCGTAAACCGAGAAGGATCTCCTGGCTTCACAAGCTCACGCCGATGATCAGGAAGCAGGGAAACCTGCAAACCTCGTGCAAGCTCCGACCAGGATTTCATAAAGTGGAAACCAGCCCGTCCTTCCGCCACTGCGTGTGCCCAATTGACCGCCAACGTAATACCTACACACTTGAAGTTAGTGTGTCACCTACAAGATTATTCTTTTTTGCTAATGTGAATTCATGCAAGGGACTGTCGTGGTCACTTGTCGACGTCATGGAACCTACCACCTACAGGGAGCAACAATTATAGCAGCTGTTACCTATGTTCATATGACGCATGCAGTTGGTAGAACTACCCAGCAGGCTCTGGACCAAAGGGGAGGAGGGCATTGCACTGAAAAAAGCGAGTGTGAACCTGCAGTTGGAGTAGGAAAAGCGGTGGGCTACAAAAGGGACAGAGCTACTCATAGTGTAGCCATTTGTTCACGTGGCAAAACCTACGTTATTTTTAGTCTTCAGCTAAAGGATTGCAGTGTGGCAAAATGGAAAGAATGACCAGCTGAATGTTTACCTGAATGACAAGGGCTGGAAGGCCAGTATCAATCTGAGGAAGAACTTTTAATCCCCCAATCCTGCAGCCGCCAATCCGGAGAGCACAGGATGAGGCTGAAATCGTCGGCTCCGAGATCCGCCAACTCCACATCCACGCTTGCTTCTGTGAACACAGCGCCCGCGTCGTTACAATGGATCCTTGGAGGACCGTCCTTCGCCACTACTCTTCCCGCGAGAGGGTGGAACAACACCAGCGCGTCTGCCAAAGTATCCCGCAAATGGTGCACCACGTCCAGATTAATTGTGCTCCCCCGTGAGTGCGAACGTGCACAGGATGGGAGTGTAGTGTGCAACCCACAAGTAGTCTAAACTTGACAAAGGTAATCATTCTTTCTCGCATGGTGTCGCTGTGGAAGGTTTGATGAAGGAAGTGTGAACATGCTACAGTGACTTCCCCTACAGTCTATCGTCTGAGTCTAATTTACGGTCTGCGTGAACTTCCGGTTCGGAATCCATTTAGGAAGCCTGAAAAAAACTACTCCGAACGTATCAAACACTGGGAAAGATAATTCAAGAACAGACACAACAGGGGATTATATATTCTAAAATCCTGCAAAACTGGTTCTCTAGTTGTGTCGAATAAAAATTCAATGATAGTAAGTTAAATTCAAGACTGGACGTATACGACATCACCAAACTAAATCAATAAATGATACGTCATTGTGCAGGCACATACAGTTGGCCGGATAACCACACATCATAAAAGCGACTATGACATGACAGAGACCAGGCATCGTATAAATTCACCTTCTAATTCTTCCAAAACATTTTATGGAATGTTCATAAAGCAAAAATCTATATATAAAATTCCCAAGTACAATTCAAACACGGTGATACATGAGTTGGTTCGGGTAAAACACACCTTAATTACACTTCAGATGGTTGATTTCAGAGAAACAGTCACCGGAGTGTTTGATACGTTTGATATGGTCAAATCTTGGCTGCTTCACAAGAGTATAAAAATGAGACTTCGCTGTAAAACACCATGAGCAACCCAAAATTGAAAGAAGAATCATGAATGGAATGGAAGTGCCGAAGGAAAGTTCATTCGGACGCCAAGGACTGCACGGGACCAGACGAAATATCAAATCATAATAATACCATACGTCAGATTTTGAACTGAACCATACGTCAGATTCTGATCTGRACCATAAGATCGAGACCAAAGCTCCAAGTATAACAGAAGAGGCAGCCGTAATTGTCTGGAACTGAAACAGACTTTGATGACTCTGAYGTGATTGAGTACCGTCAATCAGACCTGGACCGGTCAGTGCTCATTGCCCATATATTCAATGAGTGATACATTGGGTCTCTGTCTAATATACACCTAATTACTCTACAAGGCTCAGCTAGCAATTCGTCTTTGTCGAGCAGCGTGGCTCTCAGAATTGGTCACAAAAATAGATTTGAATGAAAKTGGTGGTTGACTCATAAAACTGGCCTAATCTAAGCCGAAACAAGTGTATCCAATCTCTGCACCTCAAAAAGATACTGTGCGTATTCTATTGATATGACATTACTCCATACCAACAAACACCACTMAAACACTAGAACACAGTAGTGTGTCCAAAAAAGTAACGAGGGAAATGATCTATCTTCTCCACRACTCCATGGACAGCAGAGTTAAGCTAAGCTTACTTTCCGGCATTGCTTAAAACATAGTGGATAGAGGGCCCAAAACGCAGCATAACTGGTCGGACGAACCTAGTTGATGCCCTGCATTGCGTCCTCATTATCATCTTCCGGATCGTCTGCGGTGGATTTGTCTTCGATGTAATCTGTATTGAAGTCGTAGTCATCAGATGCTTTTGAATCGTCACTCAAAGCCGGAGCAGCCTTGGCAGCTTTCTTCTTCAGCTTCTTCTGTTCTCGTTTGGCGTGCGGATTTTGAATGCCTTCYGCATCGTAAAGTCTCTCGTTCTGATTCAAATAAGTTCTACCCCGTTTCACAGCTCCTTCAGTTGTGTCCATCAGACTGGGACCCTCATCCATATCTTCTCCATCGTCCTCCTGCTCCTCATCACTGCTCTCTTCTTCCATGGTCTGTACAAATTATTAAGACATCTCTCAGTGCAAGAACTTAGAAAAGGAAATCTGCTAAAACTGCAAGGCTGCATCAACTTAGAACCGGAAASTCTTTGAAAATACAGCATCAAAAAAACAGRTATACMAGCCACAGTGCTGACTCTGCGCTCATGGATTAAGACTGTACCAAAGAATCGTCCATTGTAAGAGGAGAACTTGACGACATTTGAACATGTGTAGTGCTCGCCAACGAAGGGAGACCAGCAATAACAGCAGTGGCTTCGTTCTGAAACACAGTCTCCACGTCAAACTCCTTGCCCCAATCTGATACAATTGCTCCAAATTCTGCGTGCTCACTAACTTCTCGCGCAGGCGGTGTTGTAAAGTATGGTATTTTTCCTGAGAGAGTTTGTGTCAAATGTTARAAGACAACAATATACGAAAGCTCATGTTCATAAAACCACACGCCCCAAGCACGAAAGAGCTTAAACAATAGTAAATGGAGACAAACTAAGTGTTGTCCACTTTCTCAAAGCACAAGCTTACAGAACAAAACTTTACTGATATCATTCCTACACTCATATATCTCTCAAGACGCATCAAAGAAAATCTCACTCCATTTCTTGGTCTCTGTTTGTAAAGCAGGCTCCAATGAATACTATGGCGTTTTTGTTAATGAAATCAGGGTGCTCCACGCTCACCTTCATTCCAATCATGAAGTACAATGCGGGCTGCTGCTAGACTMTCCGCCACACCTCCTTTCTTCAACTTTCCACGAACTATCGCGACATTCATCAAAAATTCATCCACATCGCTGAAGGTGTTGATCTTGTAAATAGATACCAACTTATCAGCAGGACACAGTCGCAATATTTCCTGCACTGTTGAGATAGATAAATCATATGTTAGTGAAACGAACATTGATGCTCTCCGAACATACGTAGAATTACATAAAATTGGTCACTCCAGCAACTCCGGAGTCACACCTGAAGGATCACAAACTTTACTTTTTTCTTATMAAAAATTACCAAATCTGACCWACAGTTAAGCGCAATGTCGCTTCACATCTGTACTAGTTACCTGGAGTTGCAGGGTCTGCAAGCTTTTCGATTTTGGTGCAGTTCCGTAATGTGGCAGATGCTTCATTATCGCCTGAAGCTGCGAATACTATTCCAGGACAATCAAGTAGCTTTACATTTTTATCTAAGTGRATCTCCTGCATCGCCTTKGTAACACCAGGAGTTGAACCCACATTGGCCACACGTGTTCTCTTTAAACTGTTGATAAGACTACTTTTTCCAACATTTGGGAACCCTACCACACCGACTGTGATTGCTGTTTTCATCTGTGCAAAAAATTACGCACACAATGAGCACGACGAGTTCYATGYCTCCARAAGTATACAAATACACAACAGYATTTKTTGAAGRCWGAAGACTGGGAGGTTTAGCATTTSTGAGAACTGATCTASGTACATGAAATACAGTGTAAATACCTTCTGATTTCTCGAGTAGTTTTTTAAAAGCTGCAAAAGTGTCTCTGCRCCAAGGCAGTCGCTGCCTTGCAAAACGTCAACATTCTCGGTGGCCTTAGCAAATGACTTCCTTCCCAAATTTGTTCGTTGCTGCTGTGTATTACACTTGAATGCAACTGCTGGTAGCTCCTCCCTAAGATACTTTAACCACTGCTCCGCCACTTCTCTAGGTACAAGATCTGGAAAGCACTCATTGACTTAGTAAAATTTCAAAATTTGGGGGAGAATGGACTAGATATCTGAAGGATTCAAGATGCATTAGTTGAGACACTTACCAATCTTRTTAAGAAGAAGAATGATACGCTTGAGACCCCCTGCTTTGTGAACCATACGTTCAACGTCCACACAACGACTACCAAGAGGATCCCTAGCATCCAACACCTGAATGATAACATCTGATGCTTCCACCACTTTCATGAAMTCCTTGTAAAAYGCCCTTCTAGAATTCTCTGCAAAAAACACGTTCAAATTCTAAAAGAAAATATAAACCTAACCCTAAAAGATCTCAAAACAAATATATCAGAAAATAAATGTGATTTCKAAATACACGGCAAATCAGACACTTGGTCACGAATAAATATGTCAATATAGCAACAACTTCGTCAGATACTATTGCATAATAAAGGAGATTAGAGGAGCTACAAACCTTGCGGACCAACAATTTCAATTTTTTGCTTCTTTGACCTTTCAAATTCAGAAGTCCTTCTAGAAGCATTGTCGGCAAGCTGCCTAAGGTCAGCATCACCTTCATTGTCCGGCAGGCCAAACTTCCGCTTCGCAGCAGCCTATGCAAAAATATCCAAATAAAAAACAAACCAAAACTTAAACCCTGCACTGCAAACATATCAACCGCCGCTAAAATGATCCTGATGATTGACCCCTCTGTACTTTGCAACGTTCACTTCAATTACTGTACTGCGAGATGCACTAATTGTTTTATATCGCATTTCTCCTGGATTACAATTTGCTTTTAAGTTACTAATGACATAAAGGGGAAGAAGACACTCACCGAACAAAAAAATAAAAAAGGTGCAAAAATGCCACATAGGGTTTCTAGCAGTATTTAAAATAAATAATGTAATAAATAGAATGAACCTTCAAAAAAAATTGCACAATGCACGCAATTTGAGCCTACCTTCTCTTTTTTCACCGCTCTGTTCTGCTCAAAAAGTTCAATGGCGCGAGAACGTCGGGCTTCCATCGCGGCAACCTGCTCCTCCTGAAAAGTTTCGGACTCATTCTCATTCTTGGCTTTCGGCTTGGTGTGAGCTAACTTGCGCGCTTCCTTCGCCTTCTTTTCGCAGTGCAACTTCACTTTCTTCAGAATTTTGTTCTTTTTCTTCATGGTGACACGCTTAGACTTACTCTCTGCACCAAATCCAATCCAACAAAGTCAAAAATCGCATGGGCACTAACAAAACCTCCGCTAATTTCTTTGGAAACAGAAAAAGACTACAATTGTAGACAAACTTTGTTCTTCTTCATTATGAAAATATGCTTACTTTCTGCGCCAATTCGAGTCCTAAGACATTAGAAAATCACGCCACTGAAACTGAAAAAGTACTGCAGAACTCTTTTGAAACCAGAAAAATACACAACGTAAATCCTTACTTGTATTTTGCTTGTTCACCATCTTGGCTGCTTTTTCTTCTAGACCCACAACAGGGACCAGTTCCTGGAAGAGATTGACGCTCGTAAGCTGGAAAGCTGGAAAAATTGAAGCCCGAAAGTGAGTCAATAGTAGAGATACCAGAAAACAGATTTTCCTTCTTAACCCTAACCCTAAAAGACGGACCTAATACCTTGGGGACAAGGCTGGTTGTGGATTGTGGACCGCTGAGTGTTACACGATGGGAAGTTAAACCGTGCAGCACCTAAAAATGACATCATTAACACCTAAAAATTTACTACAACACCTAAAAATTTGATGATAATAAAGGGACTTGTCTGCATGGGCATGAATTTCCGAGGCTTTGTGTTACAATTTGTAGCACCGTTGGGCTTCACCGGCAACCGACTGACCCCGATCATCCGTGAGTTCCAGAAAATCGGACGCCCATCTRACCCCGATCATCCGTGAGCGTCACCCACAACCGACTGCACATGGAAGGAGGCCCTTATTCCATTCTCAAATTGCATTTTCTCGCACTTTGTTTCTCTCAATAGTCTGTTTTAAAGCTGTAAGTACACTTAAAAGATTGTGAAACCTATAAGAAACCCTAAAACTAGTAATCGGAGATGGAATAAAAGGATTTATGCTATTTTCGAGTAACCACGGTTTATGTTTGTCTAATCTTGCAAAAATATCGAGAAGAAATTCATTAGTCTCCCGCAAGAGTACCAAGTAAATTCAAGCGATTAAGCAATTGCAAAATGTAACGCGATCTTCCTAAAACGGCAGGTGATAATTTCGAAGGATCAAGACACTATCAGTGGCCTCAATCCCGCGAAAAAATAAGCATATGAAAGAATCCAATAAAGGATTCTGCAATAAACCTCTACACGATAATATTGAATCTACAACGTGATTGCCACCCTACAAATACTAAGCTAGCCTAAACACTCGAAACACAAAAAAAACGAGCAATCAAATAGGCAATCCAACAAACAATCCAACAAGCATTGAAACACATAATCATCCCAAGAATTCAGACACCAAATATCTCAAGATTCGCATACGGAAGATCCATTGCTCCTCTGATCGATCACAAACTTTGAAATATAATCTATCGCATTACTCTCAAACAAAAATAATCGATTTGTCAATCAGTTCATCAAATAGAGTACTTCTCGCAACTGTCCTCAATCAAAACCAATACAACAAGCACGAGATATGCAGTCCGTCCACATAAAATGCAGGTGCAAAATGCTCCAAGATTTTTCTAGAGATATAAAACTATAACCACGCAAATAGATATCAAAACTTAGAGCAACCCACGAAACTCTCTGCAGAACGAATACTCCGCTATACTAACCGCTATCAGACAGAATCTCCAAAGGAATCTACAAAGCCAAAACTGCAGCAAAAAACTTGAGAGATACCTCGATCGAGTGCTGGCGCAAGAGTGAGAGAGACGCAACGCAGCAACAAGGACGCAACGATGAAAGCTGGGCTCGATGGAGGAGCTTTAGAATCGGCGGCAATGTTAGAGAACAGAGGCGGAAGTACGCAGTCTTTCAAGCAGGGGTGGAGGAAAAATGAAAAAAGTTGCAACGGTGAGCACATGGGATCTATGGGAAATGCTGCATAAGAATGGCAATTCTCCAAGATACAGAATTAGGGTTTAAGGAGTAGGGTTTCCAATTTGGGCCATGCCTTGTGGAACAATCAGCCAGCGCCGTTTTCCTCAGTCTCCTCAGTTGTCATTTTCATTTGCGTGCATTGGATTGTGAATATTCATCACCAGAATTCCTATGCCCTCTAAGGGCCTCCTTACATGTGGAGTCGGGCCGGTGGACTCCCTCCGATTCATCGGTAAGATCGGTACTCCAGATTAGCCGTACTCCCATCTTACAGATGAATTGGTGGGAGTCCACCGGCCCGACTCCACATGTAAGGAGGCCCTAAGGGCCACTTCACACTACAGCACAAGATTGAGAGTCTGTCTGTTTCAAACAATTAGATTTGAGAAACCCAAGAGTTCAACCTCTCGACCCTTCACACTAGGTGGCATAGTCCAAAGTCCAAGTCCGTCGCCCTCAAAACTGCCTACATGGCAATGGACTCTCATCAAAGTTTGGGTCGTCATTTTTTGGCGACCCAAACTTTGATCGAGAGTCCGTCAAATTTCATAGACAAAAAAATCAAAAAATATTGAAAACTAACAAAATCTCTGCCATTAGATTGGACTGGAATGGCTATTTTTGTAGTAGTAGGTTGGATGCTCCCTCCATTTGTCATTTGTCATTTGGAATAGGTTTGGAACTTGGACTTTGGCCTTTAGAGGCTTCACACTTTGGCCGGCCAAGGCTCCAATTTCTAGTTTTCTTGGCTTATTTATTGCTTATTTCTTTAGACTCTCACCAAAAAGTTTGCCCACTCAATTCCACGGCCTCTCGACTTGGATGGCCACAGTGTAAAAGGCCCTAAAATGTGAAATGTGGAATTAGGGTTTAAAAGATAGGGTTTTGACTTTGG
Organism: Pleurozium schreberi; assembly: GCA_006891605.1. Classification (NCBI taxonomy): domain Eukaryota; kingdom Viridiplantae; phylum Streptophyta; class Bryopsida; order Hypnales; family Hylocomiaceae; genus Pleurozium; species Pleurozium schreberi. The sequence continues at coordinate 84,756 of VACF01001745.1, read as the reverse complement.
ACCATGCCTTATGTTGAGGTGAGCCAACACCTGTTTTCCCAATCTCCACATCACTCTTCCTTTAAGCTTAACCCAGGAAGGACACCACGGACGTTTAGTGTCTAATGAATGACAAGGCATTCTCTTATGTAGGACAGAAATTCAACTATTCATCATCCTTAGAATTAAAGAATGGAAAATGGAGATCTTTTACATTGAATAGACCAAATAATTAAGAGGACTAAATGAGGGAAACAGTAGATATTCCAAACATGATGTACAACACCTAGACACTTCAGTTATTGTTGATATACAACAAAGGTAGATATTTATATAGTGTGAAATGTCAATTAATTAGTATGGATCCTCTTAATAACCCTATTTAGTGTACAATACTTTGATTTCAAATAAGTTCTTTTGGTTTTTTAAGCTCCTAAATGCCCAAAGCACCGAGATGTGGTGTCGAGAAAACTTTGAAGTTGAAGAAAACCTAACTGAGTTGCTATTTTTAGTAGTTTGTGCTTTTGATAGATGCCTATTAAGGTCTAGCTTAAGCATAAAAAATACGATCGTAAAAATAAATGACTATGATTTTTCTACTCAAGATTTTGTGCAAGGGTACCTTGTGTAATCTTGACTTTTCCTAGTCGATTGAGGGCCTTTGGAAATGAGCCTCAAATACACTAGATCTTGGAGACAAAATTGCATAAGAAATTCATTTAAGAAAAATGTAGAGTAGGTTTTGAAAAGCTATAAATTGATTGGGGTTGTACATGTTGTGCCCTATAAACTCATGTATTTTGATTGACAAACTTTTTAGATTCACCATGCAAAAAGTGGATTGAATTATTTTCTAGTTTTGACACACTCTTGGATAAACATTATAATCTTTCAACTCATAAATGATGTTGTTATGTTTTCTTTTCCAATGTAACCTCTAAAATGTCTAATTTAAATTTGTATAGTTAGAATTCAAAAAAATTGATACAATTTATCAAAATGTTGTTTTTTGGTTCAACTTGGAGAAAATTTCTAGAAGCTAAAAACAGGCCTCGAGCATTTAGGAACTAATACAAATTATTCCCATAGTTTCATAAATGATGATTTCCTCAGGGACCCTAGCGTCTTTCCATGGTTAATTTGTATCCGTTGCACTCAAGTGGGATGGAATATTTAGGTTAGAATGCAAAATCAGTATTCTCCCCTCAATACAAATAGGAACCTCCATTGTAGATGTCTCCTATCCAAGATGTCTCCATTAGAGACATCTTGAGACGAAGATTCCCGATTCTACATTTTTCTTCAAAATCCATTATTCAAGTTGCAAAGTTGTTTAAGATGTTGAATTAGAGTTTAGATATTAAGGTCTCCGATTCATTACTCTAGTTACAAAACTATCTAAGACATTGAAATAGGATTTAAAAATTAAGATCTTGATCAATTATTTTGGACATTGCCCAATGCAACGATAAACTAGCATCAATCTCTTTACTTTTCCTTAGAAATTTTAATACAAGAATTATGATGCTCTCTCCAAATATGATTAAGAAAAATTTTCTTGAAAGACAGATGGAATTGCATGAAACCCACTTTTATTCTTGTTTTGGGATTCTTGTGGAATTAGGTATGAATCCTTGAAGTTGGAATGATACAAGGCTCTAAAAGCGTCCCTTCTTTGAAATGTTCACTATTGGCTAAAATATGGAATTACGATGTAAGGATTAGGATTTTGAATTTGTGTCATGCCCCATTCGACACTATCTTTGTGGTTCTTTGTTAAGAGATGTGCAATTTAGAGGCAGGTGCATGATTTGTGTTAGAAGCATTGAAATAATGGTGTGGGCATTTGGATGGGCCATTAGATGTATATTGGCTACATTGGAGGGCCGTTTCAGGTCGGTTCCCCATACTGAACACCAACCACTACTGGCCAGAATTAAAAAATATTAAAAAAATACTAAATAATATTAAATAATAAATAATAAATTATTATTATTATATGATGTGGCAATTGCTTTGTCACATCAGCATGCTATAGTGGATGAGTTTCCATAGTCTGAGAACTGAGGGAACTTACTGCCCCTTTAGACTAGCAAAAAAATATCTAATGAGGTGGAGCACTAATTTAATTGTGGTTTGACTTGTTGGAAATTCCTATTTTGGCATTGAGTCTCACCAACGACGTTTATTTTTCTCATGTTTGTCATCAATTTATTAGTGTGTGTGCTCTCTTTTGGATGGATAGTTGGATGGATAGTGACAAAAGTAGATGTTTTTTACGCAAACCAAATATGAAGAACAAAAGAGGTACATGTGTTACTTTCTCATTTTTCTATTGGTTGTAAAAGTTGTACACTCAAAAAATTCTCAAAGGGTATGCATAGTCTTTCATAAAATAGAACTTTAAAAAAATCCATTCATTGAAGAAAATCYCAATGTCATTATAAATGCATCTTGTGATATTGTAATTTTATTCAAAGCTTAATTTTTAAACCGTAAACCCTAATCCCATCAAAAACCTCATCTTCTGAGATTGTCATTGTTGCCTCAAGACAAACTTCTTGTGTGTACGTACAACCCCAGAAACATCATCATCCTCAAACCCTTCTGCAAAACACATGATTCTCACTTTCTCTCCGTTAGTTTCCAAGTGCACAACATATTGACATTGTCAACAAAATTGCAAACCCTAATTGTGAACATAAGGAAATGTTCTCGTTTTCATGACAACATGCATAATCCGGATCAAATCCCCATTGCAACATGAAACCATAAACCAAGCCAAGTGCTAAAGTTTGTAAATGTGGAGGAATGATGGAGGTTGACAAACAACATACTACTTAAATTACAAGAAATTGGAAGATGGCGTATGAAGCTGATGGAACTAATAACAAAAATGTACCTAATTTGTGAATGTTCTTGATAGGACGGTGGCTTCACAATTGAGTTCATCGATGAGAAACTAATCCTTCTCTGCAACTCAACCAGAACTCAACCACAGACATGGCATAACGCACAAAGAAACGAAATGCATAGGGGAACATTGAATACAAACTAGAAGCTAACTTCCATAGACACAAACCCTAATCTTCCGTCAGAGAGGAATCAACAACTCCAAAATTTATGGAGCTTGGCGACACATCGACAACACTGCGAGGTCCAACATGCGGTTCAAAACAATGGCCCAAATTATTTTTCTTAATTCCTTAGATCGACAACCCTAGGAGGGGTCCATTTCGAGATGAACAACTGAAATTCAATCATCCATTTTTTTAGCAAACTTGTGATCGATGACAAAGGAGAGGGAGCTCAATTTTTATTAAAGAAATCAATGGTCTACATTTCTTGAATTGGTGGGAGGCAACCAGTCTAGCAAGGAGCTATTTGCATCTTTTGAGTGGATAGGTGGATAGTCATCTAGATGTGGGCAAATGGCCTACTAAAGTGAATAAAAGATACAAAATTTTGTGTTATTGTATATAGTTTAGCTGATTTGCAAGAGTTTGATCTTTGAGTGATAAAGCTTTGGAAAAATCTTTGTATACAAGAGCACCAAACCTCCTAGAGAAGAAATCCAATCCAACCAAGTCCACCCAAGATGGCATGGGCACCAACATTGATTTTTTCATTTTTATGAAGTGCAAAAGTAGCAATATAAAATGTTTTAGTGGTGCTCCAAATTTCAACATTCATCCACATATTGAATAGAAAATTTCACATTAGCACTCACATCCCACATGTATGTAATAACTATGTTTTCATCCACAATCTAGCAATTTCATTCAAGATTATTTCTTATTTCAAAATTTTTTGGTAGAAGACTTCACAATTTGTTGCCATTTTTTAGCCAAATAATTTTTATCTAGTGCAATCTAGCACCAAAAAGCCAAGAAGAAAAGCCCTATTGGACACTAACAAAATCAACTCAAACTTCTCTAGAAACAAAAAAGACTACAATTGCAGAAAAATTATGTTTTTTCTTCATCATGGAAATATGCTTACTTTCTATGCCATTTTGAGTCCTAAGACATTAACCCTTAAAAGAAATAATGAAGCAGTGGAAATTATTCATTTCATTAATATGGAAATCACTACAATAGTGAAATTAGGTTGCCCCTCGCTAATTTCTCGACGTTCCACACTATATAAATATTTACTGTACATGTACAAAAATGCACTATTTCTGAATTAGTTATTGGTGTAGTTGGAACTCATGAACCTCCACGTGTAGAATTGGAAGTATTTGTAGAAATATCTGTTGACTTTGATGGCTTATAGAGTAACTTTCTTGGAGTAAGGCAACCCAATTGTAAAGTCAACCTAATTTCACTATTTAGTGTAGCTTAGAAAAATCCAAAAGCACTCATTGGAAGTCAAAATACTATAGAAGATGTTCACTTTTCACAAAAAAAAAGTTGAAGATGAATAGTTGCACTTTTATCCTACACACAAAGATTCTTTGTCATCCATTTAGAGACAAAACATCCGCCTCAACGTTTAAGGGTTAACCTAGAAGGACCCTTGGGTTTTTTCTATATGACCCGTATTTAGCTTTATAACTCTTCAATTATGATTTAGCATATAAATTGTGATACATTGTTATTTACGTACTATTACTACTATCATGATCATTCATTACCTTTATATTCGAAAGTATTTGGCCCTTCTAGGGCTGCTCACCACCTTCTGTGTACGATTTCGTAAATCTTCGATTGGTATACATTTGAGATCCCCCCACACTACTCCCCAACCCCAGTGCATACCCTCGCACGAAAGCCTGAGCGCAAAGCGTTGTGAAGTGCGGGAAGCCAATTGCACTTTGCTGGAGTTGGCATTTGCTTGTCGCCATGGCGCCCATGCGAGCAGTGGCAGGAGCCATGGGCACCTCCCCTCGCTTGGCGTCCTCCTTCTGGGGACCCTCCGGACGAACCTTGCGCCAGTTCATGACTCTGGACTCACGATTCTCAGCATTAGGGTTGCAATTGGAAGGTGAAAWTACTACAGACCCACTCGTTGCCCCATTGTGGCTTTCATGGAAGAGTTGCAGGTGAAATTTTGTAATTGATGGCAATATCTTGCGCTAAGTCCGCGAATGGCCACCCTGCTCGTGTTTGGCTTCAGTGGGGCTTTCACATGGGAATTGGGTTTTTTCAGAATTGCATGATTTTGATGGTAGTCGATGGAATCGGGGGACACAGGTTGTAGAATTCTGAATTTTTATAGCAATAATCTTGTGCCAATTACGAGAATGTGAACCCTGCTTCTGGCCTGGTTCAGTGTAGCTTTTCGTATGGGAATAGGGTTTTGAAGATTGCGGTGGTTTTTATGGTAGCCGATGGAATTGAGGGACACAGGTTGTAGAATTCTGTAATTTTATCGCTTTATCTTGTGCCAAWTACGARGATGCGATCCTTGCTTCTGGTTTGGCTTTCGWATGGGACTTGGGTTTTGTGGACTAGGTTGCGTGATTCATGACAAGTTATTGATGGTAGCCGAACGGAATTGTGGGACACAGGTTGTCGAACTCGAAGGCCAGGACCTCTTCTGATTCTGGCCAGGAAAAGGTCCGGTTTCGCTGAGCTTTTCATGAACAAAAGGTATGCGCTATCAATCTTACGGTAGTAGAATTCGTAAAGGGGTTGTAATGGTGTCCCAACTAGGGCAACATGTGACCATTTCTACACTCTCAAGGTSACTCATGGACGCTCATTTAATTGTAATTCCTGAAATATGCGAGCAGGCCTAATCTGAGACAACCCTGTAATTTGGGTTCAGAAGGGCTTTGCAGGAAAGATGATAATGAATTTGCTTACAAGACATTACGTGCCTCGTGGCCTCTGCCTCCTGTGTGGTCAAAGAAGAAGCTCGAGGATCAGAAAAGATGGTTTAGCTCGTCACCTGGCAGTGTGAGGAGTCTAGAGGAAAAAAGGTTTCTGTTGCCAACAATCATTATATATAAAAGAAAAATTATATGATGGATTGTGATGGTCTCACATAGATCTTTAAGCTTGCCCGTTTGGCCACAATAAGTACTCTAGACTTMGAATGAAATTTTGCTTTCAGATGAGTTAACCTCTTTTATGCAGCTGCTYGAACTTGCTTCGTAGGGGTTGGAATTTTTTYCCCTAAGAAACGGATGATGTACATTCATATTCCAGACAGTGGATGCCGCCTTTCTTAGGGGTTAACGTTGTGCAATAYAACTTTTTAAACTTTTTTGTCAATTCACTTGATTGCCAACTTTTGACACTGTTTCAAAGTAGTTTGAATGTGGAAGTTTAAACTTTAGACTTTTTTTGAGTGTTTCTTGATTGTGATAGGATTCCCTGGCTAAAATTGTCATGRTTTTGTGTACTGAATTTGAGTTTTTCGATATGAGAGGCCCCATGGGGCCTTCTGGGCATTAAGGGGCTAATGATCCAATGGAATGCAGATTAGGGGAACAGGAGAATCAGGTGGATGAATCTGGACCGCAGCGACCCCGACTGAAGCGCGGCAAAGTGTCCCCTCGCTTGGACGTTCCGAAGTTCATTACTCGCCCTCCTTACGTTGGGTCCAGAAGAGCACCCGCATTTCTTGATGAGTTTCAAATCCAAGATGGCGAGGGAATTGAGCTCATGAGGGCGTCTGGGAAGCTTGCTGCACAGGTCCGCGACTATGCAGGAACACTGGTGAAGGTAACCTCCTTTCCGTGAACTCATTTAGCGTTTTCCGTTTCTTACTGCAGCTTTACTGCTGTTACGATAGAGGTCACTATTTAAGCATTTTATCATATCCAGGAGTGTGGTTCTGGGTAGATTAGTGTAGAGCTGTGTAGAGCCGAATTTAGCTGTGTTGAGATAAAAAATGTAGCATCATTTATTAATCTCTTATGCGATTTCAAAGTGAGAGGGTTTGGTCCACTACAAGTTGCAATAGACAAACCCATTCCCATTCATTGATGAGTGGTCGTAGACATTTAGCCAAGTCTTACTTACATCTCACTTGCTAATTGAACACCAACTAAGTGTATGAATGGATGAGTCGTTGCTGGTAAGAGGGGGTAGTCARTAGGAGACGGGGTCAGATTCTTAACGGTTTCCTTATTCTGTACCGTGCAATACAATCTCTTGTCCTCAATGTCATCTGAAAGTCTGTAAGCTGCTGTGGTACAGCCAGGTGTRACAACGGATGAGATCGACAGGGCTGTACATCAGATGATTATCGATGCCGGAGCGTACCCTTCTCCACTTGGCTATGGAGGTTTTCCGAAGAGCGTATGTACTTCTGTGAATGAGTGCATCTGCCATGGCATTCCCGATTCTCGTCCTCTTCAGGTTGATTCTCGTCCTTTTTGTTGCTCTTTATTCAAGACTTGACACTGCGAGATTGTAATGTGTTATGTGACATAGATAGCTACCAGAGCTTTGGTAACATGCTGTAAAATCTTTGAAATTGCAAACACAGTTGAATATGCGTCTGAAATTCCAGCAATCACTGTAATGGCTTACGTTTCCTTTGGATTTCAAAGGTAAATGCTACATTTGTAGCAGATGTGCCATGTTTTAGAAAGTGTTATTGATGAAATGAATTATGCAGGATGGAGACATCGTCAATGTTGACGTCACGGTCTTCTTAAATGTACGTTCCCTGTACTTTACAGCTGACACCTAACTAATCACGTTTGGCCACGAGTGTCATGCTTAGGATGCGTGGGCGTTTCTTAATTAAGTCGTAGGAGTTACTGACTTGTGAGTTATAGTGGGGTTTGTGGAARTGACATTCGTGCTCATTATGCACACAAAGCTGTAATAAAAGACATGTCCATGTTGGTTGGTGATTGTTGTGTAGTTTTCTCAGCTATGCTAATGGTGCTTCGTTCATAATGGCCAGGGTTACCATGGCGACACTTCCAAGACTTTCTATTGTGGCAACGTTAGTGATGATGCTAAACAGCTAGTTGAGGTGGGTGATCGTCACTACGCCTGATTGCATCTGTTGTCTCAATTATGAGTTTTCAGGATTTTATATGTATGTACCAGTGTCAARCTTGGGGCTTCCTGTGCGTTCACGTCGAACACCACATAACATTCTATAAATGGGATCTCTATTTTTCTGGGAGGCAAAGAGATCCTGCTAGCACTAGTTGATAATGCTGTGCACCTAACATTGTGATCGGTAATGACCATTCCTCGCGGTTTTATTCGCTAGAGTTTCTGGTCTGTTTTGATGCAATTAGTGTCTACATCTTTTCTGGCAGGTCTGTTGCTATACTAGTTGCATAATAAAATTGATTTTATTCCTCATTTTCGCAAGTTTCAAGACTTGATGGTTGGTGTTCATGCATAATCAGGTCACGAGAGAATCTCTCGATAAAGCAATTTCCATCTGTGGACCAGGTGTTGAATTCAAAAAAATTGGCAAGACCATCAAGTAAGTTGCTCTGATGTGACTTCCTTTGGGTAGAATTTTACTTGCAATTTTTTCCTCGGCACTTGGTTATAGCACTATCTAAAGAACATTGTGTTTTTGACGAGGCTTGTCATCGGAGATGCTAATGTGTTTGTTTACTGACGACAGTGAGATAGCAGACAAGTACGGMTATGGTGTTGTAGAACACTTCGTAGGTCACGGTGTTGGGCAAGTTTTCCATTCTGCTCCCTCCATCGTGCATAATCGTACGTTTCTGTAAAATCCCCTTCTACAGTTTTCTTCCTGCCTAAGATTCCTGTCACTCGGGATTGCTCAAATTTTCTTGCAGTCCGTAAATACTGGTGTTTCATCCTGATATTGATTTATTGGATTGAGCTCTAATGAGAATAACCAGTTTGGAATGCGTTTGAATTCAACRCGAACGTTCCTGTCAACTTCCTCTTGAAGAATGCCTTGCGGTGTTGTTACCTCATGAGGACATTCCTGATGGTTGATTTCTTGCTGATTTCATCACTTTTAAATGTTAATAGGTAACAATCAACCTGGACGGATGGTAGTTGGGCAGACATTCACTATTGGTAAGTTGTTTCTCAATCTACCTACCAGGTTCAGTACGCTATGCTTTTTTCTATGCAAAGATTTCATTGGTATCCATGATTTGATGTGGATTATGATCTCCTTTATTGACCATTAAATACACGAACTGATAATCAAAGTGTGTCATGCTGTGCAGAGCCGATGTTGACACAAGGAAGCATAAAGGACGTGATGTGGAGTGACGACTGGACGTGTGTKACAGAAGATGGTGGTTTATCGGCACAATTTGAACATAGTCTCTTAATTACAGAATCGGGAGTTGAAATTCTTACCCAGTGAATTAGAGTGTCCCTGTGTACCTTCTACAATTCTCCCCATCTCTTCTGTTTCMGTTCTTCTTCAGATTCTGCCTACCTCCAGTTGTGTAGGGTACAACAACTGGAACCAATGAATCATATTCTTCTAACTTAGTTTCTCAAGGCATCTCAACTGAATGTGAAGAAAAAAAGCAGATAGTAAAAGTGCAGATATAAATTTGTGCAATCAATTTTTCAAAGTGCAAAAGGCACCCATACAATAATGATCGTAGATTACTTGAGTTGAGAAGCTACAACAATTCTTCCCTGCTGGTGCATTAGTATTGCTGTCATGTAACTTAGTTTTCCCAAATTGTGTTGCTCATTCAATTTTTATTTATCCACATCAGGTTTTTTTAACATTTTTTTGAGCTGCCTCAACACCCTTGGGAAAGGAGTCCAGGTWCTTCTGTGCATAATCTTTATGTCAGGTGGGAGGTCGCAGAAGACTGGGATTGGCCACTCGGTGAGCWTCGTGCATGCTCTCTACMTTGAATGTCAGACTTTTTGAGTCTTTTTTCAGTGGAARAAGTTGGGCTCTTACCAGTGCTAACTTAAAGAATGTCGTGTTGACTTCATTTGTGGAATATCTTAATGCTTATAGGAAGGAGCCTATGATTGTGTAGTCAAAGCATCCATTGGTTGACCATTCAAAGGACACAAAACATTTTTCATGTCGTCCTTTTGGGGCCAAAATTTGTGAATTGGTAATACGAGACCAACCCTTTCTTTTTGGCACCATGGTGCCAAATTGCACCATTTCATAATAAATGTTCATTTTTTGCCAAATATAAGTATTCTTCTTTTGCAATTTTTCTTTTAAATTTCTATTAAAATTATGGATGAAAATGCCAAATTTTGATGAAAAGGTGTATGAATTTGATTGAATATGTATTTTGGTCCAAATGATGGATGAATGAAGAAATTAAATACTTCACCAATTTTAAGTGATCACCATCCTAGCATTTTTTCAAAAACCGAAAGAAAAAAAAGATTGTATCAAACTTCAGGTGGGAGAGTATGATGTATGAGCACATAAGACTAAGGTGGAAGCACTTGAAACCGTCAATATAAATAATTCAGCATAGTTGGAGGCACCTTTTCCTAGAAATAACATTTTTGTAATATTAGCAAGTGAAAATCATGAATATTAAAAAAACTAATATTATTCAGATGTCATATGTAATTTCTATGATTTTTTCAAAGTGCAAGCCCCCTGGATGACCACCAAATCTATCCCATAGGTGGACCTAAATCTGAAATCTGCAAAAATCAGTAGTTAGCGAATCAAAGTTAAGTATGTGTCCTTCAAATGTGTCAACAAATCAGATTTAAGCATTTGTAGGACGCATTAATCGAAGTCTAGGAACACAATTAAGTGAGTTTAGGTACAAGAATGGGAACAGGTGCACTAATGGGTGTTTCTACCTTTATGCCTAGGGACAGAATAAGGAAGCGTTTTGCATGCTGAGGCTTGCATCATTCTAGAAGCATGTGCTGCTATTTCTTCTGTTGACAAACATGCCAAGACACTAGCAATCTTATATCTAAATATCTAAACTGCTTCATTCCCAGTTGCACTAATTAAAGCCTAAGTTATACCATAGATGACAAGAAAATTCTGCACAATCGTCCACAATTCCGTACTTTGATACCAAAAAAATTCAAAAGGGCGCAACCGTGTTCTCTCACTCATGTGGACTTACAATGGGAATTCAATTCTCTTTGTCCGTGAGAAAGGCTGAGAAAAGACCCAGCCAAGACACAAACAAAGGTTAATTAACCCTTGAACTTGAACGCCAATGCGGACGTTTTGCGTCCGATGAATGATAGGGAATCAAACCGTATAGGACAGAATTGCAACTTTTTCATCCTCGGAATTAGGAGTGGAAAGGGAATATCTTTTCTAGTACTTTGACTTCCGATGAGTATATTTGGCTTTTCAGAGTAGATGATGTCACACGGTATCAAAAATGCATGATTTCCACGGCCACCGGTGTGTACTTCAAGGGTTAAGAAATTGAAAATCAAGTTCTTCAAACTAGAGTGTCAAATTAGCTGGCAAATAGTCTTTAACTAAAGGTGGGTACATCCAAAATTGCACCTTGCCTAAACCACCATCACCATACTCGGTGTACATCTCCACAATTAATATGTATGTATGTATGTGGAAAAAATGATTTTAGAACATTTGTAAAAAAAAAACTTTGACCCTTAATGACTTTTGCATATGGTATCTAAATGTTGGAGTGTTCTTTGGTGCTTTGGAACCTCYTTTTACTTGCCACCAAGAAAAATAATGAAAATTTGACCAATTTGATGATAGGAATTGGGCATAGTTGCAAAAAATGGTGGTTTTGGGTACTTACCTTATGCTCTAGCCACACAAATTGGAGACACACCGAAAAAAAGGACTACAATGTTGTAAATAGAGTTGTTGTTACCCTTGTTTCATAAAAAGAGTTTATCCATGGAATGGTATCAATTTGGATCAAGAGTTAATGTGGCCTTGGCATRAGATGAACAAATATGCATTGTCATTCATGGGACACATATTCAACCATTATCTTASAAGTGYTTTACTTCTAGTTTAGTCGGTTGCCTTCAAAACCAAGTGATTTATGTTCTAAGTTCCCAAAATAAAAATAATATGCTCACTTTGGAAGGGTTGTTAGTTAATTTCAACCCCTACAAGACAAAACGAGGTTTTGATAAATACAAAAGTGTTATAAAATATCTTAAGTTTAATAACTTTTTTGAAGTTAGCATCGAAGAAAATGATATGAAGCACAAAAAACAGAAAGTATTCACACAGTCAAAATCATAAAACTATTTTTTAGATTCTCTCAATCAAATGGATTTTGAAGATATGACTTCAAAAATTCACAAAAAATACATCTTTCTATCTTTAGCGTTTGAATTTTTTTATGAGTCAAGATTGTGGTTCCTATACATTTGTGAAAAAATGCATAAGATCTAGTAATGAGAACATTAACACTTTCCCCAAATAATAAATTTTTCAACAAAAGTCAAATTCTAAACACTTTGTGTTATTTTCTTATAATTTGTGTTTGACCCTAGCGATCTTAGTTTTGAGTATTAATATTGAAAGACAACTCAATCTTTTAAAAATAATGATTTTTTTTTTTTAAATTTGACCAAAAATTCTATCGGAAGTTGGGCTACAACTAAAAAATGGTCACTTGAGTGTTTAGGTGTTAATGGTTTTTGACCCCTAAAGATCAAGTAGTTGCTGATTTCATATTTGCAATCAGAGGACCCCAAATATCTACACCAAATAAGGGTACTAGGGGACCAAACCATTAAAGGGACTAAATGAGGGAAGCTATAGATGTTCAAAACATGATGTACAACAAAGGTAGATATTTATATAGTGTGAATTGTCAACTAATTAGCATGGGTCCCCTTAATATCCCTATTCAGTGAGTGTAGGTGAGGTGAAGAAAAACAAAATTGACGCGGCACAAAATAGGGGACAAAGGACAGCGAGCAAAGGTGACCCTGGCTTTGCGGGAACTGCCTTTGGGGAACGTGGGTTTTTTTTCCAGCTGGCATGGGCATCCTTTTGTTGGGTCCGTCATCACTTCAGTCTCTATCCAGCCAGATGGGAGATTTTTATTCATGCATCAATTGTGGAGAACTTTTTATCTACGCGGCAGGAGTCTAAGTTATTATTTTAATTTTCTCCAACACAAAATTGACTGAACACTCTCAATAAGCCGGTACTGTAAGTCGTAATGAAGAATAAGCCTTGGGTTTTAAAATTAGTATTTTCTTGGGTTAAATTCAAAGCAAATTATATAGAGAGCATCAAATTCTAAACAATTTGGTCGCTTCTTCAATTCTTTTCTTTTGTAGAATAGTAGATCGCCCGGTCACGATGTTGATTTTCTACAAAATTCAGGTTCAAGGATTGACTTTTTCGGTACTTCATGTTGTATTCTATTCAATTGTGGATACGTTTGAAGAAAGTAGTATTTTACCATTCCAATCATCTCGCATACATCAATGCTATGATCTAATTACTTAATAACAACAATAAAATATATTTGATTGACATGGTGTGTTAGCATAAGGTAATAACATTTTGAAATAGTTGGGCCATGAATAGGGCATAAGTGGAGTGAATTCTACTATAGGCACATAGTAAACATGAGAGAGACTCCAACCTCATTATGAGGTTGACATAGATGTTCCTCTCTAGTCAAATATTGAAGCTTTTGAATATAATGCAAGTGATGCAAAGCCACTACATACTACCTTGAAATCCTATAAAAAAAATTCCAACAATCTCTTTTTGGCAATGCACTTGCTGGTCTTTCTGCATTCAGGTGTGAAGGAATGGCCCTTGAAATCACTGTCCATCCTAAGTTTTGTTACTTTATCCTTTACTCTACTTGATGAGTGGTCTTTCTTCCATTTATGGGCYACGTTTGATGAGCAATGGTCAGGAACAAGGACATTGAAGCCCCTTCAAAATTAGGTGGAACATTTTCGCGTGCCAAGTTGGGCGTGTAATGGTGGCCATGCTTTTATGTGGTATTCATTCCTTCCACAACAATCTTCTTATGTATCAAATTGCTAGCATGAATTAACCCACATAACATTCATGACCTTCACGGGGGGTCCTTTTTGCTCCTCAAATTCTGGCCCCCCCAGCACCCAATCAACTTGTTCAAGTCTGACAGCCCACTCAATCCCAACCACGTGAGCCAATGAAATTGCTTCTATTATAACCTTAATCTTCCCCCCAAGTATATAGCGGAGGATTATACCTCCACCTGGAGAAGGGTACACATCCAATTAAGAATGTTATGCATAGGTGACGCCGAGGCCATTTTTCTAGTTGATGAATGAGCGAACATCTTTCTGTGTAGGACAAAAGTAAAACTATTCATCCTCTACATTAGTATGACTTCCAATGCTTGCTTTTCAATTTTTTTAAACAAGGATTCTCACGATTTCAACGGTGACCCGCCCGGCATTTAAGGGTTAAGCCTAACAAGCCTGGCTTATTACTACTGTATCTGACCCAGTGAACTGAAAAAGTCAGTCTCGTGCACTTTGTTGAAATTGGCGTGGCTGACTCCTGTAACTTCYGGTGCGCAGTACGCACCCTCAACTCCATTCTACTCTACTGAAGTCACGGCCGGTCACACCTCAGTCAGGACGGATGGCCATTGTCCGCACTATATTCCATATCCCTGACCCCAGTAGAGTAGGCTACTTAGTACTCCCGTAAACAGGGAAAAAAAAAACCAGCCTGGGCAACAGTCAGTTAATAACCACAGCACACATCCCATGCCTCCCTATGGATTTACTTTTGACAGAGAAGATCAATGGCGAAGAATGTTTACAGTGTTGGTAGGCCGTGTAACTAAGGGGCGGCTCTGGTTGACCGGGGGAAACTCATCACGAAATATGGCTACACTGATAATAATAATATATGATACCGAGTATCTCCTTTACCCCAGACGGAAGAAATTGAACGCATGATAGAATTTGCAAGTTCTGAATTCATACTTGCAATCAGAGGCCTCAAATTAATTCAGAGGGAAATACACGGGAAAAATTAATCAAGCCTAAAATAGGGGGCTTTTTATTTTACTTGCATCCAGGTAATTACTTGGAGTGGCCAAGTGAGGGGGCAATCCACCCTGGCCAAATCGACTTGCATACATAATATTCTTAACCTTCATTGGGGGAGTCCCTTTCGCTCCCTCAAAATCTCGACCCTCCAACAATAGAGAACCTGAGTGCAACCAAATAATGGCATCCCCCATTTTGACAAAATAGTAACGCAAGAGATGTATAGCCAATAAGATTTTAACTGAATTCCTCCTCCATGTATATAGGGGAGGATTATACCTCCACCTAGGAGGAGGTACAGTAATTGGTTAAGAATGTTATGTACACTTATTAAATTGGTAATGCTCTAAGAAAGGTTGGGGTAGACTGGCTAGGACAAACTAATCCTTTATTGCCCCGTTTTTTTATCCTAGGAGAAAACACTGGATGATTTTATTTGCCACATATGATAAAATTTTCAAATTTTAAAGTCATATTTGCAATCTGAGGTCCCAAATTAGCTAAAGGATGGGGAGAAATACGAAATTGACACAAAACATGGGGCAATTTTCAAATTACCTTTTGACGGGGCACTAAGGAGGTCAATTCGCCCTAGTCCGGATGAACTCACCCTGGATTTGATTTAAAAATACTGCACCCATGGAATGAAATGGGAGATGAGGAGCACAAGACCAAGGGAAATTCACCCCTTTATTGCCCCGCCATAAGGTAAATGTCAAAATTGCCCCCTATATAGGGCCCGAGTCAATTTTGTATTTCTTCACCACCCCACCCCCCACATAACATTCATAACTGCTTGTTATACCTCCCCGAGGTGGAGATATAATCCTGCGCTATATACCTAGGGGGAGGATTTTAGTTATAATAGAAGGAATTTCATTGGCTGGTCTCGCTGTGAGAGATTGGGTTGTGAGCTGAAGATGTCCTGATTGCTTGCTACGGGGGCCAGATTTTGAGGGAGCAAAAGGGACCCCCCAATGAAGATTAAGAATGTTATGCACCCACCTCTCTAATTTGGGGCCTTTGATAGCAAATATGAATTCAGAATTTGAAAATTTCATCATGTGTGAAAAATTAAAAAAATCCTGTTTTTTTTTTTGTCCACGCGTAAAAGAACAGGGCAATAAGGGGGTCAGTTCGCCCTGGCCGCTTGGGCGGGGGGCAGTTCATTTCACCCCGGCCGTAAGAAGTGGGTAAAAGTTACTAACATAGTCAGTGAGCAATCCCTAATAATAAGGTACTCCCTCACACAAGAGTGAGCAGGGCCCCTAATTAAACCGCTCCATTGAATATTTAAAACACATTGACTATCCACACGAAGAAAAAGGACTACGTGTGGAACTTTTTTCTTGCCCCAAATAGGAGCACAGCACCTACGCCACCTAGTGGCAGGCGGATTTGAACGCGGAATAGTCAGTGCCGTAGAGTCCCTAGCCCCTACTTAGGAACCCCTAGGGTCCCCCCTCTTGTGGACAGAAAACCAGGAATATATTTATTTTCGGAATCCTCTTCCTTTTATCCCCTTTTTTGATTCCTTCCTTTGGACCATTCCATATTTCCATGGTGCAATTGGAGCACAGAAAATTTGGGTGTGCACGAGTTTCGACTTATTATTATCAGGCTTTTTTATTTTTGGTTTGGGGTACCCAATTGGAATTGACAGTGATGAAAGTGTGGGTCTGGGGGGGTCTGTTTTTCTTTTTTAGAAAAAAAAAACTGCATGAAAATTCCAAGTTGGTACTCACCCCAGACTGCAGTCGGTTAACTTAGACGAGTGAGAATTGTGTGTGACCGCCTTTGTCAATAACTGATGAAGAGGGGCAGTCACGTACAGTACATGGGGAAAGTCACCAGGCTACGCGTTTGGGGCTTCCGTGCAAAGTAAACCCCAGTTGTACGTTGTTGATAGAAAGTCTTGGCATCTTCGAAGTGTAAAACATCTCTTGTAAAAGTTGTAAACGAAGGATTCTTCAAACTGGCAACTGTAGAAGGTCTGAGATTAGGAAAGCAGGACTTGGCAAGTCTTCATCTATAGAAAAATAAGAAATGCTGGTGTTCAACTTTCACTAACAACAAAGAAAAAAAAAAGGGGGACCCAAATGCCCCGTGTACCGTAATGAAGAAAGGTAAAGGTTGGGACCAGTGCGGAGACAGCGTCTGAATCTAGGCTGGGTAGTTTCTCAACATCGTCACAGTAGATGCATTCATATGAGACAATAGGCATGTATGACCTTTACCACTGAACCCTCTGAAGAAGCATTGACGAGGAATAATAAGCATAAAAGCAATTACAAGGTAGATGACTGAGCGATGAATCATCACCTACCATCACTGCAGCAGTGCATAAAGTCGGACAAAGGTATCTTTTTGAAAGTTCAAAGCAAGCCCAGATGCAGCAATCGCCGCTTCAGCAATGGCATCGATCGAAGAGCTCACCAGGGTGCTGGTACAAWACCCAATGCAGGCAGAGACTTCTTCGGGAAAAACACTCAGTGAGAAGAGTCCAGAAAACYGACTTAAAATGGCAAAAATACTCAACAGCTTTACGATGCGCTTGTCCACGACCTAAGCTAGCCACTGACAACTGTAATCACAACAGCAACACCAGCACAAATCACTTGAGAACAAAAAAACAAACGAGAATCATCAAACATTCAACCTCAACACGCCTGAAAAAGGCATTGCAAATCAAGTACACCACCCAACACATCCAGAGCCATTTCACAAATGCATCACGAGCGTATGTAGCCAGAAGAGCACGGGTACACAACCTCATGTGGCATATAACCAAGTGCAACATTTCTCATTGTTACAGTATCACAAACTACAAAAGGATCAGAATGGCAAAACCATTTCCAAAAAATTATCATCATACGTAACGAGCACAACTACAGCTAGCTAGCTAACCATTTCAGGTCCTTTCGAATTTTGTTTACATCGATCGATCTCCAGTGCTATGTACCCCTCCCACCCACCTTCCTTTTCGTCTGGCCTAAGGGAGTCCTCAGTATAATAAAGCCGGTCCGGATCGAGCAGCAACAACAGACAGACAGACAGACAGAGATAGACAAACACACCGCCTCCCATCACTCTCGCCATTTCCTTCAACCTGAATTCTTTTCTATCAACGAGCAYGCCAATCCCAGCTACTCCCAATAGTCACCGTCATTCCGATTCCCTGTTGAATYTGCTCCATCCCACCCAAAAAAATCTACATACATTCACCGAGACTGTGACCGAGACCCTTTCACTGCCCCAGCAGCAGCTTCTTCCCCACCTCCCACCCTCGCAATCTTCCCTCTGTCCCCTTCAGAAAGGGTTGCACCTTCTCGTTTCCGCGGAGGACTTGTGGTAGTCGTCGGACTAATCGTAGCAGCTCCTCCTTGGCTTTGCGCTTGCTGCATCTGCACCCCCACCGCAGGCACTGGTCGCCACGGCAACGTCCACCCGCCTTGCAACATGTTCCATCCAAACGTCGGTCCCACAGGTGCAGCTTGCGCCCACATCCCGGTCCACACCGGCGACGGCGTGTTTCCCGAGCCCATGGGCACGGAATGCGCCAGCGATGGCGCCCCGGCGCCGCTCCACCCGATGTTGTACCCATACGGCCAAGCGCCGTTGAAGAACCCTAGTGGCGTCCCCCCTGMCGATTTCGTCCACACMGCTTGCTGAGCGTCGGGAGGCGCTCTTGGCGTGAGAACGTACGTCGGCGTGGGGGAAGCCACGTCGTTGCCTGAGCTCGCACAGTCGGCGTTTTTCGTCCCTTCCGGATGGGTCCTCTGTCGCAATTTGGAAACGGAGTCGGAAGAAACTTCGGGTTGCAGGGGCTTGAAGGCGCTGGCGAGTCCCATGCTGGTCACCGTGCTGGAGTCGGAGCCCCCCAACTGTCCGTGATGCGGGAGGTTCATGGGCGGGACGGTACCGAGAGTGTAAGCGTTCATCACTGCGGGTGCRAAGGAAGGTTGCTGAGCGGGTTCGTGATGATCCATTCGCACTACTATAGCCCCYGAGGAATGGGTATTCGGATTGTCTGCGTCTTGTTTGGGACCAGCTCCGTATTTGTTCTTGCGACGTCCTGCGCCGACCAAGACGTTGCGAAGAGTGCCCCCGGCTGTCCAGTAGCGTTGGCAGCTCTTGCAGAAATGGCGGGGTTGGTTAATATTGTAGTTGTTGTAGTAGCAGAACTTAGTGTCCACGCTCTCGCARCGGGGGCACGGGATGAGCTTGTCGGGCTTCTTCAAGCACTGCTCCTTCTTCTCCTCTTGCGTCAAGGCTCTTTGCGGGGTGGGATTGCCGTTTTCGGGTTGGGGTTGCTGTTGGTGTACTTGTGGTTGTTGTTGTTGTGGCGATGGTGACATCGGATTGCGCTCAGGTTGTACTAATGGTACCTCAACAGGGACCACGTTCACGACCTCAGGTACCAAGGCATCCCCATTCTCGACCTCCCCTTCCATCCCTCCTTCACTGCAAATGCTCCCCGGGGAGCTTCCCAAATTCTCCCCTTCCAAGAGCGTTGAGGCTCCATCCACTTCCTCACTTCCAGCCTGAAAACATCAAAAACAAAAGAAACCATCAGCACACCATCCTCACGAAAACTCAACAACCAGCACCCTCCCACAAAAAAAAACTCCCCAACAACAACAACAACAAACTCACTGCAACCCCCAATCTTCAATGTCCGCCCAAATTGCAGTCACGTGATCCTACCTTAGTRRCCACCGACACCATTGAMGCCGAATCCGCACTGACGCTCACGCCAATCGTCTTCCCAAAGAGCTTAATCGCTGACGACGACAAATCTCCACTCCCACAAGACGTCGTGTCCCTCTCTTCCTTCATCATCCACTTCCGAAGCTTCGACATCGCTCTCTTTTCKATCTATTMCCCTTCTCCSACTCCCACTCCCACAACCAAAGCTCTCACCACCCCGTCATTCACACGATTCCACCACTACGCCTCCAATCAACGTCACCAACCTGCAGTTTGAACACCGCCCCACCTCGGAGAAAAGCCAAGGGGCAAAAGAACCCACAAGCAAGAACAAGGAGGAAGAAGAGAAGAGAAGAGAAGCGAAGCGAAAAGAGGAGACTCAGGAGAAGAGAGGAGAGAGGAGGCTGCTAAGAGACGGTTTGGTTTGGTAGTGAGAAGAGCAGTAGGAACTAAGGAAGTGCGGGAATGTGATTTTGTAGTAAGTTGAGGAGGACGGAGAAAGATGTGGGTGCAAAAAGGCCAAGGACCGGGGGAGAGGGGGAAGAAGATTATTAAAAAAAAAAAAAAAAAAAATATTGTGGAAAAGGGTAAAAAGACAGGGACTGACTTGGGGGCCCTTGAGTGCGCTTCTCAGCCACTCACTAGGGGCTTAGGGACGTCGAGAAAATAAGTTGGGACGCGTCGTGAGATGACACGTGGTGGAAAGGGCGGGTTGGACTTGATATTGATCATGCATTTTGCGTCGGTTGGGAAAGACGGGGAAATTGATGGTCTTTGTGTGGGATTGTCGCCACGTCATTGGGGGGGAGCCCCTTGGCTTGCGTTTCCTTTTTCCGATGAGTCAGATCGGTTCCCGTTTCTTCAAGTTGGCTCGAGTTTCCTTTCTCTGAACTCTGAAGAGTGAAGAGTCAGATCGGTTCGGTTCCGTTCGGTTCGGGATGGTGCGGTTCGGGTTGGGTGGTGCGGTTCGGGTTGGGTGGTGCGGTTCGGGTTGGGTGGTGCAGTGCGGGCTGGTTCAGTTCGGTTCGGGTTGGGTCAGTTCGGTTCGGGATGGTTTGGTGTGGTTCAGGTCGTGCAGGTGTTGTTAATGTTGTGGGCTTCGGTTCTGGCACGGGTGTGCAACTTGTGTTTCTGCCCCAAGTGCATGAACTGAGGTCACTAATTTAGGTCACTAAAACTTACACCTCCTTGTGTCCCAATTGAGAATTGACCAATGTTCCTRTTATTAAATTGCTTCATTATTCGTTGGATGTTGTTGGAAGTCAAAAGATTGTCCTAGATTCTCTTTTAAATATTTAATGTCCTTGCATTCATCAAAGAAACATTCAAAATAGCCATTTCTATTGTAATGAGCAAAAATCACTAAATTTTTTTGTTTTCACATGTTTTATCAAAGGATCTTGCACTAGACTAGTAGAAGAATGAGTAGATGAACTTTTGTAAATTTTCATCACATATGTAACAAGATATATGCATTTAAAGTGAAGAAAAAGGATTTTTGTGCACGTTTCATGACTTAATTATTTGACTTTCTATATTCTTAGATTAAAAAATTTGCAATAAAGATTTTAATTTAGAAAAGATTATGCTGAAAATTTGAGTTAACAATCAAAAAAAAAATTCAAAACAATAACTTGATTTTTATTTTTCAAAAAATTGTTGAGTAGAAGTTAATATGAGTTGAAAAGAGAAATTAAACAGTTTATAGTTTCAAGAGTGGAATTGAAACACACTCACTCCAAATATTAAATTGTTCTAGCAAGCATGGCAAATTGTGTGGACTATTTGTATTTTTWATTTTGAAAATTGAGTTCAAAAAATAATCCAATATGTTATTTTCTCAAGAAACTTTTTACCATTTAACAATATCATTGTTGAGGTTATTTTATTCATGGAAAGTGAGCTCTACCATTGCTACTTAACGTTATCTTGTATAATTAATTACATTCTATATTTTTTCACAATAAGAAATGTCAACACAACTCGAACTTGTAGTTGGTTGAGCACTAGTAGAAAGGAGATCTTGTCACCAAGCTACATCATGAGCATGTCATGGTGCACCAAGTCCATATGGACACTAATTGGCTTGTGCAACCAAGGTCTCCACCTATAACTTTGTGCCACAAACCTTCTTTTCTAGTAGGCTTATTTTAGGCACTACAATCACATGGTGTATATATGTATAGTATGAAAAGCATTTCTTAGTGGATTGCATAATTTAAGGTAGGTACATGTAAAAATCCAATTATGTATCAAAGAAAGTGAGTGGTTACCTTTGGTGGGAGAATACTTGGATTTGGCATGGTATAGAATTGTTCCTCATTACAATGGCTGACTCCTTTTGTAGTAAAGTAGAGTGCTCTAAAAGTGACCCCGCTCTAAAAGCAACCTTACCACAAATGTACATTTTGCTTTGTTCAATGTAACAATGGCGTACATTTGAGGAGAGGTTTACTTTATGTGACCACTACATTTCAACTTCAAAAATTTGTAACTAATTCCACAAAGGTCCAAAAAATATGAAATGACTCGGACTAGCCAAAAAATTCCATTTTTCTTCCCATGAAAATCTACTCTACTCACAATTTTTTCAAGGAGTATAGCTTCCCCCAAATTGCAATCGTCCCTTTAAAAAGGTCGCTTTAAAGAGCAGACTATCTTAGAAGAGAATTCCAGTCTTCCAAGAAATCGAACTGCTTTCCGGGACGTTCACGTGGGGTACCTGATCACTTGTTCCGTCTGCACTGATGTTGACATGGACTGCTTTTTATAAAGCTCCACAAAAGACATCCTTGCTTTACATAGTTCGTAGTAACGTACATCAGCTAAAAAATTGCAGTGGGCTTTTGTGACACTGAGTCCTTCACCTGGCTCGGTTCTCTGGGTAGTCGCTTGCACCAGCCTCGTCAATAGGGTAAGGTAGGAGGTCCTTAAAGTGCCCATCTAAGGGCTGAAGTTGAATTTTGGCAAGGTGAAACTGCTTGATATAATTTTAAGGAAATTTTTCTTAGAAGACAAGTGAAATTCTCATCTAATCCAAGTTGTTTCATATTTTTTGGAGCTTTGTGGAATTAGTTATGAATTTTTGAAGTTGCAGAAAAGTGCATTCAATGGGCTCTAAAACCGACCACCTCCTCAAATGTAGATTGCTTGAACATTGGAGAGTGCAAAATGTACCTCTAGAGCCTCATTGGTTTTAGAACCTGCTCCGTTTTAGGACCTCCCACCTTAAGTGAGTTAACCCTTAAACGCCAGGCGAGTCACCGTTGAAATCATGAATTATGATACCATGAGAATCATTGGTTTAAAAAAAATTCAAAAGGAAGCATTGAAAGTCAAAGTATTGTAGAAGATCTTCCCTTTTCCCACAAAACTATGAGGATGAATAGTTGTCCTTCTGACATTCCTACACAAGAAGATGCTCTCTCATTCATTGATTAGAAAATGGCCTCAACGTCATTCAAAAGTTAATAGTGGCCAAATGAGAGCAAGCCCATTGCAGGCAGAATTGTGTACATTCATGAATGCACACAATTTTGCCTGCAATGGGCTTGCTCTCTTTTGGCCTCTATTGGATTCAATTAACTTACCTTTAAGCCTTAAACAATGGGTTGGTGACCGTGGAAATCATCAATATTGATACCAATTTCAATACCACGGGAAGCATTGGCCTACAAAAATCCAAAAACAAGCATTGGAGTCAAATTATTGTAGTTGATATTCGCTTTCCATTCCTAATTTTGAGGATGAATAGTTGCATTTTTGTCCTACACAATAATATATTCTCTCATTTATTGACCAAAAAATGGCCTTGGCGTTGTTTATGGGTTAAGCAGTGGGCTTTTAGATCCAACTTTCTTTTTTCCTCAATGCATCATTTTGTGCATTGAGCGTTGTTTTTTCTGCTGGGGTGACATCCCCACACCGTCCCATGTTGAAAATTAATTCCTAATTTGTCTTTCAGTTTCACCCCTCATAAGTTGGATCCGGATTAGGCTTGCCTCTTGTTCTTTCGTCCTTGCGCTTTATTGAAAGGTTGTTGTTCTCCTTTTTTCGAGTTAGAAGATCATCAACTTCAGTTGAGGACGTGATTTTCTAAGCAAATCACCCTCAAGATGATTTCCTTCCTCAAGCATGGTTTGATTGAGAAAATTTGGATTTGAAAACTGAAAAAACCGTAAAAGATCTTATCACAAGAAAAAACATAATTTCATCACAAAATAGCGAAATCAGGTTGCGCCACACTAATTTCTTGACATTTGAGACTAGATAAATATTTACTATTACTATACAAGAATGCACTACTTTTGAATCAGGTATCCTTATAATTGAGACTTATGAACCTCCATGTGTCCAAATGGAAATATCTTCATAAATATTTGTTGACTTTGATGGCTTGTAAAGCAAAGTAACTTTCTTTGATGTAAGATAACCTAATTGTTAAGGCAACCTAATGTAATTTGACTATTTTGTGTGCAATCTTTTTAGCTCTTAAAGCATCCCCACCGGACTTGCAAAATGGATGACTTGTCCAAGGCGGCTTGCAAAAGTGCCCCATCCGTCTTGCAAAATGGATGAACTTCTTAAGAGGCCAGCTCCAAAACCTCTAGCGGCTTGCAAAAGGGGTGGTTTTGCAAGCCAAAGCTTGGCTTGCAAACCGTATAAGACAAAWTAAARTGCATGAAAAGTCAACATGAGTGGGATTGCCTCCTATGAAAAGTCGCCACTATAGTTTGTTATTGCCCTTGCTATTTTCCTCCTTGGCTTCTTAACAAGCCATGGGTGGGGCGTCCGGCTTGCAAAATGGATGCCCTCCCATTTTGCAAGCCAAATCCCACCCACAATTTGCCAGGCGGGTGGGGATGTTCTTAACTATGGAGTGCAAATCAATAACATCAACAAAAAAAAACTTTTATGTAGAAAGATCTTTTTTTTATAAAACCTCCATGTGTTCAAATGGAAATATCTTGAGAAATATTTGTTGACTTTGATGGCTAGTAAAGCAAAGTAACTTTCTTGATGTAGGGTAACCTAATTGTTAAGGCAACCTAACGTAATTTCACTATTTTGGGTGCAGTCTTTTTAGCTCTTAACTATGGAGTGCAAATCCAAAATATCAACAAAAAAAAACTTTTCTGTAGAAAGATCTTTTTTGCTAGCTCAGACTTGCTAAGCTTAAGTTATCTGTTTTGGCTTTGGATTTTTTTGTAGACAAATTGGATCCCTCCCATGACCTTAGTTAAACCACCCGGGTGTTTCAAAAAAAATAAAAAATAAACCTCCCCTGGTGCTGATTGGTGGCATACTGGGATTGGATGACATGGCAGCAGGTCGTTGAGAAAGGGACCAACTCAGGCGCCTGAACAGATTTGGCCTATCCTTGTCAGCCGTGACCTTTTTCATTCTGCCTTAATAAATGTATTTGGTGAGAGGGGAGAGAGGACACGCTTGCTTTTGCAGGACCCCCAATTGCTTTTTCAAATACCCCCAAATGCTCACTACTGTCACTGCACCCAGGCAGGCAGGCAGGCAGGCAACTTCTCATCAATTATTTACCATTATTCAGCTGCACAATATATGAATTTATGAAAAATGTTTTTGTTTTTGTTGAAACCTGGGTTCCCCATTTGTTTCAAAAAAAAAAAAAAAAAAATGGAGTTTATTCTAACAAAATCAAGAACAAACAGCAGAAAGCCAAGGGCCACCATGACCCCCTCATTGCCCTTGTCACTAGGCAAATGTAAAAATTGCCTCCTATTTTGTGCCACATCAATTTTGTATTTATTCACCTCTCCCATCTAATTTGGGGCCTCTGATTGCAAATTTTTTCATACGCGGCAGATAAAAGAATTCCAGTGTTTTTCCCAACGGTAAAAAAAAGGGGCAATGAGGGGTTCAGTTCACCCAGGCCAAGTCCAACAGCTTTGATCGCTGTGGAGACTGAAAAAATGTTTTTTACTCAACTAGATGGGTGGGTCAATAGAGCAGTCCCACAACAACACAATGAAGCAACCTTCTAAATGTTCTGTAACTTAAGGTAACAGGTCTAGAAATTGCCTACTGAAGAGTTGAAATTGAATTTTGCGGAGGCTACTTGGAATCATTTCCAGTAAATTCTCCTTGAAAGACAAGTGAAATTGTCATCTAACCTAAGTTGTCTCATATTTTTTGGAGCTTTCTGGAACTAGATATAACAATTTGAAGTTGACATGGCATTGGGCTCTAAAATTGCCCACCTTGTAATGTGTATGTTGTTTGTACATGGCTGCATGCTATGAAAAAACAACATATACACACAATGTATATTTGAAGATGGGGGTGGTTTTAGAGCTTGTATGATATTAGAGCCTATCACCGTAGCATTGCTCTTCTATGACATATGAACATCCTCCATTGATTTCCTTCACTGTGTTGCTGTAGGGTTGTTCTTAGTGAATGATAGTGACAGCCAACACTAAGTAAGCTATGGATTTGAAACTTTTGCATTCAAACAACCCTACCATAAGTATCAACTAGTGTGTCATGTGTTGTTGCTATAGTCAAAATAAAAGTAAAGTAATTTCTAATCTTTTAATTCATAAAATCTTTGAAATTCAATAACTTTCACATTATAAGACTAAACACAACAAAACAAAGCGCATGCCCCCTTGCCCCCTTTGCAATGAACTTTCTGACACTGCCAAGAATGCAAACATGTGACTCACATATTTAGAAACCTCATTGTGTAGAACATCCTCAAGTTGATAGGGTCCAGCTTGCTTGATATTACTACTTTTCAAAGGTTTATTAAGTAAGGGAAGGTTTGTACATTCAAGATTTTGTAGTCTTCACATAAACGAAGTTGTATAGGTGGCACATCTTGAGGATAAAGAAAGACCTTGTCACGACCAATAAACTTGTTCAAAAATCTACTTTTTTTTTTTTTTTTTTTTTTTGTTGGCACCTCATTTAGTGCTACTACTTATTATAGTGCTAGAAGCGAGGCTCGCCCAACCCTATTGCTTTGGAAGAGGTTTATTGACTTAGGGAGGTTCTATTGTATCAATAAAACAAAGCAAACAACCTAACTTAGAAATGGATGAGTATGCCATTGCCACAATAAAAATAAAAATAAGAGTCATTTTATAATACTCTAATACATAATTAATTGAAATTCAATAACTTTCACACCAGAGGTCTAAACGTTACAGAATGAAGCCTATGCATCCATCCTCCCTAAGAGATTTCTAACAATATTAAGAATGCGACTAGGAGATGCATGGGCTAGGTGATCTCAACATAGCAAACAAAACTAACTAATCAATTTAATGTATGGATGGGCAAAGTCCAAGAGTAGATCCAAGAGTAGTAAATTATGTAGTTTTAGTAAAGTAGGAGCACCCATAACCATCAAAATCCTCCCTAAGAGATTTCTGACAATACTAAGAAAGCTACTAGGAGATGCATGGGCTAGGTGATCTCAACATAGCAAACAAAACTAACCAATTTAATGTTTGGATGGGCAAAGTCCAAGAGTAGATCCAAGAGTAGTAAATTATGTAGTTTTAGTAAAGTAGGAGCATCCATAACCATCAAAATAAGCAATTCAGTAGAGTTGGAGGCAAGTTTTTCTAGATTTTTTTTTCTAGTTTAGCAATGAAAATCATGAATTTAAAAAAAAAATTGAATTTTTGGAAAAGGCATCTAATTTCTGTGAATTTTCAAAGTAGAACTTCGTAGGGCACCCTAAACCGCACTCTAGTGAATCTACTTTGATTCAAGCACCCAAATCTAAATACAACATAGACAACCAACCACAATTGGGCATAAATGACGGTTTCAAGGTACTTTTGGAGACAATTTAAGGGATTCTAAAGTCAAGCATGAGTACAGTGACGGTTATGGGTGTTCCTACCTTATGTGTCATAAAATACAAGACTGTGGAAGTTTGAAGAAAAAAATTAGTTGCAATTTGAGAAAAAATCATTTTCAAAGTTAGCCATGTGGAAAGCTCCATTTTGCATGCTAGAATTTGGAATCACTTTATTGATTTTGTCAATTTTTTCTTAGGATTCCCAAAAAACTTTTTGTACCTTGGCATGTTGGTATACACATCATTTCAAATTGTTGTACACAAAAATTGAAGGAAGTTGACATGTATAGGATTCGAAATATTCACAATTTGACGGACATGCAAATGATGTTGGTTCTTTCAATATTTGAATACATTTTTTTCAAAATTCAAAGCAAAGAACTGCACAAGCCTTTGTAGAGACGAGAGTATAGGTTGCCATATGAACTATTGTTAACTTACATCCTGATGCCCTTGCATTTGAAAATATTTGTTGAGTAGGACAAGAAGTTCAAATTATGTTTAGAGCCGTATGATGCATATAGTAGGGTTCTCATTTTTCATAGATAGACAAGAGTTTCTATAACTCACATAAGGAAAACCACCCATTACCAACAAGTGTCTCATAGCCAACCATAGATTGACTTATTTCCAACTAAGGCTACAATGGGTTTTTTTCATCTTTTCAA
The DNA here is from genome assembly GCA_006891605.1 of Pleurozium schreberi. Taxonomy (NCBI): domain Eukaryota; kingdom Viridiplantae; phylum Streptophyta; class Bryopsida; order Hypnales; family Hylocomiaceae; genus Pleurozium; species Pleurozium schreberi. The sequence continues at coordinate 56,632 of VACF01001745.1, read as the reverse complement.
GGTTGGGACTAAAAGTTCATGATACATGTTCCAAAGTAGTGCAAAAGAAAGTAGGAAGCAGTGAGTGGAAAAGTAGTTTTTTGAATGATCGGAAATGGAAGAGTTTAGAGATCGGCTATGTGTCCAGAGCACTTTTTGCCTTTCAAAATTTATAGTAATTTCAATTCATGCGATAAAATTACCAAAGTTTTTGCATTCCTCATCATTTTTATCAACACACCTCTAAAAACATTTACCTTGCATTCCATTGCTTCAAATTTGTCCAAATACCTTATTTGGTTGGTTATAGGTGGTTCTACCTTAATTGATTCACCCAATTGAAAAAAAACTGACTTTCTGTCTGTCTGATTTCCAATCTCTTTGCGCAGAAATTATTGCAAAACAAAAATCAAACTGCAGGACAGGTGCTTGAGAAGATCCTGGTGGACTGACTGTACTTGGGGAGGGGGGTGTTTTGATATTGTTTTTGCCTTCTCTTTTTGACAAAATTGGGCTTGGTCATTCAATTGGCTCKCTTTTGGGTCCTTTATTCTTCTTTTGGGCTTGGCTTTGATATTTTCCTATTTTTTGAGGGTCAGAAATTGTCATGCATTCAACTGCATGTGGGAGCAAGTTGGTAAGGCACTCTCCAGCCATTGAGAATTTGAGATAAATGGGATTTTGGGCTTGCATGGAGTGGTGACGGACTGAGAAAATTTGAGATATTAAATGGGATTTTGGGCTTGCATGGAGTGGTGACGGAGGAATCTCATTGGATTTTAAATGGTTTGGGGGGGTCTGGGGGAGGGAGTATCCAGGGAGGGCACCGGCAGTTTGTGGATACTATGATTGCCATGGAGTAAGCTTACATGCCATACCCCCACAATGACTGTGTTTTACCCCTCATTTTCTACAGCAGATATGAGCTCTTAGCAAGGAAGACTGCTCTTAACCCCAAAATAACCCTGGAATTTCTTGAGCTTCTAGAATTTGCTCTAAATTGAACAAAAAACTAACATTTTGATACTTTGTATCAATTATTTCTGAATTGTAATCGTATAAAATCAAACTAAAAGTAGTGCACAAAAAAGTAGGAAGCAGTGAGTGTAAAAGTAGTTTTTTGAATGATCGGAATTGGAAGGGTCTAGAGATTGGCTATGAGTCCGGGGCATTTTTTGCCTTTCAAAATTTATAGTAATTTCAATTCATGCGGTAAAATTACCAAAGTTTTTGCAATCCCCATCATTTTTATCAACACACCTCTAAAAACATTTACCTTACATACCATTGCTTCAGATTTGTCCAAATTCCTTATTTGGTTGGTTGTAGGTGGTTCTCCCTTACAACAAACCAAAGGCAAGCCTTGGTGACAATTAAAAAAGAAAAAAAACTCTTGGTAGCATGTGCAAAACTCCTCCTCTAATTCTAAATTTTGGAAAGCATATGTAACTTACATGATAGTAGATGTAGTGTAAAGAAAATAGTCATGCATAATATAAAATATTCTTTTTTAGGAGGGGTTAAAGTCTATCGGCCATATTGATAAGCCAAAGTCAGAATTTTTTTTTTCAAACTTCAAACATTATAATCTTTCAAATCTTGTAGTCAAAGTTTCTAATTTTTTTCCACTCATTCCCAATTTCCCATAGTAATCTAATACAAATTTATACAATTGAATTTTGAAAAGAAAAGAAAACTTTCTTTTTCATTTGTTTCTCACTACCTAACAAACGACATTTTTCACAAGTGTTGCCCAAAATCACAAAATGTGCCTCAATCCTTCAGGGGTTAAGAATGTCCCCCTAATTGAAGTTTGTTAATTTTTTTGGTTCTTAACCTCTCTAAGGGCACATCCTCACTGACCCACTCCAGAATTTACCTTGCCATATAGAACTCCAAAATTGGCCAAATTTGGAATGTATTGTTAACCGTAATAATTTTGTCAACACTACTATAATTTATTTTTTGGGGTAGCTTTTGAAGCTTTTTGTTGTCTTTGTCTAATGTTTATGATAAATATGTTGAAAGTGTTTCCATCTATCAAAGTTTCAAATTCTTGGTCTAAGATGACCCTAAACTACCCCGGGTAATGGCCCAAGTGGTAAGAACCACCAAGTGCATCCACGAGGTTGCCGGTTCAATTCCTTGTGCTGACATTGCTCGCACCAAGGTTGTTCTTGTTCCTCGACTTGTTTCCTGACGGGAAAAAAACCCATGGCGTGTCAAAATTCCGTCAAAACCGGTTGCCATGGGATGTGTCGTGTCCGTCCACGCTGCGACCCTGAAAAAGTCGTATGTTTCAAAAAAAAGTTTCAAATTCTAAAACCAAAGCAGTGAAAAGTTAGTTATGATATATGGCAGGGCCATCAATTCCCCCGGGAGTGCTGACTGAGGGATGACTGCATGATGACGTCACTGCGTTTCAGAAGCAAAGCTGGGTAAGTGAAGTGAAGGTTCTGGACACTGATGAGCCTGAATCTGTTTTAAAAAAGTTATAGGGGTAGGAGATTCCCAGGACCTTTTTAGGGTTTCCTTTGCCTGTCTGGCTGCTTGTTGAATGGAGCAACCCCTCTGTCCACGTGTCGACCAGGTGGACGTTCCCCGCCACTCCTTCAGTTGCTTTTTCCCTGCGCTTTTCCAAAAGGACCCTACTCACTTAACGTCCCGTCGGTCTTTCCTGACCACCCACTGCCTCCTCCGTCCTCATGCCCTCCTTTGAGGACTGGAAACCATATTATTGAGATATTAGTGCATCATCGTATATATTAGACAGAGGTATGTTCACACTTGATGTTAGGGGTGCTATTTGTAATGTGAATCTAGTCCAGAAAGAGGTCTAAATTCGTTCCTAAGATCCTCCGTAACCACTCTTTTAACACCAAGTTGGTTAGTGTGAACGTACCTTAGGGCAAACTGACTTCCTCCTTACTTATTGCCCCTAAGGTAGGAGCTCCTAAAATGGAACAGTTCTAAAATGGAAAAGGCTCTCGAGGTACATTTCGCACTCTCCAATGTTCAAGCAATCTACATTTGAGAAGGTGGTCCATTTTAAAGCCCATTGAAATCACTAGAAAAAAACTATGCTTAACTTGCCAAAAACTACGTTGAACTTGTCAAAATTGCGTTGTACTCAACATGAAAGTGTGGGCTGGATTTTGTTGAGTTCTCCCTTCATAACGCAAAATTCTGCGTTTCAACATTTCAACACAAAATTTGACAAGTTCAACGCATAATTTTGTGTTAGAATGCAAAATTTTGGATTACAAAGGGAGATCTCAACAAAATCCAGCCCACACTTTTATGTTGAATAAAACGTAGTTTTTGACAAGTTCAACGCATATTTCTTTTAATGAATGCACTTTTTTGCAACTTCAAAAATTCATACCTAACTCCACAAAGCTCCAAAAAAATATGAAACGATTTGGGTTAGATGCCATTCCACTTGACTTTCAAGGGAAATTTACTAAAAATTATTTCAAGCAGTTGCACCTTGCCAAAATTCAGCTTCAATCCTTAGATAGGCCATTTATGGACCTCCTACCTTACCAGAAAGTAAATGTGTCGTTTGTTAAAAAAATAAAAATAAAAATTAATGTAGTGGGCACTTAAGGTATGGTAGAGGGACCCATAAACAATCAAATAAGCAATTATGGACATGATCTAGGGTAGTGGTAGGCAAAGCAAATATTTTCAGAGGTGCATTGACTGAAATGATGGAAATTGAAAAAACTTTGGTAATTTTATCTATTACAATGAAATTACTATGAATTTTGAAAGGCCAAAGTTGGGCTCGGTCCATGATCAACATCTAGAGTCATCCAATTCCGCTCATTCAAGAACTACTTTCCGTTCATTGCTTCCTACTTTCTTGTTGACTTATGTGTCATAAACTTATTGGTCCAAACCTTGAAAAAATAGAAAACACACATTCCAAGGAGAAAATGGAAATGTGTTCAAGTTTTGGTCGGAAATACCATATCCTATTGATTGGTGATGGGGCGCTGGTTAGTAATGGGTCCCTCTACCATAGACTGCTCTTTAAGTGACCATTAAGAGTTGACTCCATTTTCACGGAAACTAAACTCCTTGAAACAATTCTTAGTAAATTTTCATGGGAAGGAAAAAAGAATTGACATCTAACCCAAGTCGTTTCATATTTTTTGGGCCTTCCAAGAATTATTTAGAAATTTTTGAAGTTATAATGCAGTGGTCACTAAAAGCGACCATCTCCTGAAATGTACACTATTGATACATTGAAGAAAGCAAAATGGACATCTGCATCATGATTGCTTTTAGAGCATGGGCACTTTAAGAGCAGTCTACCTTACCTTAAATATAAAAATTGACTCCTATTTTGTGTCTTGTCAACTTCGTATTTATTTACGGTTCACTAGTATGCCGTGTGCTAGGCGTTGCCACAGCCAAAACCAAATTAAAAGTAATTTTCTAAATTTTTGAATTCATACAAATTTTGAAATTCAATAACTTTCATCCCATAGGTCCAAATGCCACAAAATGAAGCCCGTGCACCCCTCGTCACGAGGGCTTTCGAAAAATACCAAGAATGAGGTTAGGGGACGCACTGTCCGGGAGATCTCAACGTAACAAACAAAACAAAACAAATAAACAACCCAATATGAGGTGTAGTTAACTAATTCGGGACCTTTGATTGCAAATATGAACTCAGAATTTGCGAATTTTATCATGCGTGAAAAATAAATAAAAATTCATTGTTTTTCGGAGGGGCCGAGCAAGGGGTTGAGTTAGTTCACACCGGCCATTTTCAGTTTGCAACCCAAATCTTGTACGGGTATTAAAGGGACCCATACTAATTACTTGAAATTTCACACTATATGAATATCTCTTTTTGTTGTACATCAACAATGACTGAAGTGTCTGGGGGTTGTACATCATGTTTCGAACATCTACAGTTTCCCTCATTTAGTCCCCTTAATTGTTTGGTCCCCTTAATACCCCCTACTCAGTGTAGCTATGGGGCTCCTCTCTACGGTGGACATTTTATTGCTTGCTAATAAGCTTACACCAACCAAGCCCACTTGAAGCAGGGCACAACTGTTGTTTGTTTTTGTTTGTTGTTTTCCTTTTCTTTTCTTTTTCTTTGAAACACATGGACCAATTCCATTGATAGAGGAAAAAGTACAGGGACCAGAGGAGCAAGTCCTCGGCGACCATAATTACGTTTTCAGACAGCTAAATCACAGAAGCTCCAGAGCACTGATCTATATTTTTTTTATTTTTTTATTTTTTCATTTTTTTCATTTTTTGACACAAATGAAAGGATTGTTTTTCCTTTCATAAGCGACCGACTGAAGGACCGAGCTTGGTCCACTACTGTAAGTTATGCATTTATTATTGGATGGCTGGGAAGCCATGACCTCAGATTCAGGGGATTCCAGCTGCCGTATTGGGATTGGAAAGGAGAGATTGCCTTATCCTTGTTCAGTTGGGATGGATTTGGAGATTCCATTTACAAACCACACACAAGTCCAAAAACTTAAAAAAAAAAAAAAAAAAAAAAAATGCATAACAATACTGTTTGCCATCGCCATGGAGGTAGGAGGTAGATGATGTCCTTAGACTCTAAAAGCATCTTTAAACACAAAGGTACTCCCTCAATCCCACTAAAAGCTTCCCAATCAGACTTATTTATAGTCTTTCCAGGAAGAATTTGGGAAGCTTTTAGTGGGACGGAGGGAGTATGTTTTATTTTTTCACTGCACCAACCATGTACAAAAGATGTACATTTTAGGAGGTGGTTGCTTCTAGTAATCACTATGTTTCAACTTCAAAATTTATGATTGATGCCACAAACAAAACTTCCTAAAATATGAAACAATTTGGTTTAGATGCCAATTCCAATTTTCTGGCAAGAAATTTTTATTGAAAATAATTCAAAAAGTTTAACCTCCCTAACTTAAACTCCAACTCTTAAATGGGTGTTTTATGGACTTTCTACATTGTATGGATTGAGGATCAACCTAGAATAAGGATGGCATTGGAAGCATGTAAACATAGATTGAGGATCAACTTGGTATAAAGATGTTAAGGAATTATGTGTTTGATGGATGGCTTTAAGAGATTATATAAAACAAAATATTGCAACTATAATTATTCTAGAAGTATGATGATTTTTGGTTGACTACCTTGGTGATGGGGTCACATTTTTCCAAGGGATTAAAAAAAGAATGGATGAATGAAAAGAGAAGTGAGGTACTCCAAGTATTGCCAATTGTAGATTAATCGGTCACTTTCTAAAAAAAAACATTTTTGTGGAAAGTAGTGACAATTGAACAACATGTTCTTGTTGGTACATTTTGATACAATAGAACCTCTGTAAGTCGCTCTTCTATAAGCCAATAAAACTCTATAAACCAATGTTGTCAGGGTGGTCTTGAACTGGGTCACATTATAAAGGTTGTGACTAAATCTGACCCTGTCTTCGCCAATAAACCTCTGTAAACTAGTATGTCAGACGAATCCAAGACCTATTGAGTAAGGGAGGTTCTATTGTATAATGAAACTTTGGTAAAATAATGTAACTTGCAACAATCAATATAATAAATCATAGCAAAATAATAATCTCCACACTTTTGTGGACCCCCCAAAATAACCCTTAATGCTATGGATGACGTTTTATGTCCTCTTGATGAGAGAGAATCAAACCGTGTAGGACAGAAGTGCAACTTTTCATCCTCGGTATTAGGAGTGGAAAGGAAAGATCTTTTCTAGTACTTTGACTTCCAATGAGTATATTTGGCTTTTCAAAGTAGATGATGTCACTCGGTATTAAAAATGCATGATTTCCACGCCCACTAGTCTATCCTTCACGGATTAATTCCATTAGTGCGCTCTACAACGATAATGGCGATTAATTTGTACTCCCTTAGTCCTTCCTAATTAGATTGATTTATGGTCTTTGCAGGAAGAATATGGGAAACTTTTAGTGGGACTGAGGGAGTAACTACTTCTCCACCCCCTACCCCCTACCAGTAGATCACCTGATTTCCGTGCCCTGTGATGATAATCCGGGTGGATGAATGAAGCTGAATTGTTCATCCATCCCCAGTCAACCGCCATAACCGTCCCWGTGTAGCCTTCTGAAGAGAAAGATCCTGCTGCTGTTGCTTGCCGCTTTACTTTACTTTATTGGAAAAGGTGAACCCTCCGAAAGTAGACTTTTTCCTCCTACGCTACCCTACCCTAGGGCCTAGGGGCGGAGTGGGCCAAACCAAAAAGCACCTTTCACATGCACATGCAACCTTTTCACATGGGCGTGTATCAAAAGGTCAGCTTTTCACATGGAGCCTCATCAAAACGAGAACGGGGATGATTCCCCAAAGATCCTTATCATGCACCTACGAGGCTACGGATGGACTGACCGCCACTCAAAGGGGAGTGAGGGTCAAGGGAGCCTTTTTCTTTTCTTTTCTTTTTCATTTTTTTCCATTTAAAAAAAAAATTTGAAACACATGGACAGATTCCATTGATAAGGAAAGACAAGGGAGCCTTTTCAATGGCACGCAGGCAGGTTTTACAGTACTGTAGTCATTTGGGTCGGTCGCTTCAAAAGAAAAAAGAGAGCGGTGTAACAAATTTTCTTGTTTCTTTGTTTAAAAAAAAAAAAAAAAAAAAAAAAAAATTCTTTGGAGACACATGGACAAGGCTCATTGCATAAAGGAAACTCACTGCAGTGCAGTGGATTTGAGACAAGGCGTCAGTGAAGAGCGGTGTAACATTTGTAAAAAGGTTACAGGCTCTAAATCTGAAGAGACTCTAAAATCGAAGATGCTCTAAAATTGCCCACATCCTCAAATGTAAACCATCTGTAAATGTTTCTTATTCATAGCCTTTAACCATGTACAAATAATGTATATTTGAGGAGGTGCACGATTCTACATAACATTCAATACCAAGCATGGTCTCTATAGTGGTAGTGTGGAATATTCCACACCCAACATCGTCTATATCCTCCACATGTCCAATTAGCTATTGATGAAGGCTGTTGGGTATGGTATATTCCACACCATCTACCCGAAGTCAAGGCGGTGCTAGAGCATGCTACTGAATGTTATGCTAGGGCCCTATGCCATTTCAACTTCAAATTTTTATAAGTAATTCCACAAAGCTCCGGAAATATGAAACACCTTGGGTTAGTTGCCAGTACCACTTGTCTTTCAGAAAAAATTACTGAAATTTATTTCTAGAAGCTTCGCCTCTTGAAAACTCAATTTCAACATTTAGATGGGTGATTTCTGGACCTAGTACCTTAACCCCTAACGGACCATTAGTCCGTTGAACGGACACAGTCAATTTTGGGCATGTACCTACGGTCTCAATTTGTGTTCTGTTTGTTTAAACCTTTTTTTGAAGATAGAGAAACTAATTAGCTTCATGGAAATTAAAAAAAAATCCATCAGTGCTCGGGAACAAAAGTTATGCCCAAAACAACTCACACAAAGGAGAGGGGGGAGGGGGGCGGGGGGCAACAAAAAAAAGTTTAAAAAATTTGAATTTTGAATTTTTTTTTTCCCTTCTCACCGAGTATATTTTTGTCTACATGGAAAGCATTGATTCATTCCATTTGGATTTGTTATGAGAAAGTTATGGACAATCTTGTTTTTTGGGCAATTGGAGCATCTTCTTGAAAAAATGACTTGTAGGATTCATTTCTAAATGCAATTTTTATAATTTTAAGAAAAAAAAAAGGTTTCACATGGTTTAGTTTGAATGCTAGAACAATCTCACCATTGCGATTAGTGCATTTTAATTCCACCTTAGAGATATTAATAAATTAGATTTTCCTTTGATCTTGTACCTACTTCTACTTAACAAATTTTTCTTTTTAAAATTTTTTTTTTTTCATGTAGATTCTCAACACAATTTTCCACCATAAAGATTTACAGCTCAAAACTCTGTAGTGCAAAAAATTTAAGTTAAGAAGGTTCAAATTCAAATAATCTAGTCCGGCAATGTGTTTCAAAACTTGTTTTTTTCACTTTAAATGCAAATATCTTACAATCCGTGGGTCCAAAAATTCTGAAACTTTTTCCACACATCCTCATACTAGTTAGGTGTAAGATCCTTTAGGTTAGATGTGCAAAAAAATAGTTTCCAATTTTTTCTACTCTTTGGTATGGAAAGACACATTCTGAGTGTTTTTTCACAAAAAAAGGCCTTGGTCCTTTAGGGGTTAATATAACTTAATGTAGGGATCCACAAAGGTGGGAGGATTGGCCTCCTTATTGCTCAAGCCCAGGTTAAGGTAGAAGCACGCATAACCAACCAAATAAGAAATTTTGGACGATTCTGGAGCAATGCAATGCAAGGTAAATATTTTCAGAGGTGCAATGATAAAAATGATGGGGATTGCAAAAACTTTGGTAATTTTATTGCATAAGTTGAAATTACTATGAATTTTTAAAGGGAAAAAGTGCGTCGGGCCCATTGCTAATCTTCAGAGTCTTCCATTTTTGATCACTCAAAAAACTGCTTTTCCACTCATTGCTTCCTACTTTCTTGCACACTAAGTTGGGACATGAGTCATGAAATTTTAGTCCCAACTTTGGAAAAAAAAATTCTAACATTTGTTGAAAATACATTAGTCTATAGGTTGGTTATTGGACCCCGATCGAAAATTGGTGGTTCTACCTTAAATATAAAAAATAATTTTTCCCTAAGTGCATTGCACATTTTTCTATTTTTTCATCTCATTGGCCTAATTCGGGACCTTCAATTGAAAATCTGAATTCAAATATTTTCATGGGCGGTAAGGTAGGAGGTCCATAAAGCGACCATCTAAGCATTGAAACTGAGTTTTGGGGAGGTAAAACATCTTGAAATATTTTTCAATAATTTTTTGTTGAAAGACAAGTCAGAGGAAATGACATGTGACTCAAGGTGTTTCATATTTTCTGGACCTTTATGGAATTAGTTGTGAAATTTTGAAGTTGAAATGCCACAGGGCTCTAAAAGAGACCACCTCCTAGAATATACACAGTTTGTACATTTTTGTACTTTGAAGAAAGTAAAATGTACCTCTGTTTCATGTTCGGTTCAAAATGCCTAGTCGGTTCGAGCCTCCTACCTTAGATACAAAATTCTAGTGTTTTCATTATTGTGGTTATAAATTGTGAGGCAAAGAAGGGGTTAATTTATTGCTTGGTTGTGTTCAATCATGACCATGAAATTCACATACATAAAATATTGACCTTACGTTTCAAACAAAAAAATTGACCTCATAACATTGTTTACTGGCTATCTAGTATAACTTACCTCTTGAAGGAGGTATAATCCCTCCTTGGATGCCTAAGAGGGATTTAGTTATAATGTCACTTTTGCTATTGGTTGGCTCAATGTCACTTTGGACTAGCTTTGTCAGAGCATGGAGACTAAGTGATTGGGAGCGTGATTGAATAGTGATTTTAGAGGTTTCAATGCTGGGGCTAGGGAAGCAATAGGGACCCCCTCAAACGTTGGTTAACCCCTAAAGGACCGAGGCATATTTTGGGCATAAATTGTCAAAAGTTGTCACTCTTTAGGGCAATAAGAAAAAAATGAAAAAAAGAGGTTTTAAATCTAAATTCAACCATACGAATTTGTACTAGACTATTCTAGGAATATGTGGAAATTTTTTCAGAAACTTTGACTACACAGATTGAAAGATTATAATGTCTAAAGTGAGGTGAAATTTTTTTTCCAACCTTACCTGAGAGGGCCTATAAACTATAATTCCTTCTAGAATGAGATTTTTTCACTAAACATGGTATTTTTTTGGACATTTGCATCTTGTATCATGTAAGCTACATACTTGCCAAATTTCAAAATTATTGGAAGAGTTTTGCACATGCTACCTGAAGTTGCCTGAACTACCTGCAAAGTTTAGGGCAGCATAACTTTTGATCCGCGCACCCGATCGAAAAGAAAATTAGATTTTCAAGGAAAAGGGTACATCGTTACACATCTTGTCCAAATTTCATGAACATCCAATCAAAAATGACTTCATAGGAACTCGAGATTTCTTGCATACGTTGAACAGACACTTGGTCCTTTAGGGATTAATAATGTTATGTCATGGGCCATGGGAGGAAGCATCTGAGAACTTTTTACAATCATGGAAAATTGTATTCCCTTGGTTGGTCTCAAAATAAATCCCTGTTGTATAGTGTCAAGGACTGATTTTGAGTTAGAGAGAGTAATTTATATTTGGACTTAGGTGCTATGTATTAGTTGGCAATGACAATGAAATGCAAAATTAACCAAATAGCAAAAATAATGTAGAAATAAGTTAGTACATTCATATAGAAAAGTGCAAAATTTGGAGTTGAAGTTGTGCCATTGTAATGAATTCTAGCTTGCAATTTAGATTTGGAGCCACATTTATTACTTAAGTAAAATCTATGATGGATCAAGGTTATACATGTATAATTTTGTTGTGGAATCTTTTGTTCAATGCCAAAGGCTTGGAAGGAAGAATAGCATTGATTTTAGGATGTTTGTAAGGGAAAAATAGCTTATTAATGTTATTATGGGTATGTCTACAAACTACGTCTTGTGGATGTAGTTAGCATGTACCACCCATATCCAACTTAGCTGAAATATGCTTGTTGGTGTGATTTATATTTATATTTTTCTTGAGACTCTTAAATGGTCTAGAGAAGATCTCCCAAAAGTAGTCTTTTTTACCTTTCTTAAGATTTCCCCCCCTTCAATTACTTGCAATTGTGCCCCCAATTTGCTCAAATTTTAGAAAAACTTGAGTAATACATTATGTAGTCAAAATAGAGTTGAAACATCAAGTACACACAAATTACTTTGAAGTAATAGGCAAGTTTTCTTATGGAAAATTATAGAGATGGTATAAGGTAAAAACACCCAAAATTGTTGGTATACACATTCAAGACAAGTTAATTTTGATTATTAAAGATGTCCCCTAAAATCCAATTAAATTGTTCATGTACTTAAGAATGATTGGTTGATTATTGATTTTATAGATTTTGATATTTTGATCAAGTTATGTAATGATTTCAGTGGCTTGGGGAGTTTCACTTTAAAAATTCACAGCGAGATTACATGTCTTATTCAAAAAATTTAATTATTATTTGGAAATTCATGATTTCTAATTGCTAATACTACAACGATGTTTTTCTCCAAAGAAAAAGGTGCCGCCTCCAACTACATTGAATTGTTTTGCCTTAATTTGACGGTTATGAATGTTTTCAATGCAGTACGAAATCATTCTTGCCTAAATCCTATCATGCCATGCAAGTGTGGTCTTTAACCCCTAAAGCACTAAACTGTATTTTTTTTTGGCAACATAGCAATTTTGGGCAGCTCACTACGGATGGAGTTTTTTATTTTTTTCTTTGAAATTTTCACACAACATGTTCCGGAGGAGTACCTTTAAGGCCCAACAATTTTCATAATTTTTGACTGCATGATTAAAAAGTTATGGTATGATATTTTGTTTTCATTGCTCGGCGGGGAGCCTAGGCAGCAAAAAACAATTCTTGAAATTTTATTTTTGTAAAATAAAAATTTGAAATTGGTTCTCTAGATCTATATATACATGGAAAGCTTTTAATCATTCTATTTTGATAGTTGAGTCAAAAGTTATGAGGAGTTTTAGTTTGGAGTAGTTTGCGGGTAGTTATAGGATACCTACTCTACAAAAAAGTTTGAAATCCATTATTTTTAACATTTTTGGAAAAAAAAAAGGCATAAATTGTTTATTACAACATTTTAACAATTGGGATTGACATTTTTCAATTCCATAAATAAATTGTTTACAACTAATACTTTGAGCCATTTTCTACTTCTCTCCACTCACTATTTTTTTCCTATATGTTGTACAATTCCAAATGATCTGAAAATTTTCAAGCATGTGTCCAACTTGCCTTGAAAAATGATTCCAAAGAGTAACCACCATTTTGGGCATTTTTTCATACACATGTGACCATCTGAAGTGCAGCTTCCTGGTTTTCGCAGGGCCAAAAAAAGTGTTTTTTCCAATTAAAATGCTAATATCTTGCAATCTACACAGTGGAAATACTTGAAATTTTTTTCACATGTTCTCAAACTAGTGTACTACAGGATTCTACGGACACATGTGATAAAAAAAGTCTTTAAAAAAAATGTGGTACTTGTCCTAAAAATGACAGTTTTGGAGTGATTTGGAGAAAACATAGTCGAAAACCTTTAGGGGTTAACAGAGTTATCATGGACTATTGCTAAATATATATAAGAAAAATGTTGGTAACAGTGGATTTAGGGTTTCAAAGAGTACGATCAACCCCTTAATGAAACTTCTTGTATTTGCCATGAAACCAAGTGCACATGTTATATTATCCCCACCCACTTGTCTCTAAAGTCTTGGTTACTTCTTCCTTGTCCACGGTCACGCCTTGTTTGGAGGCTTGAGTCATTGGCCACTTTCTTGTACTTACACTAAATAGTGAAATTAGGTTGCCTCTCACTAATTTTTCAGCATTCCGCACTATCTAAATATTAATTGATAACGTATAAGAATGTGCTATTGTTGAATTAGTTGTTGGTGTAGTTGGAACTCATGAACCTCCATGTGTACAAATGGAAGTATTTGTAGAAATATTTGTTGACTTTGATGGCTTCAAGAGTAACTTTCATGTGGTAAGGCAACCTAATTGTAAAAGCAGCCAAATTTCACTATTTGGTGTAACTTACTAGTCCTTGAGAGTCCATACAATAGAAGCACCCATTTAGCACTTGTTCCCATTCTTGTACCCTGGACTCACCTAATTGTGTCCCTAGGCTTTGGTTAATGTGTCCTCTAAATGCTAAAATATGATTGGTTGACACATTTAAAGGACAAATATTTAACTTTGATTCTCTAAGGACCTATTGCCATGTGAGTCGGGCCGGTGCAAGTTCCCCGGAGAAGCTACAATGTCAAATAAGGAATTGTCTTGCTATGTGGACCGAGTGGGTGGGAAGAGATCAAGTAAAAATGCCACACATAGTGATTCCCTTCAAGTTGACCAATCTCCAACAATGGGCTTGTCCACCGATATTGGTGAAGCATGCAACCCGACTTCTCCACTTATGGAGGCTGGCAAGACAATCGGTGGTCACTTTTTGTCTTCTAGTGCTTTCTCCACTTAACCGATGTACATGGCAGGAAGCCCTAACTATTGCTTTTTTGTAGATTTCAGATTTAGATCCACCTATGCATTAGGAGAAATATGAGGTCTCCAAAAGGCTACAAGTTCTAAAAGGCCGCGGTGCTATTATGGGAAAAAAAAATTGTAATCACGTGTGGCACTACTAGTGCCACGTCAGATTCCCAATAATAAATTTTTTTTATTATTATTTTTTATTTTTTATGAAAAAAATAAAAAATAAAAAATAAAATTTGTAATGTCACAAGGCCTTGCAGCTGATTCATTCTAACAGCCTTTTGGAGGGCTCATACTTCTCCTAATGGGAACAGATTTAGTCATCTAGGTAGCCTACATTTTGAAAAATCATAGAAATTACATACAACATCCAAATTTTTTTTAAATTTTTAATATTCATGATTTTCACTTGCTAATACTTCAAAAATACTATTTGTAGGAAAAGGTGACTTCAACTATGCTCAATTGCTTATATTGCTTATATTGATGGTTTTGAGTGCTTCCACCTTAGGTCTCAAACGGAGTGACGGACTCTCCAGTTCTCGACTTACCACTGGATCAGCTTCACATGGCATGTGGATCCTAGCTCTGGGGGCAAGCTTGCTCTCAGCCACATACAACTTCGCAAACCCAAACTCATTACATGAGAAACAAGGCCACTAGAGGGCCGCTACAAGCCTATTCCCCTTGCTGTTCTCAATGCAGTGATAGAACGGTTGGCTGCTGTCAGAAAAATAATTACCAAAAAAAAAATCTGACGTGGCAATCGCTTTGCCACGTCAGGCTGCTGCTGCAATGCTGCGGGAACGCAGCAGGGAACTCGCAGCCCTCCCTGAGCCTCAAAAAGCATGTAATGCAAGGGCCCATTTCGATTGGCCCAGGGGATGCTATGCTGACCTTGAAGTGTTTTGGTGTAAGGTAAGTTTAACCCCAAAATGACCCTAGAATTTCTTGAGCTTCTAGAATTTGCTCTAAATTGAACAAAAAACCAACATTTTGATACGTTGTATCAAGTCTTTCTGAATTGTAACCGTATAAAATCAAACTAAACATGTTAGAGTTCACATTAAAAAAGAAAACACAACAATATCTCTTACGGATTGAAAGATTATAATGTTTGATCATGAGGGTGTTAAAACTGCGAAAGTGATTTGAAGTATTTCAATCCTCTTTTCACATGTCAAATCTAAAAAGTTGGTCTTGGAGGTACCCAAGCCCCAAGTCCAAGAGGAATTTCAGGGAGACTCTTTTCAGCCAATCATTTATGTTTGTGTATTGTTTATTTCTGGCCATTTTGGGCCTATTTTTTAGGGTCTTTTGGCCTTAATAAATTCAACCTAGCTGCACAATGAGTCATGACTCAACTCTTTCTGTGTACACCAAATGTTTGGGCTTCTACCTACTTATAAGCCCCTTGTTTCAAACATGGTACCCCACTTACAATGGTCTCATTTATTGAATAAGATACCACTTGCATTCATGGGTTGGAGTCGAAGTTTTTTGGTGTAAACAGGGCCTTAGTGTTTGGGGCAACCTTCTAGGATTAAGGTGCCACCATCCAACTATCCAATGGAAAGATGCGAACCTATCATTCTTGAAAATTTAATGGATCCCCCCTCAAAAAAATGAGAGATGTGAGATAATTTTACTCCCGCTTCTGATTGCCATTGATCTTGGAAAATGAAAAATACAGATTTGGATACAAATACGGGTCTGAGATACGGATACATATATGGACAAGAGTACATACAAAATACATATATTCACATATCTCATATTGTTTGCAACTACCCATCTTCCTTAGAATTACAAATAGGAGGAGGGGGTAGTGGGTGGTTAAAAAAAATTCATTTACAATTCAGAAAAAACTAAATGGAATCTTTTGAGTGAATGGAGAGGGGTGCATTAATTGAAATGCACCTCAGCCTCACTATGCTATGCACTCAAAAGACAGCACTAACCCATTTGGGGGGTGCCATTACCTCTACTTTGTACACATGCATGTGTACTGAACTCCGCAAGCCTCTAGAATCCACAATTTCTTCTTTTCCCAACTAAGACAAACTACCCCATCAATTACAGATCAAATGGGAGCAAGCCCATTGTAGGTAAAATTGTAATGGTGTTATACATTTAAGAATTGTTTTTTTTTTGAAGCAGGTAAAAGTTGCCTTTATTGTACATTTAAGAACTTGAATGTACACCACCAATACAATTTTATTCACAACGGGCTTGCTCCCATTTGATCCGTGAGGGTCTAAGGGGTAGTTCACGTGAGGGACTAAGGGGTAGTTTACCTTACTGAGAGTATGTAATTATCTAGAAAATGAGCATCTGGTAAGGTAAACAAATTCATTGTGGGGTATGGTATATAAGCTTCCTCCAGCAATCATTATATCCACAGTGGCCCCCTGGAAACTCCTCCCCTGGCCCCCAAAAAACATTGGAATCCGATGAGATTCCTCCGTGATCACTCCATGCAAGCCCAAAATCCCATTTATCTCAACTTCTCAATGGCTGAGAGTACCAACTTCCGTCGTCCCACATGCAGTTGAATGCATGACAATTTCTGACCTCAAAAAATCAGAAAATACCAAAGCCAAGCCAAAAAGAAGAATAAAGGACCGAAAAGAGCCAGAGCCAATTGAATGTACAAGCCCAATTTTGTCAAAAAGAAAAGGCAACAAAATAAAAATAAAATCAGAACAACGGACCCAGCACAGTCCACCAGGACCTAATAATAATAATAAATAATAAGTTACCTTTTTCGTGTACCCCTCAGGCAACTGAATCCCTCGGTCACTCATCAGAATTGGATTTTATTATTATTATTTTTTACTTTTCACTTTTTACTTTCCCCTCCCCCACTAAGTTACTGCTGCCCTCGTCCTCCGGGTGTGCCACCTGAAAGCTCCCCACTTCGCCCAATGAGCGTCTGCCATCTCAGCCCAGTCACATGGGCCAACCCCTTCCACCGTGAAAGAGCGCAAGATCAGCGCCGTGCAGTCGTTGCACGCCATGTCAGCTTCTTCACGTGGGTGTCAGAGTGTCCAGCCAATGGGAGCCCGTCACCTTTTTTTTAATTTTTCCCCCGGGTCAGCCGTCGTACCTTTTCCCATGATGTGAAAAAGTGCTCAGATACATAACTGCCTGGGGCTTCCTTCCTTTTTGCCCTTTTTCCCATGCCCCGCTTTTTCTGTTTCCCCTGCGGATTTCCTGGCTGGTCTGATCCGGCCCTTTAACTTATTATTCAAGTCGGCTGGGGATGATTTCTTTCAAATAGTTTACTCCAGTAACTTTTATCTTACATAGAAAACATGCCTGTCCCAAGGTAAATGTAAAAATTGTCCCCTATTTTGTGCCGCGTTAATTTGGTATTTCTTCATGTCTCTAAATTATTTTGGTGCATCTGGTTGCAAATATGAATTCAGAATTTGCAAATTTTGTCGTACGCGGCAATTCAGGTCTTTCTCTAGGGATAAGAAAAGGGGCAATGAAGGGGTCAATTCACCCTGGCCGGAATATTAACACCATCTTGGAATTTAGAACTTCAAGCCGCGGTGAACTAACCCCTCGCCCGGCTACTTGATAAAACAGTGAAATCTTTTATTTTCCACTCGTAATAGAATTTTCAAGTTCTGAATTCATATTTGCAATCATAGGCCCCTAATCATTCAAGATGGATGTGCATGGTAAATTGATCGGGCCCAAAATAGTTTTTTTATTTATTTAACTTGCACCCCTATAATTACTTGGAGTGGCCGAGCAATGGGGCTTGTCCACCCCAGCTCTTATTGCCTCCACCATAAGGAAAATGTAAAAATTGCCCCCTATTTTGTGCCGCATCAAATTTCAATTTTTCTAAGTCCCTCAGCTAATTTGGGGCATCTGATTGCAAATATGAATTGAAGATTTGCAAATTTTATCACTGCATATTTGCCAATTAAAAACTTCCAGTGTTTTCTGCAGGGGTAAAAAAAAAAAGGGGGCAATAAGGGGGGTCATTTCGCCCTAGCCGAATTTCGGAAAGGCCGGGTGGAGTCTCTGTACTGGCATGAAAAGTGCAGAAAAAATGTTGCCATTGGGGGATATTGAGTGCGGGTTGGCAAGGGCATGCCGTGTCAGTGTAGTGGCTTTTCTTGGGATTATGTTTATTTTTATGTAAATAAAATATGCAATGAAAAAGAATACGGTAATTATTGGGGGGATTCCTTGATTCCTTGAATTCCACTGTAGCTTGGATGGGTTCGTTTGATTTTTTTCAATTTTTCAATGATCAGGCGTAAAGCTTAATTTTGGGATTGGTGTCTGGAATTCTGGGGTTGTTGCTGTTGCTGTTGCTGGGAACGTTCAGTCGGTTTGTGATTTTAGGAGGCGTTCAAAGTGGTATAAATAGATTATTTTTTTGTTGCAATAATTAAGTTAGGATGGCGGGCTTTTCTATTGGGRAGAAGAGTCCCTACAGGTGTTCTACAGGTGWTCAGATGTTTGTTCAAAAGTAGGCATCTGGACTCACTTCTTTGGATGCCAAGTATGTTAACTTCAGAAAGATCCGCCACCACAAGATAAACGACACACAAAACTAGTTTTATAGGGCCGAAGCAAGATTGAATTGGGAGAGTCCACTTCATTAATCCACCCTTGCACGCAAAGGTCCAAGGTTGGATATTTGTCTCCTCCACATCTCTCTTGAGAGAGCATATGTCCTCCAACCAATATTGAGAGAGCATATGTCCTCCAACCAATATTGAGAGAGCATATGTCCTTCAACCAATATTGAGAGAGCATATGTCCTCCAACCAATAGAGAGCTAATTTATGAGCAGAGTATATGTGGTTGTGTGACAAATTCTCCTAGATCTAAGCTCTAAGGGCAACCCCACAACAACATCGCCAAGCGGGACACCAAATGAATCTTTAACAAAGCTATTGATGAGCCAAGGCTTGATTGCTCGGACAGTGCCCCATAGTAGCAGCACCATTGGTAAAAGCCACTTGAGAATCTCCCAAAAATTCCATGTTCCTCAACTGTGGAACTTCTTGGCCTTGTCCACAATCACCCTCATCGCGTTCATACCAGCCTTTCGGCCATTTTCAACAATTCTAGATAACATTGCTAAATGTCCATTCAATGTTGGAACAATGTGTTTGTATTGTCATTTATACTCATGGCACGGCATGCTCAAGCCGCACCATTTGCCAGTGCCATCTTCAAATTTGGCGTGGACAGCCTACTTTTTCAATGTGGCATGCCTGATGTGGAGAACAAAATAAGCCCAAGCTCACCCATTGCCCGTGTCTAGCACCTAGCCGTAGAGGTGCTCTAACTTAGATAGCAAACTTGCATGCCCTTTACTATTGGATGGCCTGGCCAATTTCTAACTTTTTGATTGCTATGAGGTCATGAGTAGGTAGGAGGTCTTTGCTCTCATATAGACATCCAAAATTGCAAGTTTGGAATACGGATGTAGACGCTATATCATGCAAAAATCGCGTATTTAATAGTAATCTTATTTTGTAGGGTGTTTGTGATCTTCATTTTATAATTAGAGTTTGAAATAATAACATTGGATACAAAGTAGCATTCGTTCTCAAGGTATTGTTGACTATCCAAGAAAATAAGAAAAAAAACTTTTGGGAGTGATTGAGTTCTTTCTTGCTAGGCAAAAAAAAACAGACAAGCATGGACCACTTGAAAACAAGCAATACAATCCAAGGCCAAGGGCAACATCATTATTCTTTAGGGCATAAGGTTTGAGTATAATGTATTCTCAAAAGTTTGTTTCACTTTGCATTTGAAAGAAAAAATAAATGCCCTACTATAGCTCAACATGTTTCAATCTGCTGAACTTAACATAGAACCACCCATTTTCAACTAGGGACTGACACCCAACGTATAGGGTGCAACCATTTCCAACCAAGGCTAGAAGAGATCTTCAACCAAAGCTTGGAATGTGTTTTTTCTCCTTTTCAAGGTTGGAACTAATGAAGCTCATTACACATGTCACGAAGTAGTGAGCAAGAAAGTAGGAAGTAGTGAGCAAGAAGTAGTTCTTGAATGATCGGAATTGGGAGTCTTTATGGTAGGTATGGATTGAGACCAACTTTTGGCTTTCAAAACTCATAGTGATTTCAATTCTAGGCTTAAATTTCCAAAAAAATTGCAATTCCTTTGATTTCTATTATCTTACATGGCTGAAAGTTTATGTTGCCTTATATTGCTCTAGAACATGTGCGGAATTGCTTAATCAGTCAACCATAGGTGGTTCTGCCATATTTTTTTGCATTGCATTAAACATATACAAATAGTGCTTCTATTCATGTAAATCGTTTGAAAATGCAGTTTTTATTGTGTCTTTTTAATATAGAATTGACTCTCTTCATTCATGGTCAACTGAATCCTAAAACCCTTCCTCAAAAGTCTTTAACTCGTAAACAATGCGGAGACCATTTTTTTGGTTGATGAATGAGAGAGCATCTTTCTCTGTGTAGGAGAGAAGTGCAACTATTCATTMTTGGAGTTAGGGGTGGAAAGGGAAGATCTTCTACAATAGTTTGAKTTTCAATACATGCTTYTGGATTTCTTTTGAACCAATGGTTCCCTTGGTATCAAAATTGATGAATTCTGCGGTCAATGGCTCGTTGTTTAAAGGTTAAAGTATGTATCTTGCACACCAAAACGACCACCCACCCTCCAACAAACTGAAGAAAGCCACCCATAATTGGTTGTTGGTCTTCCTTCCACAATGAATTATCATTAAGATAGGAGGTCCTAAAATGGAGCGTGTTCTAAAATGGAACAAGCTCTGGAGGTTCAATTTTGCACTCTCCAAAGTACAAGCACTCTACATTTGAGGAGGTGGTCGGTTTCAGAGCCCATCAAAATGTACTTTTCTGCAACTTCAAAAATTTATAACTAATTCCACAAAGCTCCAAAAAATATGAAACAACTTGGGTTAGACCCCAATTCCACTTATCTTTCAAATTTTTTTTATTGAAAATTGATTCAAGCAGTTTCACCTTGCCAAAATTTAGCTTCAATGCTTAGATGGGCGCTTTATGGACCTCCTCCCTTAACCCTTGTAGGATGTGGCGACCATGCCTGGGCCTCTGATTCTAGTATTTTACATTTTTGTGATGATTCCCTTACGTATTGGAGAAAACATATTGAAAAGTACAATTACAAAAAAACCAAGAGGAAAAATTCTAGGGGAAAATAGGGGTTCTAAACAAAAATTATTGTAAGCAAGATATGGTAAAATAATCAAATTGGGCAAACGGTAAAATGGTGATAAAATAATAACAAAAACATAACAATGTAGAAAATCAAATTAGGATTACACAAGAAAAACAAACAATACTAGATCAAAATGAAAATAAAATACTACGGGTAGGAATTGTATTCAATATAGAACTTTAGACTTAATTTTGACTTAGTAGAATAATTTTTTTCAAAAAAACTTGAACTCGGTAAAGTTGGTAAATCATGCTAACTTTAATATTCAGAAGGTCGTGTGTGATTTTGAGTCTCCAATTGAAAGTTTTGGACGAAATCAAGAGAGGAATTTGAAGTAACACCTTTGTTTACATTTCAAACACCCTCTCTGAATTTTGTCCATAACTTTTGATTGGAGGCTTGAAATTACAAATAGATTTTTGGAGATGAAAGTCGGCTTGATTTACCAACTTTTCTTAGTTTGAAGTTTATTGAAAAAATTTATTCTACTGTGCCTAAATGAGGTCTGAAATTTCAGCATTGAACACAATTCCTTTGTCTTCACAACGAGCTGTCAAGCTCGCATCTTCAAATTGTCCCATACCCTTTAACCCCTAAAGGATGTTCTGAAATGGCATACGGAAGCAAATTTCAGCATATTTTGAGGGAAATTTTGTACAATCACTCTTTGGTAACCCTAAATCAAGTCTTTTTGAGGTCGGATTTTTACACAACAACCGCTTGCAAGTTTGCTTCACCACTCTGAAATCATTAGTGATTTTGAGGATTAAAAGGTGCGGCAAGAAATTTGTGATTGCAAATGGGTTATGGATGCTCTACATACGAAGCATATAGTGGACCACACTGGAGAAGAAGAAAAAGTGAACATCAAATTCGTTGTTCACCTACCTCACACACTTGGACTGACGCATCTTGCACCAGTTGTAAGTAACATATGTACCGAAAGCACCGGTAGCCAAGCAAAATATGGCTCAAATGACTATGACAGTAGCCCATCCAAAAATATACTTTACTTATCAACATTTGGAAATCGACATGAAAAATTTTATACTAATTCATTTCAAAATTGAAAATATATGAGAACGGCAGATTATTGACACAAAAATCCAAAATCTAACTTTTTACGAATAAAAAGGGAGAAAGTAAAAATTCTAGGATTGAGAAAAGAAATATTATTGTGATAATAATAAGTTATACATATATATATATGGCGATGAGGGGTTAAGGGGTTAACATACACTTGACTCTTGAAACAAAGAAAACCGAAGTTTGTTGTTCACCTTTGACCTGAAGGGCAATCCCTACAGTAGCGTCATCACTCGGTTAAGGACACAAAACTGTTGCATGCATAGTCTCCCTTACAAGAAAATTGTAGGAACAAAAAATTGCGCCTATTCATCACGGCTGATCTTTTTTTTTTTTGACTCACCACACTAATGATGGTAAATAGTGTTACCATACTAACTATTTTAGAAATGCTATGAGTTTTTACTCTTCATGAATATTTTTACGGAGTGCATGGATCCTAATAGCACTATAGTTGGGAAAGCTTTGTACCTATAGTGGGTAAAAATATTCATTAATAGTAAAAATTCTGGCTATTTTATATCAATTAGTGTAGGTAACACTATTTACCATCATTAGTGTACTTTGGTGATACGGGCCGCGTCCTTCTCCAGTTTAAGTTTTATAGAGGACTCAAAGACTTTGAGAATGTTTCCACAGCATTCTTGGGAAGTTACATCTCGTATTTTCGGAAAGGGAAAWCCAAGCTCARTTTGAGCTCCTTCTTAAGCTCAWTTGTGGTAGTACATACAAAACGAGAGACGGAGAAGACAAGTGGTAGTCACTTCGTAAGCGTTACATATTTAGAATGAATGTTAGACTTTTAAGTCTTTTTTTTTCTTCTTCTTTCGATTCCTGAAGTCTACCATTGATCCGAAAACCAATTGAATCCTTTTCAACTGAATGTTCAGAAATGTACACTACTGTAGTTCGACACAAACGTAAGCAATTCCTGCGGAACTGAATGCAACTCGGAACCATGTACAGTCTATTTGCAAACGTACTTCTTCAGATTCTATTGACATCATCCATGGACCATCAATTGACTTCCGTTTGAGAAAATTGAACAGCGTGAGTTGCTTGCTTTTCCGAGGAAAGCTCATGGATCAACGCCCTAATGTATTTACAAAAACTGACTTCAGGACCCGATATATACAGTACTAACGGTGCAGGGCTGCAGGCCTTTGGGAGATGATGTTACGACGAGCTTATCATTCGCATGATCAGCTTGATGGCGTTCCCTCCGCTAGTAGCTAAGAATTAGCTGCAATGGATGACAATCTTCCCCACGGCATGCCCCTCCATACACCTGGCCCACGCGTCCCGGACTTTCCCGAACGGATACGTGGAGTCAATCACGGTCCTCAGTTTCTTCATGTGGAGCAAGTTGAAGAGCAGGTACATGTCCGCGCAGTTGGGGATGTGCAGGAAGGGGAAGTACTTCTGCTTGGAGAGCCTCAAGGCGTGCGCGGCGCTCGTCATGAGCCCCTTCGGAGACGGGTTGAGGTCGATGACGAACCCAGACGGGGCCAGCTGCGACTTGTAGAACGGAAAGGGCTGGTGCGGCCCGCAATTGATCACCACGTCGTATTTCCTCCCCGACGGACTCTCTGGCGCGGCGGTTGCGACTCCGCCAGGTGGGTTTTCGAGGCCTCTGGAGGAATCCACCACTTCGTCGGCCCCTAAGCTCTGGAGCAATCGGAAATTGTGGGGGCTGCACGTGGCCGTCACGTGAGCGCCGCCCAGCTTGGCAATCTGCACGTAATGGAAAGGACAACAAGCATTTCTTAGCATTTCGAAGCCAAAGAAAAACATACAATGCAGCTAAAATTATTTCATGGTAGATCTCCGTCAATTTGATAGTTCACATGCATCAGAAGTAGTATGGAAATGAACCCATAAGTGTTCGTTAAAGTTTCATCTTTTCAAGAACTCGGTTTCTGAAAGAATTAAACTTGAATTCCAGTGACTCATGCAGGAATGCATGGTTGTGATTCGGTTGCAAAGCCAAGCCAAGCCAAATTCAAAGTTCTTACTACCGGTATTCTAATCTCACATACATGTGAAGACAATGGTTCATTGCTTGGAGGAGGAGACCACGGCACTTGTTTCAAATGGAACTGAACTGAACTTCGTCAATCAAGTCATCAGCAATCCCATTCTTTTCATTTAGCATTCCATTCATGTTATGAGGGGATTCCTCAGTTTTCATGTTAATTCCAAGGGCCGGAAGCTTTCGATCTAGTAGTACTAGTGCTTGGCGAAGCGTTGTGTGTCCTTAACCCTTTACTCCGTACTTCCTAAGAATTCATGATGTTAAGTTGTGGACTTTGATTGATCATATTATATAAATTATAATCTAATTGGAAAATTTTATTTTATCACTAACTTGAATGAAAAATATTGCATGTATTGGTTTAAATAAATAATTATTAAAATAAATGAAAATACCCATATAAACTCTTCAGAATTGTTAAAAAAAACATGAGACCCAATTTGGGTTGGGCTTCCTACGAAGGAAGTAAAGGGTTTAATTAATGAATGAATTACCTGCACGGCCAGAGTGCCGACCCCACCGGATGCAGCCATGACGAGCAGGTTTTTGCTTTCTTTCGACCTGCCTTCAATGTCGATCCCCCCCGAGTTCCGAACACTTTGCAGGGCAGCAAATGCGGAGACACCCAGCGCAACCCCCTCAATGGGCGACACCCCTTGCCTCCTTTTGACGGTGGTGCTAGTTGAAGCAATGGCATATTCAGCAAGCCCGCCACCGGCCTGCAAACCCCCCTCGCTCACCCCCATGTCGTCAAACAAAGGTAGGAGGTCCTAAAATGGAGCAGGTTCTAAAAGCAATTAGGCTCTCGAGGTACATATTGCACTCTCCAACGTACAAGCTGTCTACATTTGAGGAGGTGGTCACTTTTAGAGCCCATTGAAACGCACTTTTCTGCAACTTCAAAAATTCATAACTAATTCCACAAAGCTCCAAAAAAATATGAAACGACTTGGGTTAGATGCCAATTCCACTTGTCTTTCAAGGAAAATTTACTGAAAATTACTTCAAGCAGTTTCACCTTGCCAAAATTGAGCTTCAGCCCTTAGATGGGCGCTTTATGGACCTCCTACCTTATCGGATTTCACGAGCAGCTGTAGCAGAACTATTCATTCATTGTTGGGTGTGTCACATATTATGTTGGGATTGAACAGAACCTCAGTCTGTAAAAATAGATGTGAATAGGGGAAATGGGGGAAATGAAGTAAAGAAGAACGGTGTAACCGTGAGGCTTTGTCACAGGTTAATTCATTCACTAGTTGGACCTCACATCTTCACTCCAATCTTAACCTTGTTGTGCAATGTGAATGGGGTTGTAGATCGGGTTAGGAAACACAGATTTCCAAAAAGGAGTCGATGCCATAGTCTCTATCCTTTGGACAGAGCCAATAAAAGAGTAGGCAAGCCATGTGCCATGAGTTAGCTGCAAGTAACACACGTCATTCACGAAAGAGTTCTGCTAATTACCAGATAAATTAGCTGCATAATGAACGAGCTAAACCTAGCACCGCAGCTAATCAAGCACTTTCTAGTGAGGGATTCATTTCCGAGCCCTGGCTATTTCTCACTCTCAACGGTCTGAATTGAATTGCACTGGCTTTCAATTCTCAATGGGCTCTAAAAATGACCACCTCCTCAAATGTAGATTGCTTGTACATTGGAGAGTGCAAAATGTACCTCGAGAGCGTGATTGGTTTTAGAACCTACTCCATTTTAGGACCTCCTACCTTAACATGAAAAAAGAACCTTCTCTTGCAAATTAACAACCCTCTCATTTCCCATGGCCTAAAACACGTTATTTCTCATAATGAGTCAAAGATTGAGGCTTGCCTTGTTATTTCTAATAACGAAGTACAACTTTCACGTGACCTAGTCCATTGTTTGCCCATCTTTCAGTATGATCTCTCGAGTTTTCTCCATAAAATTTCGACCAGGGTGATAATGTTTATGTACTTTTAAAAACTTCAGGTAAAATTCAAAATAAAATCACAGAAAAAACAGGGTGATCAAACTGCCCAGATAATAAATAAGCCTAGGTCACTCACCTGTAAGCCTTCCGCCCCGCCCCCATATGAGGAGTAACTCACAGCTTTCATCATCTCCGGAGCATCCACCACTGTTTTCGGCATGACTAATGAGCCTTCAATTTATATCACTCCCTACCCTTGTGCTCCTCCTTCTCCAGCACTTGTAGAAATTATTATAATTGCCAAGCAGCGCCAAACTGAGGATCTGCACAAACAGATGATCGACAATCTCCATCAGCAAAAAACACCCACCCCACCCCATCGCCAACAATAATAATTTTAACACACGAGGCACAAGGAAACAATTCCCCCAAAAGGAAGTGAAATAGCGGCAATTGCAATATTGATCACTGGCGGAAACTTACCGAAACCATGTCCTGTTCAAACCGTAGTCTACGAATGCAAACTTGGCTAAAATAAATCACGAAATGAAATCTCTGGCTGGAACAGAACCGAAAGAAACAGGACAAGCAACAAAACAAAAAACCACTGCTCTTCAGAACTAGACAGCGCTCGCATTGCTATTTTATGATATTTAATGATTAATACTGTAACTCCCTAATATAAAGAATTTCCATCACTACAATTTAAACCTTGTGCAGATCACGTACAATGTTCAGTGTCGGCGAGTCAGTTACCTTCGACATACAAAAATTCGTACGACAAAAGGAGACGGACTTCGTATGATTGCTCACCTTCAATTCGAATTCATACAAGTAGTAGTGTAGCAATCGATCTCTTTCTTCAGTCTAAGCTTCGATCTTGTTTGCAAAGTTTAGATCTCGATCTCTTTCTTCAATCTAAGCTACGATCTTGTTTGCAAAGTGTAACTCTCGATCTCTTTCTTCAATCTAAGCTTCGATCTTGTCTGCGAAGTGTAGCTCTCGATCTCTCTCTTCAATCTAAGTTAAGCTTCGTGTTTGTAATGAGACCAGGTCCTTCTAAACACTACTCACTTTTCTTTGATGAATGTATCAATAATCTGGAATTCACCACCTCTAAACCCATAACAATGAAGCACTAAGTCGAAAGTTAGATGAACAACAAAACCCTGTTTGGGGACTGATGAGAGACTGAATGACTGACACGGTGAAGCTGGCGAGCTTCGACGTCCCCAGTCTGCCCTTGCTGGGAAGAGCCGTAGATCCTCGGATTCCTAGATTTCAGAGGGGAAAATGTTGGGTACGCGGGGAAGGTGCCAGTTATGAGGGTCGACAATCGACAAGTGGCGGGGGGAGGGGTGATTCACCCGGCGGATTGACGGGTGGGGACTCTCACTGGGGAACTGAGGAACTGGGGTTGGCGGACTGGCGGGGTGGGGTCGTTGGGTGGCGGGCACCCGGGGAAATGGCGGGCGACGACTTTTTATCTTTTTGCTTTGAGTGAGTTGGGTCGGTGGCCTTTGTCGACGAGTCAACTCGAAGGTTGTGGAGACAGTGGAGTAGGAACGAAAGATTCTGTATTCAGCTACACTAAATACTGAAATTAGGTTGCCTTACCCCAAGAAAATTACTCTACAAGCCATCAAAGTCAACAAATATTTCTACAAATAATTCCATTGGGACACATGGAAGTTCGTGAGTTCCTACTTCACCAAGAACTAATTCAAAAGTAGTGCATTCTTGTACAGTAACAATAAATATTTATATAGTGTGGAATGTCAAGAAATTAGTGAGAGGCAACCTAATTTCACTATTTAGTGTACGGAATCTTTGTTGAGATGAGCTCACCAAGTGGTAACCATGTTGAGTTGTGTTTTAGAGTCTTACAAGTTACAAGGACTTTACATTTGAATTCGTACTCCCTCAGTCCAACTACCCCTGGATAGGGGTATTAAGGGGACCCATACTAATTAATTGACATTTTACACTATATAAATATCTACCTTTGTTGCACATCAACAATGACTAAAGTGTCCGAGGGCTATACATCATGTTTCAAACATCTACAGTTCCCTCACTTTAGCCCCCTTAATTGTTTGGTCCCCTTAATACCCCTATTCAATGTGGAAGCTTCCTAATCAGGTTGATTTACAATCTTTGCAAGAAGAATTTGGGAAGCTTTTAGTGGGACTGACGGAGTACAAGTTTTGAAAAAGTGCCTAGTTTGACATTAAATCCTTGAAGGTTATGTATAATTGTTACTACCTCCATCTTGAAATAATCTTCCTCTTCCCATGTATTTTGCATCTCAAATTGGTCGTCAAGTTGTGATGTTGAAACAAGGGCCTACAAATTGAATTTTTAATGCTTTTTGGAGTTGTCATGTCAAAAGTGAGAAGCCTATAAAGTTTAGTTGACAACACAAGAGAAGAATAATAAACTATTATTTCACTAGTACTTACATGGAAGCACTCATCATGGAATATGCAAAAGACAAGTATTTCCGTTGAAAAATAAAAAAACAAATCCAACACTTTGAAACTAGGATGCTCAAAGGGCTTGCTCAAAACATGAATGCTCATTTGTTTAGGACCCTAATTGGAATGCTCAAATGGCTTCTAATGGTTATCTCACCTATTGGCATGGACAAGGAGGAAGAGCACAACAACCTAGGCAACGTGGGAACTATGCTAGATAGGCCAAATGAGACTCTGCTCCTCAGAATGGTAAAAAAAATCTCATTCTTCAATACTCCAAAGCTACAATTTGAAAACTAATCCAAAACTCAAATTTTCAAGACTATAGGAGTGCATTGAACTCTATTTATAGCTCAAAATGGGTTAAAATATTGTTATTTTCAACCTTAATCCAAAATATTTTATTAAATATGAAGATCATTTTGGGATGAAGTGAATATTGCGTGGAATGACTTGCTTAAGTGTTTAGAGAATTTAACATTTTTTTTTCCTTTCATTTAGAATTGAATTAAATTTTCATGGTTGCAATTTGCAATTAAATTTATCATAGAAGTGTACATCTACCAATAAATAAACAACCATTTTATACTAATGATGATGTCAATTTTTTCATTTCATTTTATTCTAAGTGCAAATAATGAAATTTTTGTTGTAGTAGACATTAATATCTAACTCCTAAAAGATTTGCAAATGAGTACTCTAACCTTGGTTTGCACTTATTTAGTGACAAAATCTCCATACTGTAATCAATTCAACTTGTCATTTGCAAGAGGCATTAGTTCTGCAATATGACAAGTTTGCAAATTTAAAGATTTGTTGTCACATTACTTGTAATACTAGAGTACAACTTTAAATCTATTAAGTAACATTATGATTAGTAAAACTATTTTAACCCCTCAAGGACCAAGGCCTTCCTGGATCTAAAAACATCATTGTTTTTTAAGTGTTGTAGGTCTAAATGTCACTATGGTATTGATATGAAATTTTAGCCACACAAACTAGACTAGTATACACAACTTTTCCAATAAAATTTATTGGAAACTGTGATTGTATGAAGAAGAAACAAGCTACCGAAGTTCATTGTAATCCAAAGATGTTTGGATTTTGAACTTCAAATTGCTCCAAACACTCCAAACAACTTGGATTGACATGAACATTTTACGACAATAACAAAACTTCAAAGGAAACATAACCCAATAAATTTGATTGAAAACAAAACCTTCAATGAAGGAGATACAAGTCCTTGATGTTGCAGCCATTAAATGCAGTTTTATGAATTTGAATTGAACTTGTGAGCTTTGATTGGCTTTCAAATAAGCAATACATCTTGGATTGATCTAAAAAAATATACAAGGAAATGGGAGTATAAATGACTTGTCCACAATGACTGCACCGATAGCAATGACTACAAAATAGTCATTTTGCAATCATTTTGAAGTCATTGTTGTCGGTGTAGTCATTGTAGAAAAGTCATTTATACCCCATTTTCTTGTAGTGAAATTTTACCGCACAAACTAAAAGAAAGAGTGCAGATTTTCCAACAAGTTTTTTTGAATTTGGACATCGGATGCAAAAGTTACAACACTTTGAATTGAACTTCTAGAGTGTAAGGCCACTTTTGAGCCTCTTTGGCGTTGAGGGGTTAAATTTAATCTTATCGACTTGTTGGATTGGTAAATATAGATGGATGAGATATTGAAGTGCTTTGAACCCTCCTAAGACCTTTTCAATGCCTAAATCCTTTCCCTCAAGAGTGCATGTGAATTAAAGATTTTTAAATTTTTTTCTCTCACTGCGTAGGATGCATCAGTCAAGCGGGTCTTGTAACAGCAATTAGTGGAGCCAAAATTCAGTATGGATCAATTCCGAGGCATTCTGCATGTTAGTCCATGCAGAATTTGAATCTTCGCAGCACCACCTCGAATCACGAAGTTGATGAACAATTAATACTAATTAATTCTGTGTTTTAACCCCTAAACACCAAGAGTGTCCTCACATAGTTTGAGTCCAATTCAAAGTGCTGTAGCTTTTGCACCTGATGTTCGAATTCAATAAAACTTGTTGGAACATTGAGCTTGCTCTTCTTGTTTTTGTGGTAAAATTTACAAGTCAATCCAAGATGTCTAGATGTTTTGGGGAGACAATCAAAGTTCACAGGTTTAATTTGAGTTCATAAAACTGCATTTGATGGCTACAACTTCAGAAGCTTGTATTTCCTTCATCCAATGTACATTTTCAATAAATTTTTTTTGTTGGAGTATGTTCTACTTGAATTCTAGTTATTGTAGTAAAAATTTCATGTCAATTCATTTTTTTTAAGTTGGGAGCAATTTGAAGTTCAAAACTCTGGTAGCTTGTTTCTTTCTTCATACCATGGGGCTCTTATGTCAGCAACAGTGACCGGATCATTAAGACAATTCCAAAGAGATAACATATCTCAAAGCATTGAAACATAAGACTGCTCACGCACCTCGCTCTTCGTTGGTAAAGAGTTGATGTTTTCCGCAAAACAAAGCTGTTGCAAAGCCACAGATCATATTAACTCAAACTAAGTCCGTGATGGTATCACATGCTTCATTGTACATTCTGTTCTTCTTGTAGTTCTAAAAGGAGGGAAAAGCACAAGGTTGATGCATCGTGGTGGAAATAAACATAAGGTAGGGAGCCCATTTGCTTGGGATTCCTTTCTCATGGCTTGAAAAGTCACCCATTTGCGTGGGATTCCTTTCTCATGGCCTGAAAAGTCACCCATTTTCTCATCCGAAGACGTGATTAGGAAGAACCGCGATACTTCTAGTTTCTATTACAGATCTTTGTCAAAGATGTTTCCTTAAGACACATCGTAGATATAGTAGATGCAATACTCAAAGTTCAGGGTTCAAGGTTACTCCAAGCTCATGATTGGGACCCCACTACATCAAACTTCAAACAGTTCATAACTTATTCAAAAAACATCCAAATTTTCCAATATATTATAGTGCGTTGGAATCCTCTCAAAAACGAGCCATGATCCACGATAAAAGTTTCCATTCTAATAATGGGAACCACTTGAAACAGCTGAAAGCCACAGAAATAGGTTCCCTGCCTTACATGGTGGTGTCAAACACATCATTCAACTTTYGCCCTCATCAAGAGCTTAGTCCAAAGGTCAACTCTGTAAATTCCAGAGATTTTCATAATAAATGCATACCTGTATTCATCGCTGACACCATAAGCAAATACAATATCGGCTAGATCCTCAACCACAGCCACCGCACTAYCGTTCATCAGCAGCAACGCATCCATGTCATTGGGTTTCTGGAACTGGTGAGCCTGCGAAAATCTGTCCATCAACCATGGGGCTTGAGGACCAAGGATTCATGGTCTGAAAGTAACCGATCCAGTTCGTCATACTGTGAAAAAATAATTAAAATGAAATTTCTCATCGCCTAAGACATTGCATGTGCTGGTCAAAAATACGAAATTTAGACAAAAGCAAGTCCCCATGTGATCTACTCCAAACTGCAAAAAAAAACTTGAGGCACAATTTGGGCTTCTYGGTCCTTTCGGGGTCAATGAATCAAATTTGGGCAAGTGAGAGCCGAGGAAAACAACGGTAGTCTGTCAGGAGGACATACTTGGTGAAACCACGTCCATCAATGCGGATAACAATCCAAGTGTGCGGCATCAGGTTGTCCTGGACCTCGAAATCTTTCACGTATTCATACTTGCTATTCGCCATTACAGCACCGCCGCAACGAAATTTCACTGCGTTCAAAATCTTGAAACCTAAACCCTTATTCCCGTCGTTTTGGGAACAGCACTTATCCGAATTTCAGTACTGAAAAACCTTGGTGAGTGTCGTTCCAATGTCCAAGTGCGGCTCACTGCAAAATACTCACAAAGAATCCAAAGTTAAGTACAATCTAGGTTGATTGTCCTTCCGATAGAGAGTCTTTTTAATAATCGCTTCACAGAAAGTCTGTATTGAATGAGTTCATCAGCTTTACTAGTCCTCGCAGAAAACCTAGCACTTGCAAATCCTGAACAACTTCATCACACTTCATCAGACTTTGATAACATACAGGGCTCCTAGTCTGGCTCATAAACTAAACAAAATTCGCGTTACCGCAATTCGTAGTAATAAATGTCGAGACCATTCACAAAGAGCTACGACCCTGATTGTATTYCACATGTCTTTCTATTACTAAACCCTAAACCCTAAACCCTAGGGGAATGCTGAGAGTAGTGTCAAATACTCAGGCTTTGGTCATTGTAGGAAAATTGTTCGCAAGTCCTGTAAGTAAGGTAGCTCCCACCCGTATTTGTCTCACAAATCTAATCCTCTTCCCCACACCACAATCGAAAAAGCGCAGAGCAGCTTTTGAGTCTGGAAACTCTAACCTAAACCCAGACCCTCTCACCGATTGACAACGATAGGAAGAAAAATGAATGGCACTCTTCTTCTCTRCATCAGGTTTGSYATACAGTCTCTACATTGCAAGAAGAAATGGAGGCGCACGTACAGAGCAGCTACACAGTGACAGGCGCTCCGAGTGGAACCAAAAGTYAAGTATTACGAAACAAACTCTAGTTTACAAGAAGAAAAACGAAAGCACTATATCTACTGCATYCAGAACTTGTSWAATACCWTCAACTTTCAAAACTTCACMAGACCTAATAAGATAAAATAATGTATACGATTGGCAATGAAGCGTGGACGAACAGTTTGAGAAACCGATAGGCACCTTGGTCGATTCTAATGACATTGCCTCTGGAACTCTGGAAGTACGAATTTATCGAAAATCCTCTGAAAATCTTCCATTAGAGGAWTCATGAATCCATTTGCATCTCCCAAATTGGGTTTCTGTAACGCATATCCCACATCCACCTTCTCTTCTGCAGTTCTGCTACCGGAGGAACCAATCGCACTCTATCAGTTCGAATATATATGCTTCACAGATGGAGAATCGATTTAAGCCAATCTGGCTGAATAGGTGTTGGAAATCCCGCACCCCATTCAAGGGTCCACCATTACGACACAACTCCATGACAAGGTATATGGTCAAAATCTATTAGGGTTTTTGGCAACTAGTGCAGTGCGTTGGAATCCTGCTTCATTTGCCAGTTTGCGAGCAAAGATACAATCTAGGAACAGCACAATGGCGATTTCGGGTGCCCCCACCTAAAATTTGAGAATCACACCATTCTATCCAACTTAGGGTTCAAGAGGTTTTCACAAGTGTTCCTTGTGTTTTGCCTGCTCGGGTCACCGACTTGTCTCATTTGGGGACTCCATTTGCAGACCTGGAAAATGATTGATATAGCATTGAGGATGTCATTGAGGACAAGGAAGATCAATGGTACAAAATGTTTACARTGTTGCTTCCATGTGTTGCTGTGGGGTTGCTTTGAGTCCCCCCAAGTTACCTTCACTCTTGAGATATCTCTAACTCTAAATAACTATCTCCTCAAAAGAGGTTGTCACCTCCTGGTTTGCATTAGTCCCCCCTCGTTCAAAAAAATCATAGGCCATTGATTTTTTTCTTAAAAATTATCCCCCCTTCCTACCATTGATCTTGATACAAATACTGGGATATGGTATACTACGATACAAATACTAAGATATGACATGTATATTATATATATATGATATATATATATGGATACAGAAAAATAATGAATATAAAAACCAATTAACCCATATCGATTATCAAACAAGTTCGTTTTGAAAAATATAAGACTGAGAGGGTACTGAGATTTTCTGGTTATTTCCAGATTGGATTATTTTTCATACCCCCCAATAAAATTGGAGGGGTTATGAAAAATAATCCAATCTGAAACTTTTGGGTGAATTTCTTATTCCACTATAGGAAATTTGAAATCTTGGAAATCTCGAGATTTCAAAGACCTTCACCACCAATGAACGGGAAGTACCGGCATCTAGTTACGACGTAGCCAAAATTTTTAAAGATTTTTGAATGGCTTAGAAATGTTTAGGATGGAGTATCGGAAAAAAAATGGTATTTTCGGAAATGGGTCGAGTAGAAAAATAAATCCTTGGCAATTTGGTCGTCCGCCCTAGGGATATGTAGGAAAATGACCAATATATAACCCTTTTTCCTGGTGGGCAACCAACTGGTCATATAATTTTTAGGAAATTTTATAATGCATACATAGTAATAATAGTATATGTGTAAGGCAACTTTCTATACTATTGCAAATACCCTTTGCGAGAAAGAATCAACAATGAATGATTAAATGGCCTCTACTGTAAAACAATAAAAATGTGACTGTGTGAGACAGTGAGAGACTGGGTCACTTAGAGGCTAAGAGCGCTAAATAGCGAGAGCGGACTGTTGAGGAGTCGTTGATGCAGTGATGCTAGAGAATTGCAAATTCAGCGATTGAAGGGACTGAGTGTGCCTACGCCACTAGCCACTTCCAAAGTCATCCGTCACTTCTGTCAACTAGTGAGCCATCTGTCACTATCATTTTTGTTTTTGATTTTTTTTTCTCCCTCTCAATTTGGCGGCTGATGGTACTACTATTGAAATTCCATGACTTTTTATACTAACCGTATTAACCAACCTCCGAAAAATATTTGGACCCTCCTTTGGATCCTTGTATTTTCCAAAGGCTACATCTTTGGCCCTAGTTTGGTAAGGGCTTTGCCAGGTTCAACTCTTGCCAAGGATACTTAAAATTTCAAACAAAAAGCATATCGACCTTTAGTTTTTGCTTTTTACGATACTGGTATCAATCCATTAATGTCAAAAGAAACTTCTGTAAACACGTTCTGCCGGTTGGAAAAGGTGAATATTCGACATCTAAGATTTGGTGACCAGGAAAGGAAATATTTGCCAGACTTCAGAGAATATTTTAAAGTGACATTCTATAATGAGTCCTGCCTTCTGACACTYCGGCTTTGCATTGCCAAACTGGCAGCAGTACACTAATGATGGTAAATAGTGTTACCTACACTAATTGATTTAAAACAGCCATAAGTTTTTATTTGTAATGAATATTTTTCCATCTACAATGCTATTAACGGAGAGGCACCCAATGGTGTCCTTGTACCCAATGCCGTCCAAATCTGCAAGACATAATCATTTCAGGCTGTAAATGCAGGTAGGCAGTACATGGCTTATTTCTTTGACCTAAAATAATAAGCAGTCTACAATCCCACTACATTTATGTTCTAGAATGAATGCCTGATTTAGAAAGGGATGGCATTGGGTACATGGTCGGCATTGGGTGCCTCTCCCTTAGGATCTATGTACTCTGTAAAAATATTCATGAAGAGTAAACACTTATAGCTTTTCTAAAATAGATAGCACGGGTAACACTATTTACTGTCATTAGTGTACTGGACCCTGATGGGTTACTACAGGAGAGGCAGGCCGAGGTGGTTGCATTTCATGGGAGCCAGAGTTCACGGAAGGGACACCGTATGACATAATAAGGTAGACGAGCCCATTTGCAAGTAATTTCCAACCCATTTCCAACAAGTAGACCAGCCTATTTCCATCTATCCCTAATCCTCTTTATTTTATGACAAAATCTAAGAATTCTATGACAAAATTTAAGAATTCTATGACAAAATCAGAGATTCTATGACAAGATGGGGTAAGAGTCACTTCATTAATAGATAACATCTAGTACTTGATTAGGTGGTTATAGGTTGTTGATGGGTTGTTTATGACCCCTAGTCTAGAGATGGTTTTGTAGTTTCATGGTTGACCACTTCAAAAACTCATAGAAATTACAATTTTGATTGGAAAATTATGATTCCACTTGGGTTTGACTCATGTAATAAGCACACACCTACGGAAAATATGTGTCCTTTCGGAAATTGACTTGAAGATAGTTAGATTGCAAATCAGGGTGGTAATAGGTTGGTCTATTTTTAGAGTTGACTTTCTTCCAACAAAAATTTAGTATGCCTTGTGCCATTGCCATAGCAAAAATAAAAGTAAAAGTAAATTTTAAATTTTATAGTTTATAAAATATTTGAAATTCAATAACTTTCATGCCATAGGTCCAAACGCACTTACGCACCCTTCCTCGTCAAGAGCTTTTCAATGGTACCAAAAACACAACGGGGGGCACACAATCCAAGAGATCTCAATGTAACAAACAAAACAAATAGTGTAAGGTATGGATGATGTGCAATATACCACATCCATTAGTAGATACAAGGATAGGTGGCGTTTCAAATGAAACTTATAAGTATTGTACACAAAACAACAACGTTAAATGCTTTGGTGTTAACATTTAACCAAAGCATATAAAGAAGCATTGGAGCATTACAGTTTAACTTYGAAAATGGAGCAAAAAGTTCATGGAAAACAAGAATTTCAACTCCTACTTTGTTTAGCTTCAAAAARTCATGTATTTATTGTTTTAGAAGGGAGATAACGGCTCTTTATATACARATGGGGTCTTAGGAGGTAAAACAAACAACGTGGGATATATGAATTAGAACTAGGAGGAGTTCAACCACTCATAGTCAAGTTAACCCCTAAAAGTTCAAACTACGTTTTTTAACAACATAGTGATTTTGGGCAGCTCACTGCGAATGGAGTTTTTTATTTTTTTTCTTTGAAATTTCACACAACATGTGTCCAAGGAGTAACTTTAAGGCCCAACAATTTTCATGAGCTTTGACTACATGATTAAAAAGTTATTGCATGAAATGTGATTTTCAGTGGTCGGCGGGTAGCTCGGGCAGGTCTAAAAATACGACTTTTTTCATAAATAACAATTTGAAATTGGTATTCTAGATTAACATATATGGTGGGTACACCCAAAAGCGCTAGAAATTGGGTTGTAGGTATTTTAAAAGTTGAATAGTGAAAAGGAAAGAGAAGAGAAGAAAGAGGAGTTCAAAGGAGGAATGAAACAAAAATAATTTTTCAGTTTCTTGTAAGTATGAGACTGCAGTAGATGCACAAAGTTTTGGCAGTAGAGTATTTAAAAGCGCTCATAGGTCGCATTTAAATGGAGCTCTGACATTGCTGAAGTTCCACTCCCAATTTGTCATAATTGATAGAAAAGAAAGCCGAAATCCTCTCACAAAATTTTGAAAGGGCGTCAAGTTGTAAACCAACTCACACCGAAATGGTCTGTCAGAGCTTTAAATCGTCTTCTACTCTAAGCTTGGAAGCTTTGCACATGCTCCTTTCTAAAAGCAAAAAGCAAAATCCCTCAAAATCATGGTTGTCGTCATGTTGATGGCCCTTACTGAGCTACCAGAGAGTACAGGCCAGGGAAAGAGCTGTTGAGAATTTTGAAACTTGAAGCACGAAACGGAATTCT
The DNA here is from genome assembly GCA_006891605.1 of Pleurozium schreberi. NCBI lineage: Eukaryota > Viridiplantae > Streptophyta > Bryopsida > Hypnales > Hylocomiaceae > Pleurozium > Pleurozium schreberi. The sequence continues at coordinate 18,442 of VACF01001745.1, read as the reverse complement.
ATGATTTTGGGAAAAAGCATGGCGGTGGCGTCCAGCTTGCCGCACATTGACAAGCTTGTGGGATTTGAAATGACCAGCCATTTAAAGAAGCCTTAGTGTATTTCACTCCATTTTCAAGTTGCCATTCTCTCTTGTGTGCGCAGGGACTTCCATGACCCATCTCCCCACGCCAGCCGAGCATGGTAAGCAATTCGAGGGTTTCTATCTTTTTTGATTGTCTATTCCGTTGGTCTTCAGCGCATTTTTAGTTTGTGAATCTGGATTCTGAAACTTTGGAAAGCATGCTCCTCTCTTTTTTGCAGACTTGATAGCGCCAATGTTTTCGGGGATTTTACTTTGGGGGGACTGCTAGGGTTTGAGGAAGGACAACACTGCTGCGTCTGCGATGGTCTTCATCGCCGTTGCTTGCAATGCTTCCTCCGAAACAATGAGTTCACTCCTAATGACTTCGTTTTTTCCGGGTTTTTTGGTTGTTTCTTCACATGCATTGTTCAAAGCGTGCTTAGGGTTTAGGTTGAGCTTGAGAGTTTAGTCGCTTGCTCCCTACTATTGCAGCACAGCAGTGCTAGTTGTGCTTTTCGGTTTGTGCTTCCGTGAAAGTTGGTGAGGAGACGACCTAATGGGAGTTTTGTTTCTCTGTGAAGGTCGGTGTAGAGGCAACCGTGGTACTGAGAACTCCGTTTTGGAATCTTTAGCACCGAATAGTACTTGATCGAATAGTTGAGCAGTTGCGGTGTTCACTCCTCCAATATGAAGATGCCAATAGGAAATGAGATTTGAATAGAAACTTGTTATTATTGAGGTGCGTTTTTGCCTAACTTTCTTGGCCTATTCAATATTGGGTGCAAATGTCGGTTCACAACCTCTACCGTCATTGCATTTCAAGTGTGGCTTGTGGATCATTTCTTCTCCCCTTCTCTTTATTGTTGTGAGCGAGGATCATTTTTGTCTTTGAAAGGCCAATATATCTTGATGTATTTTAGAAGAATTTGAGTTGACGATTATTTTGTCTTTATTTGTAAGGCCTCCTATTTATCGTGCTTTCTATAAGTAGACGAAACCCATTTTGTTCTAAACATGGACAACGGTAGAACATTAGGCTTCCGTGGTGACACAACAGTCAAATATGCCGAGGTAGTATCGGGTGGAGATTCAATGACAATGGTCACTAGAATCTCAGGGGGGCGACGATCCATGATCGAAGCTCCTATGTTGATATTTACAAATCCGAACAGCAATTATCCAATTCGAGGATTGAATGACAACATCCCAGGGGTATGTTATCATACGGGTCCTAAAGGGTGGATGGATCAAACTCTATTTTCAAATTATTTTGTAGAACCACGAGCCTTCCAATCTGATGTCCATGGCCGCTCAAAATTTATTTGGGTAGATAATTGTACCGGTCATAACATGACCCCAAGACTTAGCACTGTTTTGGAAGCCAAAAATGCCATCTTGAAATACTTGCCACCTTATTCGACCTACCTTTGCCAACCAGCAGACACGTTCATTATTTCTAAGATGAAAGATGCATGGACCAAAAGATGAGAGGCAAACAAAACAGACTTAATAGCATCAAATGCTTGGCAGAATACACCTCGAGCGGATGGTGGCTGGTCACGGAAACTCTCAAATCCGGGTAAGAGGTTTTTCTTACAGTTAGCTGCTGATTTTGTTGAAAATGTCAACCGGGAACTTGATTGTGACAATATCAGCCATGCTAGAAAATCCATGATCAGATCTGGTATGTCTTTAGCTCTAGATGGGAGTTAGAGTGTGGAGCAACTTTTCCCACATTTGCAGGAGATAGTAGGAAAGTATGGGCAAATTTTTCTAAGGCAACATGTGCCTCCGAGAATCTGAAATTTGTATTTCCATGATTTTCAGAAATTACAATGTACATTCCATCTTCTTTATGTTATAAACCACTCTTTCATTGATAATGCTTGTTGTATACTTTTAATTAATCACTTCTAACTTCCTACGCTTTGAATGTCATTGTTTTGCATGTATTTCCTAAATTTTCTAAATTCACAAACACTAAATTCAAACATGTAACTTTTTGGCAAGTCTCTCAAATCACTGTAGTTCAAATTTAGTGTTTGAATTGACATTTAATGTTACTTGCTTTCATAGGGTAATTGGCTTTTAGTGTATGCCTTCGTATTTAGTGTACAAGACACTAAATATCATCATTAGTGTAGTTTTGACATCCTTTTTCTTGACAACTTTGAAGTTCTAATGCTTAAGAATTGACAGTGGGCAGATGCACTATTGTCAACAATCTCATCTCAAGGATGAAAATAACTACAAGCAGTCAAAAATATCTTCTGTGGAAGCAGTGGCGATGGCAAGCTTGGAAGATTGAATCCACAATCCAGATAGCCATGTACTACTAAACAACTGGAAGAGTGGAGTATATGTGTTTGCTCCAAGGAACTGCTGTGCAAGGTATGACAGACTTAGGATTTTTACCCTTTCTTTTGAATTTTAACCTAAGACTAGCCACTCTCTGATTCCAAATACAAATTGAAGGTACCTTTCCACAGTAAGGAGCACTGTACATTGAAGATGGAAACTCCCAACCACTTTGGAGAAGCTTCTGCAGATTGTTTTCCATCCCAGTTGTTTCTGTTCGTCATAGTACATCTCTAGCCGCTTTTCATTCGTCTTTTCTTCATTTTTTTCTTTCTGCTCAGTTGCCTTCCTCTTCTTGATTGTTTGTCTTTCTTTCTTCTTAGCTTCACACTCCAATTGCCTAGTCTCCTTGTCTCTAGCTGCAGCTTCTCGTTTGTCTCGTAAGTCTTTGAATAATTGGATGTGGCTGTCACTTGTAAGTAACAGTGACTTAGAGTAATCAATGTATGGTTGCATTCTTTGTATTGTAGATGGTCTAGCTCTTTCTGGTTGTAGTGTTGATTGTTTGTCCTTCTCATTGGGATTGGGCTCCTGGCTTGACATTTTGTCGCTTTGGGCAGTCCCTGATGCGTGGTCAGATGCTGTTTCGCCTTGTTCATAGTCAAAACACTGAAGGTCTACCACTGTAGGCTCTAGTTCTTGTAAAACCTCGTCCATGAGGTCTTTGTATTCTTGTCCTTTGTCATGATCGTCTTCTCCATCTATGAGTAGTTTGGATGGTCCAAATTTGTCATCCATAGCATGAGGGTTTAGAGGGAAAATGCTTGGAGTTTGGAATCCGCTTTTGATGTTGCTAGAAGTCAATGCTCTCATTAAGAAGTTACATACCCATTCTCCAAAAATGACCTTTGTCACTTTAGCCCCTCTATTATGCATTGTCTAGATGTCTCTGTATATGCAAAATGTCAGCTTGAAGCTAGAGAAGCAACTAACATCGAAGGGCTGAAGGGCGTGAGAAGTATGGGAAGGTAAAGTAAGTAAGTCTATTCCCTTGAAGCAACATTTTTCAATGACTTGTAGAGTGACGTGGAAGTTGTGTCCATCTACTATAAGTAGATGGCGATTGGTTGGTGATACACCTCCTCTATCTTGCAAATTTCTGACAAAATGCTCTATCCATTTTCCAAAGAGGAATCATGTCATCCAAGCATTTTTTGCATTTCCATTCTAGCACTTGCTTCACATTTAGCAATGTGTGCATGCTGGTATTGTTTTCCCTTAAAAATGTAGTAGTTTGGTATGCACTCACCTGCAGCATTGATGCAAGATAATGCTGTCAAATGGTCTCGTTCATTGGGAGTGATGATATGGACATTTCACACACCTGTTCTAGCTAGAACCCTTGCTCCACCACTTTTTCCAGCTTATGCTCCACTTTCATTAGCATTCCATATGTGATTGTCTGCATATTTTTTTTTTCATACATAATTTCTAGGTTTGTATAGAAAGTGGCTACATTTTTGGGACTTAACCCCTTAGCTCTAGCTACCTCAAGGGGTTGTGCTTTTCTTAATGTAATCTTTGGATGGCATTTTTGGAACCACCTAACCCACCCATTCCCTAGTATGCCCTCCTTGAAAGGTTTAGAGCGATTTTGTATCATCAAGGATACATGAATTCTAAGTATCAACCAAGTCAGTGGAAAACCTCTATTGGCCATGTCAAATAAATACTTGACGAGCTCATCTTCTTCAGCAGCTGTGAGCACTACATTGCCTCCTGTTTTCTAGAAAGGGTTTTGCCATGTACATGTCCTCTTAAGCTAGTCCTTGGACTGCCATAGTAATTAGCTACTGCACATACTCCAGCTCCCCTATCAATTGCTCTCAGTGCTGCTTTGAGCTGAGCATCACTTCAATTACCGTTCCTTGTGAGCTTCTTCTTTCTATCTATTTTAGAGTCCCTTGGCATACCTTGAGATGGTTTGAGCGGTGTACAGTCTTGACTTGTTTCTGTGTTGGCTGCTACTGTCTTCACAGGTACTCTTTCGTCTCTTCCTGGGCGGTCCATGAGTTGGCTGTCTTGTAACTGCCACAATTTCAAGGGTTCTTTCTTTTTCTCTCGGGGTCGCAATTCCATTTGTCTGCTCCGAACTTCTATTGTCTGTAAGTCATCGTCAGTACACTGCTATGGCATCCTTTCCTTACTCTTAATAGAAATAATTCTTGTATGGCATGGCATCTCTAGTCACTCACTCTTGGGCACTAATTTCGGTCCCTCAACATCTTTAAATGCTCTAAACAATTTCATCTGCCCTACTTCATGTTCACTACATTTTGACCAAAGGACTTGCAACTCGTGCAGTTCATCTACCGCATCTCTTGCCTGAATGGTTGCAACTAAATCGATTCCGCCTTGTGATGCTTGTGGACTGGAGATGTTGCCTCTCCCTAGAAATTCAATGTCGTCATTCTCACTTGTACTCTTCCCTTTCAAATGCAAATCCTGGTTCTCACAAATCATTTGAACACTTTTCTTCTTTCATCTTTTTTAACATGGTGTACAAAAGCTCGTACTATGTGTGAAATAAAGAGGAGACGTTGTACGCATCTAAGTCACTCTCTATCACTCCAAGCTCTTCCTACAATCTGTGGAGGTGTCTACTATGGAGCAAACTACTTCTCCCCCTCTCATTTGGATAATTTGGGAATGAGCTTGTGTTGGAGGCAGCTTAGTCAGCTCAGTGAATTGAAATCACCACCTACAATTTTTCATATCGTTTTCTTGTACTTAATGAAGAGAGCCATTTTTGCTTCATTCCCAATTTAATAATCACCGTAAATTGACCTACCAATTCCCTTTGATCATAAGTATGTACTTCAAAAATGGTTTTGATTTAGCTTATTCTTTTTTGCTTTTCTTTCTATAATCAATCAACCGTCAACTCAACAATCTTTATTAAGCACTTCATTGTAATCTGTACTTAACTATAATGACACCATCATTATGAAAATTTGCCATTTCCTAGTCACTGACAACTTGGAACACAAGTGAAAACCATTTGAGGGCTTTTTTTAGCTGGCGCTTTTAGGCACGGCGCAATAATAGGGGTACCCACCTTACATAGAAAGCTTTGAATTACTCCACTTTGATCAATGTGTCAAAAGTTATGAAGAGTTTTGTTTGTGGGCAATTGTGGATCTCTATGCTAAAATAAACTTTGAAGTCCTTTATTTAACTCATTTTCCAATAAATTTGAAAAAAAATAAAAACATTGGTTGTAGATTGTTTATTACAACATTGCCATCTAATGTAGTTTCAATATAAAAATGATGTTTCTATCCTCGAGTCAAACAAATGCCAATGGTGCAATTCCTTCATTTTACTATTGAAATTTGTTTTTGTTGGTAGATGGTTAAATTGTATTATTATATTACATAGTGGTACAATCTATGAGCATGCAAGCTTGAGCAAATGAGTACCGAGCAGTGACTCTGTAAATATTAAGCTCAAAAATTTGAAAAATTAGTAGAAAATTAATAATATTTCTAAATATAGGTTCTATCAAAATATATTTGGCCAAATCTTACCATTTTAAGTATATTTTAGTACCTATTAACATGGACCTATTATCGTAGTTATGTAGAATTTAGATGAAATCCGAGTTTTCAATGTTGCTTAGAATATTAGAAGTATACATTACAAAAATGATAAATTCAATTGATGTGAAAATTGAATGGAGATGGGAATAAGTTTGTATAGAATATTGGTTGATCATTGTCCTATATCAACATGGGTCCTCTTAAAGCCAATGGGAAGGTACCAATAATTTTCTCTTAATGAGTTGTTATTGGACTTGTTTAGACTTTAGAAAAAAAAAATTGTTGATAAGGTTTATTTTTATATTTAATAATCTTTGTCACACTAAATTTTATATTAGTTGATCATTGTCTTGTAGCATCATGGGTCCTCTCAAGGTCAATAGAAGGATATGAACATCTCCCTCTTGATTTTTAGGTCGGTAGACTTGTTTAGATTACAGAGTAAAATTCATTGTTTAAGAATTCATTATATGTGGAAAGTGTTTAGCTGCACAAAATTTCATTTTTATTGATCATTATCTTAAATAGTAGTGTAGGTCCTCTTGGGGCCGATGGAGAGGTACTCATATTTCTGACTTGATGTGTTGGTAATTGGACATGTTAAGGTTTTAGAAGAAAATATTCGGTTGATAGGGATTATTTTTATAACTAATGAACTCTAGTTACATCAAATTGTTGATTAGTTTGTCATTTGTATCTTGTGGGACCTCCCGGGAGATTCAACACTTCCATCTTGATATAATGGTTGTTTGGTTGATCACTCCCTTCTTGTTGTTTGGGACTTGTTGGTGCCAAAAGGAAAATTGAGCACTTTCCATTTTGAAGTGCTACTTATTGGACTTCGCTAGATTTTAAGAAACCAAAAATTGGTGATTAATCAGGATTCATTTGAAATTGAATGAGGTCATTTTAGACATTTAGATTTAAATTTTTATGATCATTCCCCTCTTATTTCTTGGTACCTCTTAGCACCGAGAAGAGTCCCCTAATTGCAAACAAAAAACAAAAAGCACATCCTAATTAATCACCAATTTCTTTTTCTTAAAGTCTCGTTATGTCCAATAAGTAGCACATCAAGGTTGTTCAAAGGACCATGCGAAATATTGGTAATTGGTCTATGGCAGTAGGACAGTAGRTACTAAAATTTATTWAAAGTAGTAAAATTTAACCAAAATTTTTAGATGGAATATTGCATGAAATCAAAAGAGTTTAGTTTTAATCTTCTWCAACTGGTTCTTTTATTGCCCTTGTAAGTACTCCGTACTACTTAAGACTAGTTCATGGGTTTAAGATTGAATTTGGTATGATTTTTKAATATCAATCATTATAAATCTCTTCACAAAGATGTAGATTGTAGATTGATTGAGTCTCAAAAATGCATTGATTCTCAGAATGAAAGCTRCAACGTGGAAGCATTGAAGATGTACAATATTAAGGCAATGATGGTATAAGACCAAAAAAAAACAATGAACAAGACTATTGTGAAAATGGGCAATGATAACAACACAATGGATTGYGTGCACTATGGAGGGTCAATACTTAACCATGAGAAAAAAAAAGATTGGCAAAATGATCTCTAGGGGCCAACTCCGGTAAAAAATCATACAAAATGGACATTGGCAAGGAGGCTTAGGGGATTGGTGGAGCAAACAACATTGRACTAGAGGGGCTTGGAGGAAACAATAATAACACTTTAAATGATTGTGGCAAACACAAYAATGGTTTAGAAGATCTTGGTAATTGGAGATGAAACAATAAAAAAAACATAAGAAAKGATTGCAGTAGAGACAACTAAGGCTTAGGAGATTTCAAAAATTTGGGAGGAGCTATCAATAAGAGAAAATAAAGGGTTATATGTAGAGGGACGTGCCTAATAAATTTTTTTAATTCCAAAAATTAGTTTGAGTTAGTATATGGGGAACACTAATTAACAATTAAGCCTTCTAAAGTCCATATTTTGAACTACAAACAAGCGCTTTGGGGTTGATATTTCATCCAAAACAACTTCTTATTCATCCAAAACAATGTTTGGGTCTTCAAAAAACTACGTTTTTATCATGATCATTTTGACTAATTTAAAGTAGATGCAATACATATTTGCACAAAGATAAAAATAAAAATGTGCAATGCYTCAAAAAATGACTTGGGCAACGATGAACAGAATGAAAYTGAAGTTTCATCCACTTAATCGCATGGATGAAAGCTCTTCTAATTYGTGGAGATACTATATCAAATTGTTTTTCTATCTAAAAGTTGGATTTGGTRTTATTGGAGTATATATATTCCTATAATTACCAATGTGCAAGTATGTCAATTAGTTGACCAAGCCAAAATTGCATTGACTTTAGTTCAAAATTAGATTTTCCAAAATGAGGTCATAGATTTTAAGAGTACAAAAACTTCAAAAAATTGCTATGTCAAGAGAACCTCATTCCATTTCAACAAATTCTACTCCAGAAATGGTAATATTTTGCTTATTATTGAATTTTAAAGGAATTTCAAAATTTATCTTTCAAAATTTATAAAAAAAAAAAGATTGGTAATAGTATTGGTGAATCTAACCATATGGATGGAATCAAAAACTCTTATTCTACAACGATTATTTGCATATCAATTCCAAAATATGCAAATAATAGCACTTTATATTGATTTTTTTCAAATCGTCAATTTTGGAGATGAAGGACATTTAGGGGATATAGTTAGCCAAAAATGATCAAATTCTTGGATGAATAGGTGCATTCTTTTGTTTTTTCAATTTCTTTGAAAATCACTCATTTGACACAAGCCTAGTGGTCTACATTAGAAGCTTTTTGAGGCATTTAAAGACTAAGAGTACCCAAACTATGGGAACTCTAGGAACTCTGCCCCATAAGCAATTTGATATAGTTGAAAGTCTACCACATCAAATAATAATATTTAATTGATTTAACCTCTAAAGGTCCTTGACTATGTTCTCACCAAAAATGCTTCAAAACTGCCATTTCTAGTACAGGTACCAAATTTTTGAAAAACATCATTTTTTGACATATGTAACCATAGGATCTTATAGTACTCTAGTTTGAAGATATGTGGAAAAAATTTCAAAAATTTCCACCATGTAGATTGCAAGATATTAGCATTTGAAGTGGCAAAAATCCTTTTCTTGGCCCTGCAAAAAACCGGGCAGCTGCACTTCACAAGGTCAGATCATTATGAAAAAATGTCCAAAATGGTTGTGCTTCTTCGGATTCATTTTTTAGGGCAAGTTGGCTACTTACATGAAAAATTTCAGATCATTTGGAGTTGTACAGCATATAGGAAAGAAATAGTAAGTAGAAAGAAGTAGCAAATGACATTAGATGTTTTTTCAGCCCTGGAAGAGCCTGTTTCGGGGCTGGTCCCTGAAACTGTTCACTGCACAGGGAACCAGCCACTGCTGGTCTGAAATTTTGAATTTCAAAAAAAAAAAAAAAAAAAACTTTTTTTTCAGAAATCTTAGAAAGTATAAAGAAACTGAAAACTGATTTAAAAAATTATTATTTTTTAAATAAATAATAAATAATATAAAATAATAATCAAATAGTATTATCCGACGTGGCAGTCTCTGTGCCACGTCAGACTGCATATGTGACAGAGTTCCCAGAGTTCCCAATGTGTTCCCACAGCCGGGAACTCGCAGTCTTCTAGACGGGCCAAAAAACATCTAATGTTTTAAATACTAAATTGTTAATAAATTAGTTATAAAATTAAAAAAATACAATCCAAATGGTTGAATTGTTGTAATAAACAATTCACATCCAATAGCATTATTTTTGTTCAAAAATATTGAAATTTCAGTAAAATAAAGGTTTTCAAAGTTTTTTTGGGTGTAGGGATTCCATAACCGCCCGCAAACTAAAAAGGCTCATAACTTTCATCTCAACTATCGAAATGCAATGATTTAAAGCTTTTTGAGTACATATAAATCTGAAGAACTTTTTTTCCCCCTAGATTCTCAACACAATTCTCCACCATAAGGATTTAAAGCTCAAAACTGTGTAGTGCAAAATATTAAAGTTAAGAAGGTTCAAAGTCAAATAATCTGGGCCAACAATGTGTTGCAAAACTTGTTTTTTTCACTTTAAATGCAAATATCTTGCAATCTGTGGGTCCAAAAATTCTGAAATTTTTCCCACACATCTTCATAGTAGTTAGGTGTAAGATCCTACTGTTAGATATGCAAAAAAATAAATTTCAATTTTTTTTACTCTTTGCTATAGAAATGGCAGTTTTGAGTGTTTTTTCACAGAAGAAAAGGCCTTGGTCCTTTAGGGGTTAAATAATGAGCATGAATGCTTTGAAGAATGGATGTGCAATGAAGAAGGTATGATTATCCTTAATGTTTAATCTAGGTAAATCCTCTTTGATATATTAGGGGTAGTCAAACTTCCTTTGAAAAGAAAATTTCCTTGAAGAATAAAAAGTTGAGAGAAAAGAGGAGCTAATGGAAAGTTGTAGTGGTACAAAAGGTATGACACCTATCTTTGGTGTATTGAGCATAGAAAATAGAAACTGGAGAATAGATTTATTTTTAAGATGATAAAGTCAACAACAACRAAGATGACATTGGCAAAGGGGTGAAAGTACAACACTAGAGGAGTGAATCTATGAAGCACAAGATAAAAACTTCTTCAAGAAATTTTCGAGCCCATTTCTTCAACTCTAGAGGAGAAGAATGGACATCCTTGATTCTCAGAGAATGGGAGCTCCGCAAGCCACCGACAACCAAAAAGAAAGTGCCGTGTATCAATTCTCCGAGGATTGAAACCAAGGTGAAGAAGTGAAACCAAGGTGAGTGAAGAAGGTGTATTATCATCGACGGAAATATATTCTTCGTCACGGCCTAATCCCCATTAAACAGCGACGGTAGTAGGTTGCGAATTGACAGATGTCTATCTGTGACTAGTAAGTAGTGAGTTTGTAAGTTCCGCCCGTGAAGGACGGGCCGCGAGCTTCGTCGCAGCGCGACGAAGCTGACGAGCGGCACGCGGCACGCGGCTCCGCGACTCCGCAATTCCGCAGTGAGCAGCTGCACCTTCGTAGCCAGTCCCCCTGCCTCCGTCCGCCCCCGGCCGATCGCTCCGCATCTGGCGCTCCTGGCGCAACTCCTCGTCGGCGGTCTGYAACAAAAACATTAACTCTCGCCTCGCTGCGCTATTTATAGTGGCGCCAGCTTCCCCATCACCAGCGGCCCCCGAAACCGCAAGCGGCCATGCACCGCGACGRACATCTCGCCCTGCGCACGGCTTGCCCCCCGCCAACGCCAGCAAAGCAAACCAAAACCAATCCACCAGGGGACAGGCAGGGGACTCAGGTACCCACCTCGCCCGCGTTGCGCACGCCGCAGATCAACCCGAACTTCCATTCTCCATTGCCTAGCTAGCTCGCTTGGGGCGCCATTCGACTCCAGCTAGCTCCCGCGCTGCATCCCGATTCTATGCGGGAGGGGTGAGATTGAGTCGTGACAATGGCCGCAGTGTGGGCGGCGCTGGTGGTCGCGCTCCTCGTGGCGTCCGTGGTACTGGTGTCCGTGGAAGGGACCTCGAGTGCGTTGCAGGATAATTTCTTGCTGCGCGCGGCGGACAAGGTGCGGGTTCTGCCTGGCCAGCCGCCTGCGGCGTTCAATCAGTGGGCGGGGTATGTGAATCTGGATGGGGAGACGGGGCGGCACTTGTTCTATTACTTCTCCGAGTCGCCCAAGAGCCCCAGTTCCAAGCCTTTGGTGCTGTGGTTGAATGGAGGTGCGTAGCCTAGCTTGGTTTGCTCGCATTGGATCGCATTCGCGCATTTGTAGGGAACGCAACGGCATGCATGCATTCCTCTTTTACAAATCAGGAATGGGGTGAATTGAGATCGRCGGTTCTCTAGCTAGGAATGGAATGCTTGAGGGATGCGCATCTTAGGATTCTGGWTATGAGCTATGGAGCTCGACTGTRTCCAATGCAGTGCATTTRCTGTCTGTTTGGTTCTCATTCCCAAGCCATGCATTTCCCGTGAATCTTTCGGTTCCAAATTTTAAGTGGTTAAGGGAGTGGTTCACAAGTTGGGATAGATAGTTCGATTCAGAAGCATATCGATGTTTCCAAGGCGTCGATCAGTTCGATTCCTCTACAGTAGGGATGTACTTCGGATTCCGAATCCTGCGCTCGATTTGAATTGGTCTTTCCCGCCTATGATGAGAAGTGTGCAGGAACGAGTGTTGGAATGGCATTTTAAAGTYGCTTYWCCTTCACGTTTCTTCTAGATTTGGAATGGCGATCAAGCTCATGCTCGTTCATCTGGCGAATTTCAATTGGGATGTTCATGTGGTGGAARTGGATGTAGGGTTACAGAGCGGAAACTTCTGAGCTTTAGAATCGAGGAAGATTATGGGTTTCAGACCGATGGATAGGAGACTGATGGATTTGAGTTCTTACGGATACTGTCTGTTTCCAGTTTGTGATTCTACGCAAATGCAAGAAACGTAACCATGATCGTGAGGTTCCTGTTGTGGTTGCTCAGGTCCGGGATGTTCGTCACTGGGCCTTGGATGGGCGACCGAGCTGGGTCCCTTTCGCGTCCGGGATAAYGGCACTGGACTGGAAGTGAACCTGCAATCCTGGAACCGATGTAATCTTCAAACCTTTTTCTCAGTTAGGGTTTGGGCAGTTCATGTTTTCTTCTCTATTTGGGTGTTTGGGGAATGTGATAGTAGAGCCATGGAGGTAATGAGGGGGTGTTCTTTTCATAACAAGGCTGTGCTTTCCTCTTACTGGACATAACCTGAATTTGTTGGATTTTGTCTAAGAAAGGGTTGAATATGGGTTTTTAATGATATATAGAATATACCAGGATTATAAATGAGATATAAGCATGCTCTCCATATTTGAATCTGTAATTACTACCTCTTTTGAAATGGGTTTCATTGAGGGTATGTTGATCTAACTGTTCTGTTGTGTTTCCACAGTCGCCAATGTGTTGTTTTTGGATTCTCCCACTGGGACGGGTTACTCCTACTCAGATGATCCGGAAGAGAATACTACTGGCGGTGATAACCAGACTGGTAAATTCCTTTATGGCCCTAGAATTGGAGTTAAATCTTTAGGGTTACTGCTTGTTACCGTTCCATAGCAAGGTGTGGTTGCTATTGCAAGATTGTTGTTGACCTAAAATTTGACAACATTCGTTTTATATGTTAACTGTTCGCAGTTGAGCAGAATTACGCGTTCTTGTTGAAGTGGTTTGAGCGTTTTCCTGAGTATAAGACTCGAGAGTTCTACATCACGGGAGAAAGCTATGCAGGTGAGTTACGTTTCTTCCTTTCGTAGGCGTTTCCACAGTACCCTCTGTACCCGTTTTAAATCATGCAACGTTTTCAGTTTGAAGATGCAGCGTTGCTGTCAATTTAGGTGGAGATTCGGAAGTAGTATGTCGCACTGCAAACATTGGAAATGGATATGGAATGTTCATATTAGGAAATGCAGAGTATCAAGGACTTGCTAACGTGAAAGTAGAGCCCTTGTTATGAGACATAACATGCACATAGTTTGGGGTGTTATTTCCCTAATGTGGCTATACTTTCATTGTACTAGACATAACCCTAAAAACGACACCATTATTTTTAAGGAACAAGAGTATGAGATACAACCATGCTTTTATATTCAATGCTTAGTTGCCACCACTACAGAAATGGGCTTTTATTGAGGTTATGTTGTTATTATGGTAATGTTGTTAGATAGATTGCACGGCAAGGTCGAGAAAGTTTTGAAAGACAAATCATTTCCTGTTTGTTAATTGGTTCTTCTGCAGGTCACTACGTTCCTCAATTGATGGCACTGATTCATGATCGCAACGAACAAGCTTCAGAGAAAATCAATTTGAAGGGGATGATGGTAAGTAACATATCTCCGAAGTGTCAACCTCACTTTACAATTAGAGAATCCCAATTTTCCTTTTCGCAATCTAGGGACTGATCGATATCTTTTGATATTTGGGATTTTAAAAACATGACCATGTCAACGGAGTAGTCTGACCAATGGGTGTGAATCGGTTTCCTGCAGTTTCTGCGAAGGAAAGCTGGATATGACCCTTGTGCTGGAAATGCTGCTGAGCTTTATTTCACCAGGAAAGACGTGCAGAAAGCCTTTCACGCCGAAGTGTTTGGTGAAAAACAGTTGAACTGGACTTCCTGCAAGTATGTTCAACTCTTGCTTTGCTTTCTTTTGATCGCATCTGCAGATTGCTTCATCAAAAGTCAATTAAATATACATGTACCGTCTGAGTATAATTAGTTTTTTTTTTTTTATTATGATATTTTTTGGGAAAAACTTAAGGTTAAGGTATCACGTAAGGACTGAATTCATTCAAGACCGAGTTGTCAACTGTTCTGTGGTAGAAACATAATATCTATCATCATGTAATGAATTATGTGTCGCATGGGAAAAGGGTAACAATAATGTGTTAAGACGGAAAATCATGCTTTTGTCTGATGGAAAAAACAGTCTTGAATCACTTGGAAGATTATCCTTTGGGAAAGAAATCATGTGTATGACTGGAGGGAAGACATAGTGGGACAAGATGGAGGAATAATTAGATGATTAGGAGAGAGAATTCTCTAGACTTGAGAGCAGCAGCCAAATATCTACTCTCTACTCACTCCGTCTCGAAAGTAGACCATTTAATCTTTTATGAATGTATAATGATATGAATATTTCCACGTAGAGAAAAACATTTTATTGTACCAAAGCTAGAGTACCTGTATTTTTCTGATGGGATAGTTTTACAGTGGAGTCAGCTTATTAGATTTTAGTATGTACTAAAAAAAGTCTCCTGTTTCTTCCGTTGATATGACAGCAATAACATCAACTGGGTGGAATCAGCTTTTACTGTTCTGCCTGTTTACAAGGAGCTTATTGCAGCTGGTTATAGGATTTGGGTGTACAGGTATGGTCTTCTACACCTCTTAATTTTAAAGTCAAATTCGCTATAATGTCGAAATTTCAAGAGATTGGCACTATCTGGAACCTTAAATCTTTACTGATCCTAGTTTTTAGGGCTCACAGCATTGAATGTCATGATTTTGATGCTCGGATTCTGACTAGTTTAGCGAATTTGATCACATTTCTTCATTAGGATTCAAAATTATGCATAGTGTTTTTTTTTCTTAAACGTTCTTTCAAAATTGGACTTGCGCAGTGGAGATAACGACGCTGTTGTGCCAGTGACGGGGACTATTTACGCTTTAGAGTCCCTGAATTTGCCTGTAACGGTTCCTTGGTATGCTTGGTATCAAAAATCCCAGGTACTGTCCCTCTTTAACTTTAGCAGACCCTACTTTTTGTCTAAACTAGATCAGGTTCAAGCAAACGATTATAATTGTTTAGGGGTTTAAAATGGTACCGACTTGTAGCATATTGTGGTGTATGTGCTCAGGTTGGAGGACGCAGCCAGTGGTACAAAGGAATAACATTTCTGACCATCCGAGGAGCAGGCCACGAAGTGCCTCTGATGCAACCCGGCCGGTTTCTCTCAATCTTCAAAGCCTTTCTCGCCAACGAACAGCTGCCAGGCGACCCCTACAAATGACTCCGGGGACTCCGCAGCCTGCTACTACTCAAATCAATTGAATCCGTCTGTCTGTAACTATTTTGAGAGTTTAGGGTTTAGGGGTTTAGGGTTTGGGAGCTCTCAATAAATGGGATCCAGTCAATTGCGATTAATATTACCATTGAACTCCCGTCAGTGCTGCTGGGGTTGTGATTGTTGTTGTTGCTGCTGCTGCTGCTGACGCTGCGTCGATGCTACTGAGAATTGGTAGGATTTGGGTCAMTGTCAGTAACCTTGGGATTCATCAGTTGTGAGAAGGAAAAAAATAGGAGGAGCTCTGCTTTCATGGACCATTTTCATGGAGGAGCCGCTTTGCAAAATGATGGGAGAATGATGAGGGAGAACAATTCCGTGTTCGAAATGGAACATTGGTTTTGGGAAGTTCTAGTTTTGTGATTTTCCCGGTGAAACAAGAATCAGAGACGGCGCTGGTGGTTTTGGCTGCCAATTGATTGATTGATTAATTGTTTAATTGATTGCCTTCTTGGAGTGGAGTGGAGTGGATGGAGGTGAGGAAATTTTGGGGTGATGAGCAATGCTTTGAATTGGGTTGTGATTGTGCTTCATTTTCTGGTACTTGCAATACTGTTTTTAGCAATGCCGAAGCGTTTGTTTTGTTTGTTTGGTGGAGAGGGAGGAACGGGAACCCATTGCGGTTGGAGGTTCGTAAATCGACCAGGTTCTAAATGCGTTGGAATGAGTGACATGTTCCTTGAAATATCTAATGGTGTCATTGATAATGTAGGTACACTGAATAGTGAAATTAGGTTGGCTTTACAATTAGGTTGCTTTATTCCAAGATAGTTTCTCTACAAGCCATCAAAGTCAACAAATATTTTTACAAATACTTTCATTTGTACACATGAAGGTTCATGAGTTCCAACTACACCAATAATTAATTCAAAAATAGTGCATTTGTGTACAGTAATAAAAAACATTTATGTTCTGTGAAATGTTGAGAAATTAGTGAGGGGCAACCTAATTTCACTATTTAGTGTAGGTTTAAAGGGTCAGATTATGGACCTAAGTTACCGGCTCTTTTCACTTTCTTTGCCACATTGGAAAAGAAGTGAGGGTGGTTTGGAGTTAGAACCCCCTCCTCCATTCACTTTTTGATAGAGTTGTCCCGACCTTCAGAGTGATCATGGGGAGGCTTTTATATGATCGATGAAGCTATCTGAAAAACCTTCGAAACAATTTGGTTATCAAAATCCCTGGAGTTTGTTTTGAAGGAAGCTGGAGAATACTGTTTACCAAGTTTGCATACTGGCCGGTATTGATCTACAAGTATGCTAACCCTGTGCGGCTTTTGAGAGTTGGCAATTTGAGCTCTTGGACTCTGTGTATTGCATTGAAGCTTTCAACAGTTTTCTTAGTAAAATTAGACTGATCCATGATACATAGGGCATAGGGAGCATAGGGAGACCTCCATAACAGTGGGAGACTTCTCCATGAATTATAGAAGAAAAAAAAAGGCTTTCTTTATGATGTTAACCAAAAGTTTCATTGTAATTCTGGCCCTGCACATGATCTTTCAGTATAAGTTATGTCTGTCCTTCTTAGTAGCTAACTTGTTTTTACTGCAAGTTTGTCCTCTGGCTGCCACCTCCTTTTTCAATTCAGTTCAAGAGCATGTCTTCAGAACAGATTAGCTGAGTACTTGCAATGTTGGACCTGGGGTGACCAGATGCCTGGAGCTTGTGGCTTGTTATTTGACTGAGCTTTGCCCAAACTGCCCGAGTTGAGAAACAAACAACATATTATGCAATAACTTTTGACTCATATTTTCGAATGTCATGAAATTTGTGCACATGAAAGATATTCCTCGTCCCCACATTCTCTTTAAATTTCAGCCCAAAATATGCAAATCTCCAGTCACATGTACCTGCCCAAAATATCTATGTTGCCAAAAAATGCATGTTGGCCCTTTAGGGGTTAAAGGACATTTTTGTTCCTGCGGGGGGTAGTCCAAGAAATGTATCACAATGATTTTAATTTATACAAGCAGGAGAATCAACTTTGCATGAAAATGTACTAGACAACGGGAAGGGTATGGCATATTTTGCAGAATAGCAAGTCTTGCGGCAAGCTATAGGGCGAGCTATTCCACAAAATATGCCATACTTTGCCCACTCTCTGGCGTTAAGCCCCAGGGCAGCATATGCGGGGGGGCATATTTGGTGATTTGCTTCTCAAAATTTGCAAAGCGAGCTTATTCTCCTAGCATAATCGGCAAGCTCTCTAGTGCTGCTGATTCTATAAAATAATCCAGCTCAAAATGAGCCAAATACGCCCCCACGGGTCTTAACAGCAAACAACTCTACACACAGTTTCATTGTGAATTGAATGTCTCTCTTCTCAGGCAATCTCACAAAGAAGCACCCCCCAACTTGAGCACCTCCCCATCTACAACGCTTTCACTATGTCCATGAAAATTTCAAAGCATTGCAACTGTATTTGATGCCTATGGTGAGGAAGGAAAAAATGAGACAATTTTAGAAAAAAGCCCTCCACAGCAACTATTGCAATTCTTGTTATTCCTTGGCTAGAAAAGGATAAGAGGCACAAAATATTTTTGGGTTTTTCTATACGATTTTTCTAATTAGCCTTATAACTCTTCAATTGTGATTTTATATATGAATTGTGATACATTGTTATTTACATACCATCATGATCATTAATTTACTTTAAACTGACAATTGTTTGGTCAATGTTTTCCTCATCAAATACCACCATCAATATCCATCCTATACTAAGGTGGGTACACCGAGAAGCGCATCTGACCTTAAAGCGCCATCTACAGCGCCATCTACAGCGCCATCTACAGCGCCATCTACAGCGCCATCTACAGCGCCATCTACAGCGCCATCTACAGC